>MU389800.1:0-168142 GCA_022578765.1 Xylaria sp. FL0933 | reverse complement strand
ATAATTATTAATAAAATATAATTAATAAAAAAATATATTAAATATTATTATATATATAATTTTAATTAAATAAATAAATAGTTATTATTAAAAAACATATAATTTATTTGTTTAAAAAATAGTTTATTAATATAAATAATAATAATTAATTTTATTTTAGCTTTATTATTAATATTAATAATAAAAATATTATAATAGTTAAATAAAATAAAGCTATATTTTAATATATATAATTATATAATAATTATATTATACTTAGTAAATAAACGTATATTATTTATTTTAAATAATAAACGTTATATAATTAAAAAATAAAATATTGTAATAACGAAATAATTATTATTTAATAATTAAAGAATATTTAAAAATATTATTTTCGATAAAAACAAAAAGTTTACTTTTAATTTTTAGCGTAAAATATAAAAAACTTTAAGCACTAAACTTTTTATAATTATAATATATTATTTTTAAGCCGATAATATATTTAAATATAAAAACTAAATAATAAAAATTATATTAAAATATTATTATTTTATAAAGCTAAAAATAAATTAAATAAATATTATATTTTTTTTATAATAAAACTTAAATACGGTATATATAAAAGTAATTTAATTAATTTTATATAAATAATTATTTAACTTTCGGTTATTAAAAGCTATAAAAATATTAATAAAAGCTAAACTAGAAAAGTTTAAAAATATATATTTTTTATAAAATTATTTGCGATAAAATATATACTTAGCTATAAATTTCGGCCGAGCAGCTATAAAGCAAAAATATAACGCTAAGTATATATATACTAAGTTTTCGTAAAAAAATAAAATATATTTACGATTATATAAAAAATATTATTTATTAAAAAAATTATCGCGCAAATATAGCTAACAATAATTAAGGCCTTAAACTATAAAAAAAAAAAATAAACAACTTTATATATAAATTAAACTTTCTCGAAAACTATAAAATATACTTTGTTATCTTTATTAAATATTTACGCTTTACGCTTAAAGAAAATGATTTTTTTAAACAAGTTATTTTATTACTAAGTTTTATAAAAAATAAATAAAAAAACTCGGACAAAAAAAAAACAAACTATATAAAGTAAAAATTATTTTTAATTATTAATTTAACCGAAAATAAAATAAATATAATTATTTTATTAAGTAAAAAAAATAAAAACATAAATATAATAAGTAAAAATCGAAGAAATAATTATAATATAATAAAAAATTAATTAATAAATATTAAAGAGAAAAAAATAATAAGCTTAAATTAATAATAAAAAAAGTTAATTTAAAGTTTATTAAAAAAAAATAAAAAAAACCTTAAAAAAATAATATATAATTAAATAAATAAATATTTGCTAAAGTTAATAAAGTTTTTTTTTTAGCAGTAATATATAATACGCGCTTATAAAAATAGTTTATTATATAGTTTATGCGTAGTATTAACTATATAGTTTATAGTTAATAAGTTATTTATAGCTTATTTAAATTTTTTTTAGCTAGCTTTATAAGCTAGCTTTTTTTTTTTTTTATTATAAATAAAATCGCTTTATTTTTAACACGCACTTATTAAAAGCATAAAATTTTTATATTTTACGTTAAAGTTTAAAAATTAAATAATAATTTAGTTTTTTACGTATATAAAAAAATAAATATTAAACTTTTTTTTTTATTAAAACTTAATAATTATTTTTTTTTAGTTAAATAAATAAAGTAGTTTTTAAAAGCTTAAAAGCCGTTTAATTTTTTTATTTTATAGCTTTATTATTTTATATAAGCTTTTTTTTTTTTATTAAAGTTTAAATATTATTATAATAAATATTTTATTAAAACATTTGCTATATAAATTTAATTAAAATATATATTGCTTAAATAAAGCTAAAAATCTTTAGCCGCGGTATTTTTTAAATAAAATTTAATATTGATTATTTTAATAAAATTATTAATAAAATAATCGGCGTTAATATAAAGCCGGTTTAATTAATATTAATATTAAACTTTAAAGTTAATTTTATTTTTATTAAACTTATTATTATAGCTATAATATAAGCAATATAGTTTAAAGCTTAACTATATTTTTATATTAAAAAAAAATAAACTATTTAAAAAAAAAAAAAAAAAAAAAAGCTAGCTTATATATTTTTTACCGCTTAATATATATAAATTAAATAAGCTACGCGGTAATATTATTATTAATATTATTTTTATTAATTGCGCGCGGGCTATATAACGCATTTAATATTATAAAGCTTAAATATATACTTTAATAAGCTAAAAGCTATATATTAAACTATACGTAGCTTTAAGCTATTATAACTTTTTTTTTATAAAAAAACTTGTTTTAAGTTTTAAAAAAAAATAAAAAAAAAATTACGCGTATTATAATTTAAACCGGAGTTTTTATAATAATTAATATTTTTAAACAATAAATAAATACTTTTAGCTTATATAATATTTAATTATTTAAAGCTATTATTTTTTTAGATTTTATTATTACGCTAATAATTAATTATTATTTAAATGCGCTTAAATTATTATTTATTATTAAAACCTTGTTTTTATTTTTTTTTTATTATAATAACTACTTTATTATTATTTAAATATAATAAATTAAATTTTTATACTTTATAACTTTTAATTATTATATTAATTATATAAATAGTTTAGTTTTATTTAAGTTTTTATTATAATATTTTTTTAATTTTAAAAATAAATTTTTAAGATTTTTCGCAAAATATTATTTATTATTAAAATTTTAACTTTTTTATATAATTTAATAAAATAGTTTATAATAATAAAATTTTAATAATAATATTTTTTTTATTTTTTATTTTTTATTATTATTTATTAAATTATTATTAAGTTATATTTTATTTTAAAAATAAATTATTTAAATATTTTTATAATTTATTAGTGTAAAATTATTAATTTTTTTATTAAAACTTTAATAAATTTAATTTAAAAATATTTAAATTTTAAAAAAATATATTAATAATTTTATAAAGTTATTTTATTATAAAAAAATTTAGCTTGTTGTTTAATCGGTTAATTTACTTATTTTTTTTTTAAAATATATATATAATTATTTTTTTTAAAATCTAGGTCTCGGCAGTACTTATTAGCTTAATTTATTATTTACTTTTAAAATTTTTTAATTAATTATTACGCTATCTCGACTTTTTTTTTAATATTTTATATAAATGTTTATGTTTTTTTTTTAATTAACTTTTTACGTAGGTTTTTTTACGCAAGTTTTTTTATTTTAAATTTTTAATTAAAAATTATTTATATTAAATAATTAATTAATATTTTACGAGATAATAATCTTTTTAAAAATTTATATAATAAACTAGTTTAAATTATATTTATTGTTAATAAAGTTTATAATTAATTTTTTTAAAAATAATTAATATATAGCTTTAATTATTAATTTAAATATTAATATATAATTTTTACTTAATTTATTATTTATTTATATTTAATAAAAAAAAAGTTTAATTTTATTTTATAAATTTTAAACAACTTGTTTATAAAATTTATAATAAATTAATTTTTTTAATCGTTAATAAAAAATTTTAACTAGTTAAATATTTAATAAAGTTTATAATAATATATTTTTATAGCGTTTTTTACGGTCGTATTTTTTTTATATATAATTATTTATAATATTTTAATTAATTAATTTATTATATAAAATATTATATTATATTTTAGTTTATTTAAAAAAAAACTTTTAAAATTTATAATTAAGTGTTATTAAAAACGTTTTAATATAAGCAGCAGTATTAACTTTTTAAACGTTTTATTATAAAATATTTTTATAATTTTATATAAGCAGTTAATAATATATTAATTAACGTTTTTATATAAACTTTTTTATTAATATTAAATTAATATTAATTAATAAGTTTTTTTTTTATTAAAATATACGGTTATAAAATAAACGTACGTTTTTTTAATAAACTTAATATATAAATTATTAATATTAAATATTATTAAACAACTTTTATATAATAATAAATTTTTAAATATAAATAATTTATAGTTTTTTTTATTTTAAGCTTTAATTTTTATATTTTTTAAACTTATATTTTTTTTATTAGCTATTAATATAACGTTAATTAATATTACTTTAAATATAAGCGGTAAAATTATATTTTTTAAAATATATAATAAAATAAAAGCTATAATAATTAATTTAAATAAAGCTATAATATATTATTTATTATATTTTTATTTTTAAGTTTTTATAGCTTTTATTAAACAAAATAAAATATTAGCAATAATATTATACGTTTTAAGCTTATAAATAATAATAAAATTATAATAAATAATTAATTTAATTTAGTTTATTTATCGCAAGTTTAAAACTTTTTTAATATTAAAATATTTTAATATAATATAATTTATTATTATTATAAATAATTTTAGCTATTATAATTTAATTAGTTTAATACGCTAATAAAATAAACTTTTTATTATTGTTAATATTTTTTTATTATAAATTTTATAGTTAAGTTTTACGTTATATAAAGTTTTTAAATAAAAAATTATTAGCTGCTATAAATTATTAAGTTTATTTTATTATAATAAAATATTTATTATTATTTTATTAAAAATATTTATTTTTATTATTATTTTTAAATTAAATAAAAAATATTATAAAATTAAAGCAAAAATAAAACTTTTATATAATTAATTAAAAGTTTTTTAATAAACGTTTATTTATTTTAAATTTGCGTTTATATAAATAAAATTAATTAATAACTTAACGATTTTTTTATATTTTTTAATAAATTATTAATAAAAATTATAAAATTTTAAAAAAAAATATATTTTAAATAATTATATTTTTTTATTAAAGTTTATAAATAGTTTTTAATTATATATTATTTTTATTTTATTAAAATTAATTTTTATTTTATCGACGCCGATAATAAATCTTAAAAATTTAGTTTTTTAAACGTAAAACTTACACTTTTTAAAATCGGCTTAAAAACCTGCTTTTTATAATTATTTTAATATTTTATTTACGTAATATTTATATTTTAATTTATTATTTAAATAAATTAAAATATTATTAATATACGCGGTATAAAATATATTAAAATAATTTTTTAAAATATTATTAATAAACTACTAAAATATAAAAAGTTTATTTATTAATTTAAATAATAATATTTTAAATTAATATGCTTTATATTATATATAAAAAGCTGTTAAACTTTTATTTTTTTTTATTATATATATATAATAAAAAGCTTAATAAATATTTATTTTAATAAATATTTTAGCTTTAATTAAACAAGTTAATATTTTATTAATAAAAAAAAAAGTATTTATTTTTTCGAGTTATAACGTTTAATTTATAGTAGTTTATATATAATTATAAAAAACCGTTTACTTTTTTAATAAATAATATTAATATAGCTTAAAATATAATAATAAGCTTAATAAAATCTTTAGTTAAATTTTTATAAATATATTTTTAATAAGCCTTAATTTTTTTAAATAATATTTTATATAAAAAACTATACTTTAATAATTTTAAGTTTTTATTAATTATTAAATAATAATTAATTTTTATATAATAAAAAAATAATTTATTTAAAGCTATATTATTAAATATATTTAAATATTATTAGTATTAAAAAAAAACTATTTATCGAGCTTTTTTTTATAATTTTTATTTATTATTTAAAAAAAACTCTACTTTTTTTTATTGTTTACTTATAATATAAACATTTAGTTCGCATAAAAAAATTATTTTATAAAAATTAATGCTTTTATATTTTATTATTATTTTAAAAATATAAATGCCGACTATAATAATTTATATAAGCTTATATTTATATTAGCTAAAAATATTTTTTTATAATTTATATAGCTTATAAACGTTTTATAGTGTTTTTTTTTTTAGTCGGTTTATTATTTTTATATATAAAAGCTTAAATATAAGTTTTTTATAATATTTTTTTTTAAAGATTTATTTTATATATTTATACTTTTATTATTTTTTGTTCGTTTTTAAATTAATATTTTTTTATAAAAGTTATAATATTATAATCGGTTTATTTTTAAATAGCTAAAATAATTAAAATAATTTTATATTAAAATATTTTAAACTAATAATTTATTTTTATATTTGTTTTAAACGTTCGATAATTTAACGTTTTTTTTTTTAGCATTTTTAGCTTATGCACTTATTGCGCTTTTTTTTATTTTTTAAGTTTATTTGCTTAACTTTTTTATTAACGTTTTATTAATAAATTAGTTTTAATAAAAAGTTTTTAATATTATTTATAAAAATCTTAAGCGTTATATATTTTAATTTTTAATCGTTAAAAAAAAATAAGCGTTTTTAATAGCTATTAATAAATATATTATAATAATTAAAGAATTTTTTATTAATAATTATATTATATTTTATATTTATAATTAATATTAATATATTTAATATAGTTTTTTTTTATATATAAAAATATATTTAAAGCGCTATATTAATAATTTAAACTATTTTTTTATTATATTTAATTATTTACGTAAATATAAACCCAGTGATTTTTTTTATATATAAATATTTTATAATTTTAATAACTAATATTATATTAATTAAAATATATATACCTGCTTTTATATTAGCTAAAGATTTTATAATTAATATAAATTTATTATTTATTATAATATAATTTATAAATAAAAAATTTTTGCTTAAAAGTTTTTTTAAAAAATTAAATAAAATTTATTTATATTGTTTTATTTTTAAAGCTAATATAATTACTCGCTTAAAATAAAAAGTTATTTTTTTAAGCGCTATTTTTTAATTAATTTTTATACTTTAAATAATTTTTTTTTATAGCTTTAATAATAATCGAGCTAATATATACTTTTTTATATTTTTTATGTTTATTTTTATATAAATATATATTATTTTAATATTTAATTTTATAGTAAATAAAATATTATTTATTTATAATTAACTTTTACGCCTGCTTAAAATTAAGTTTAATATATAATTTATATTTATTATTAATAGTTTTTAAAGCTTAAATATTATAATAACTAAATAATTAGCTATTATTAAATATATTAAAGCTTTTTTTAAACTTAAAACTTATACTTTTATTTTTATTTTTATTTTTAAATTATAATTTTAAAGCTAAAATATTTACAAGCTTAAGGTTTTTTTTTTTTTTTTTTTTTAGCCGTAAAAAAGTTTTTTTATTATTAATAATTATATATTTATATATAACTATAAAACGCTATAAAATTAACTTTAAAATCGTTAATTTTTTTTATATTTATTTTATTTAAGCGCTTAAATAGCTTATTTTATATATTTTATTTAAAGTTTTTTAAGTTAATATAAGCTTAACTTATTTATTAAATAAATTTAATCTTAAAATTAATAAATTTATTATTAGCTTTTATTTTTAAGTTTTTATATTAAATATAAATAGTTTTATACTTATTAAAATTATAGTACTGTTTAAAAAAATAGTTTAAAACTTATTAAACCGTAGTATATATTAAGTTATTATAATTAAATATAATAAAAAACATAAAATTTTTTAAAGTAATATTATTTATATATTTTATAATATAAAAAATTTTATTATTATCGTTAATAAAATAATCGTTATTTTTATTTAGCTTATTTTTTAATAATATATATTAATATTTAAATTTAACCTCGGTTTTATTTTCGGTTAATTTATTATTAATAAAAATAAAAAAGTGCTTAGTTTTTATTAAACAATAAAATTTTTTTTTAGTAAAAATAAATCTAAAAATATTTTTACGTTTAAAATTTTTTATTAGTTTTTTTTTACCCGAGGCTAGATTTTTTTTATTATTTTTTAAATATTACGCTTTATATATTTAATAAAATAGCTTATTTTTAATAATAGCAAAGGCTTTTTTGCTTATATATACTTTAGCTTTAAATTTTATAGCAATATTTTTATATTTTTTAAAGTTTATATAAATATTAATTAATTTAACTTTAAGCAAATTATATTTTTTTTTAAACTTATTATAATATTTATATAAAAAGTTTATATTATTAATATAATTTAATCAAGCTTTATTTATTTTAAAACTTATTTTATTAAATGTTATAAAAAAAAACGTTTACAGCTTAAATTTTTTAAATATAGCTTTAATGTTTTTTTTTATAAAAACAATAAATTATATTACGTTTAAAATATTATTATAGTTTAACTATTAATTTTTAATAGTTTTAAAAAAAACTTTAAAATATATTATTAAACTTTTATTTTAAATAAAAACGTAAGCTATAGTTTATTTTTTTACTCGATTTTAAATATAGCTATATTTATTTTAATATTTTTTTTTTAAAACTTTAGCGTAAATTTTAAGCTTGTATATATAAGTTTTAAAAAACTAATAAAAGTTTTTATTAAATTTTTCTTGCTTATTATTTAAACCTGCGTTAAAACATCCGACAATATTTATAGCGTTTTATTAAACGTTAAAAAAAAATTTTATAAAAAAAATAATATTATATATTTTTTTTATTTTTTTTACGAAAGTTTAGTTTAAATAAATTTTCGTTAATAAAATAAACTTATTTTAAAGCCGCTTTTATAATATTTTTATTATATATTATTTTTTGCTTTATAATTACTATAATTAATTAATATTTAAAGTTTATAAATCGAAAAAATTAACGTTTTTTTAAATAAATATAAAATAAAAAAAATAGTTTATTATTATAGCTATAATATAAGCAGTATAATTTAAAGCTTAATTATATTTTCGTATTAAAAAAAATAAATTATTTAAAAAAAAAAAAAAAAAAAAAAAGCCAGCTTATATATTTTTTACCGCTTAATATATATAAATTAAATAAGCTACGCGGTAGCGTTATTATTAATACCACTTTTATTAATTATGCGCGGGCTATATAGCGCGCTTAACGCTATAAAGCTTAAATATATACTTTAATAAGCTAAAAGCCACACATTAAACCACACGTGGCTTTAAGTTATCACACTTATTATAAAATATAATAATTTTAATTTTAATAAACTTTTTAAGCTTATTATTTAATATAATATTTTTAATAATATATATTTTTTTTATAAAAGCTGTTAATATATTTTATTTATTATTAAATAATAGTTTTTTATTATGTTTTTTTTTATTAAAAAAAAATAAAAAGCTTAAATATTTAATATTATATTTGCAAGCAAATCGAGCAGCTATTATAAAGTTATTAATTAATTAATTTACTTTAATTAATTTTTTTTTTTAGCTTATAGTTTTATTTAAGTAGTAATTAATTTTTCGCTAAAAAATTTTTAATAAACGTTATTTTTTTTATAAATTTTTTTAACATAGTTAATTAATATATTTAAAATTTTATTAGCTATTATAAATTATTTAAATATATTTTATATTAATAAATCATAAACTTTTAAATATAAGCTTTAAATTAATATTTTATTATAAAGCGCGTTATAATTATTTTTTATAGCGTTAAAAAAAATAGTTTAAGTTATAAAGCTATAAAAATTAAAAAAAATAAAACATTTTATTTTAATTATAACAGCAAAAAAAAATCTTAACTTGTTTTAAATATATTTTATTTATTATTTAAATTATTAAGCTTATTATTTTATATTATTTTTAAATTTATTTATTATATAACGTTATTAAGCGTTAATAAAAATTTATATTTAAATATTATTTATAAATTTTTCGTAAGCAAAAATAATTAATTTATTTTTAGCGTTTTCGCTTACTTTAATATTATTATCGCTATAACTAATAATATATAATTAAAAAATATAAATAAACGTAAAATTATTTATATTTTATTAATAAAAATTAATAATAAATATTTAGTCGGGTTAAATATAAAAACTTATTAGCTTAAATAAATTAAATTATATAAATTAATTTATGTTTTTTTTTCGATTAAAAAGTTTTAAAACAAAAGTTATTAAATTATTTATATTTACTATTTTAAAAAAAAATTTTAGCGTTGCTAATAATTAACTTTTTAATAATAAAGTTTTAAGTTTAATAAACTTATAAAATATAACTTTAGGTTTTTTTAGTTTAATTAATAAATATAAAACTTTTTAACTAAATAATAATTTTATAATTATTACGGCTAAGCTTTTTTTTAAAGGCAATATTTTTAGTTAAAGTATTAAATATATATTAATCGTAGAATAAAAAAAAAAGAAAAAATTCTATATACAAAATTAGTGTGTGCTTTTTTGTGCGCGTACAGCTGGCTTAACAGCTGTACCAGTGGCACGAGCCACCTAGCAAGGGTGGGCCGCCAGGCCACCCAGTCAGGTCAGTCATCCGTAACTACTTACACTTTCTTCGTCACTTGGCTATTTGGCTTAATCTAATCAATTCCTGGGCATAATCCAGTCCGATTGAACAAGAATCGGAGCAAGTACTATATCTCTTCCCCATTTGTCTCATGCCAGTTACCCCTTTTATTCTCCGCATGTGAGTCTCTTCAGCCACTAAGTGGCAGATTAGAGGTAGCCAGCCTCATTCATATTGCCTACATCATTCCAGCCCATGAACCAAGAAAAGATTCCCTCACAAAAGACGCCATTCAACGACTGTACACTGCTGAGAATGCTAGCTAGTACCATAATAAGCGAGATGATTGATACAACTTACGAAGTACTACATTTGATTTTGTGAAAGGCACTACCCTCGCTTGAGAATGTCATTGCAGGTTCAGCGGTAAATGTGCATGCTGTGGACATCTTATAGCTTCTATTCAGGATTCCTGGCTCATAGAGCTTCTTGGAAGCTATGAGGAGATCCATATAGGCTGCGACCTCATGAGCATGTCATCACATCAGTGAGCTGAGTATTTCGCTTACAGCATACAAAAAGGCCGCCACACTTACGGTCGGCTACACACGTCAGCATTCTCCGCAATGCTGAACCCTCAATTGATTCAGTGCAAAGCGTCTCACAACAAGATGAAATGAGGCCAACTGGGTTATATTTCAGTCGGGCTTCGAAGAGATCATTTATCTTCAACGTCGTCAGGGATTGGTGACTTTTTGAGTGATACGATCAGTGACGCGCATGAAGGGGCTTCGTCATTACTTCTTCTCAATCCTTTCAGGTAATTCCCTCTCTTATGGCCAGGCCATACGATAGTAACAGCCTCTATGTCGGGATGAGCCGGCCGACTCGCTAAAAGGCGTATATATGAACTCTGCTACTAGGCCAGCCTTCCACATTGTAAGATCCCTCTTCATTTGTATGACATTGTCCTAAGCGTGAGCCCCTATGTGTAAATTGACAGCAGACAATCAACTTTGCGAATGTCGAAAGGCCCGCACTCATTATCCAGAGATGTAGAACAATCCCTTTCAGGTTTTCTTTGAGTATGTCACTACGTAGACCAGCACAATCACTTCAGGTTGAAGTAGGGTCAGTCTCAAAGGCCTCTTACAGTCCAAAGCGGCATAAAGCGCGTAGTGAAGATAAAAACTACGCTCTGTATTCGTTTGAGCTTGAGGAGTCAACCAGTATAATATACTTCAGTAACATAGACGATCCGAAATTCTGAGCTACAGCTAGTATGTGTCTTAAGATCGTAACTCACACTATGATGTGCGACGCACGACCTGTAATGCGCCACCCCTCTAACCCAAACTCACACATTGTTAACCCTTTCGCGGCCCCAGGGGTAAGATGTTGCGCTAGCAACACCTCAAAGCCCAGAGACGGTCTCCAATGTCTTGCGCACGAATGCTGCCAGGTTAGGGTTCGCTCATTTCCGTGTGGCTGCGGCAATACTGTCGGATACCACCGTTATACATCCGCACGCCCACCATCTGCATACACGATAGAGCCCGCTGAGGTTCCCAGCCGGGGTGTCTGGCGCACGCTACAAAGCCCGGATGATATATCAAGCCCCGAAGCCCATGTCCACCCTGCTGTCTCTGAAGAGCTGCAGATCGCGCGACGGGGATTTAAGTACGCCGTGGAACAGCTCGGGCAAACGGCAATGGAGCTCACGGCTGCTTCTAGAAAGAAAGAATTGAAGGAGCAAAACCTGAAGAACGGCGCGCCGTATGAGAAGCAGGTTCAGGCCGCTCAAAGGAAGCTTATAGACCAGGCAGCTGTGGCATTGCATGTGCAGACCGAGTTTTACACGTGGATGCACACGAAGGAAAAGTTCGAACAGGAGGAGTGCGGAAAGACTTCTGCTGCTGAGAAGTAAGCTTAGACACGAGTGAGCAGCGACGCGACGCCGCAATCGTTATAAAAGTATGTATAAATATAAGTCAGAACGTATGAAGATGACACAAAATCAAGTTGCAATTCTCTTGGTGACAAACTCAGGATGCCGACGTAGCTATTATCTATTAGCGTCTACGCAGCGGTTTGGGGTAAGCGTGGAAACGATCCCGCCCACCTTTTTCAGATAGCCCACCAGAAGACCTCATATAACATGAATGAATGAATTGCACATTCTACACCCCGCAATAAGTATCCATGTTCAATAAAGGTGTCTTCGCCACTTAATTAGAATTATAACAATTGAGCGACATGGCATCCACAGAAGGCAAGCCGACCCTCCAGCATCTCAGCGTAAGTTTACTCCGTAAATATTGGCTTGGCGTCCGCATAGACTGATCTCACCGCGGGCCAGAACTCACAATCGCAAACCATCCTCTGGCTTCTCGAGGAGCTTGAAATCCCGTACAATCTTAATCTCTTTGAGCGAGTGAAGAGTGGCAGCAAGAAGAACCGCGCGCCTGAAAGCCTGAAGGAGACGCATCCCCTCGGCAAATCACCTCAGCTCATCACCGCGTCAGGGCGCGTCATCATCGAGCGGTCGGCTATCACAGCTTATGTCATCAAGACATACGACAGCGTGGGTAAATTCAAGGTCTCTGGTATCGATGAGGACCACGATGAGTTGCGCGAACAGGAGCTCGTGGGCTTCGCCGAATCGAGTTTCAACGTGGTGGCCATGACAGCGATGATGTTCTACTATCTGAAAGCCATGTCGCCGTTCTTCATACGACCGCTCATCGCAGCCGTCAGCGCCATGATACACGTGGGATACGTCGATAAGGAGTTTGATGCGCAGTTTAAGTATATGGATGGCATACTCAAGGATCAAGAGTACTTCATGAGCAACGAGAATCCCACGAGGGTTGACTTCGTTATGCTGTTCTTTGTGCAGACGGTATACTACAGCAAGATTGTAGATATTGCGCCATATATTAATGTGAAGGCATGGCACGACCGCTGCGTGGCTAGGCCTGCCTGGAAGCGAGCTATAGAGAAGGGGAATGGCTACGAGCTGGGCCTGTGAACTCAGGTGCACGCATTACTCGAAGGTATTCCAATAACATACCGATCATTCTGAACGGTATATGTTCTATAATTGAAGCCCTTGATTGAAATGAGCCGCTGTTGATATGTAGGCATGTCTACATGACTACGGCTGACCGACTACCACATAACCGGTCATGATGAAAGAGACTGTTTTGCTATTCTCGATATGTGGCTGAGAACCACTCTGTAAAATGAACAAGATAGTTTAGTAAGGCTACATTACTCGATGTGATAGGAGCCGCAGAACAGACTTGTGTACGTACCACTCACAAGATAGCGAGCCGCTCGAGCCTGTGATGAATACCAGATGGTATATGGTGGACGGGTTACCGTATGAGAACCTGACGCATCCATGTAAATGATGAAGACTTGCCTGTATCTACGAGTTCCTATTTCATTTCGAAGCTTAGGCGTGAACACCCCTCGGTTTACAAGATGAGATTTACGTGGCTAGGCACTGTAATCGTACCATGGCGCGTTGGCACAAGAGACCGTAGCATATCAAGCCAGTCTTAAGTCTCTTATGCACATGAAGCAGTTGAGTCGTATGAAACGTTAAACAATGACACACACTCCCGGCGGCCACACAAGTTGCAGATATGTTCTCTATTTGTCACAGTGCTGGGGACATATTCTGCCTTATTTCCCCTCATCGAATATGGTTCTCGAACAATGGCTGCTCAGGGAGTATTGCATGTCCGGTCTCATACTCGTGATATGTGAGGTTTACTAGCGTATTCGAACAGTTCGAATAGCTGCTTACCCGAGGGTGACTCTTGAGGAAAAGGACTGCTAAACTAACTTGTAGACCGCCACTCATCCTTAACTGGTAGTAGTTTCTCCTGTAACTCCTCCCGAATCACAACTGCTCATGAAGATGATATAAACATGACCCAGCATGGGGGCTCATCATGAATCACGCAACACACCTTCCTAACATCTACCCTCGTACACAGAGTGGGAACACTTTGGCCAACAAGTTTCTCTTGATTTGATCTCTAATAGAGTCTACTCCTCCAAACCTGCGCGTATACACACATAGTGGTAGGTCATAACTCTGTGTCACCGCGTCGAGCCGCGTCAAAAAGCATCCAAGCTTGGATCCTACGGTGTCACACCATTGGATTAATTTAAGCATAAACTTTTGCATGGCTTAATGTGTAGAGGGCCTCTTGCAGCTTCGAACTCGAGCGCAAAAATCGCATCTTTCTACAACTTCTGCAGCCTTGAGCTATCATACAAGGATGGTTGGATACGACCATCCTTCAAGTCCGGCGAACACGGATCCGAGACCGCGTACTTAGACGCAAGCTGGTCGTAAGATCTACATAAAATCAAGGAACTACCTCGGGCATGTTCCTTCGGTATTGGGACTATAGGATCAGTTACACAGATCTTTCCATCACCGAGTGAGTCATTGCGTTTTAATCCTGCAGTTCACGCTGGCGGTGTGTAAGCGCCGACGGAAGATTAACTGAAGAGCAACCCGAGGTCGTGGCTTCAAGATAGGACATTGGAGGCCTCCCACCGTTAAGTCGCCTCCGCGTTTTGATTCATCGCAGGCTCCAGCCCAGTTTGCGTAACGCTCCAGCTTTCCACTCGTGAATTACCAGGATGGCTGGTGTCGCGTCACAAAGATATCGTCCCATCTGGTTTACCACGCCATCCGGTCACAGAACAAGTATTAGTCACGTTGAGACTCATGTTAAGATGAGTCCGCAGGCAGTAAAATGTTCGCATTCTGTGCAACACTACCTGTGTAACTCACTGCCCTTATGATACTCTCCTGTGCAACGTCAACAGGCATCGTAGCGACGAATCAACAATGAGGCATAAGTTTCAATATCAAATCTCAAAGCCCCAAACTCAATATTAATGTGACTACATGCCAACTGTAAGATCGTCCTCATTTTGGGGGTGGCAAGTCACTTGATTACGCGTCTAACAAACACCGACGCATCGAGGTGTTCTTGAAGACATGGCCACCCCCAGTATTCGTTATCTCGCCTCACGACATACGCACACCCCAGTTCGTCATCACTATCTAGCAGAGTCACATAACCGAATGCGTATGAGCCAATCCTAGTTACACGGATAACAGTATGGATTCCCAGCGAGCGGTGGATCACGGTGTGGCGAGTCACGGAGCCCCGGCAAAACTTTTCAAATTCCGATTGCGCATCACGTAGCATGGCTATCTCGTCACAAGCAAAGCGAACTCATAAGAGACCACAGTAGGAGTTACTACATGAACTGATACGGAAGCCTCGAACCATCGCGAAAGCAAGGTGGCGTAAAGAGAGGATATACGGGAAGTTTCGGCGGGGGCTCTCTGGCGCGGAAGAGGTAATAACGTTGACGAAGATTTGTGCGATGCGATAAGGGTTGGCGAACAAGCTTCCATAATATCCAACCCACCCAGGCACGACAGCGGACATGCATCGGGAACCCTAGCCGTCCTCGAAAGTTCTATTCCAGTTGGACGGAAGCAGTTGTCGTGTGTGGATCTCACTCGAGATCCATACTGCTGCCTGCGCACAGTTCTATCATGCCTACGTCCATCCTACACCTTACTGTATACTGCACTACGTATTCAGCTCCAGCCCTCTTCCGTAATATCCGGTTACGCTGTAGGTGGTGAACGTATGTAGTGTAGTCCACACGCAGAGAGACACCACTGCCAGTCACCATCGCACACATCGACAAGGACCCCCCCGATGTCGTAATATCGGCCCTATACTACTAGCGGTGGGCGGGCAGGCGTGTAGCCGCCACCATATGGCAGTAGAGAAATTCTTCTTTGGTGACGAGGCGATGCCGGAGCAGCGCTCGAGAGAACCCTTGTTCGGCTGTCCTGTCTGTTGGGCGGGCGACCTAGTCGACTTCCCAAATTGCATTAATGTCGTTTGAGAGTTTTCAATGGAGCAAAGCGCGTAGGGTAGGGTACAGGTTATTATTACTTATGTGTTGAGCCTCGAGTGTGACTCATTGGCATCGCACAGCACGTATATGCCCGGCATAGCCGACTGGGTATCAACATATATACGGGACTGTAATTCATTAGATATATATGCGTATCGGAAGAAGTAAATAGTTGACTAATCGGCGCCGGCGTGAAAAAAGGAATATTTTGCGATATCTGTGTGGGATATACTCTGTATGCTTTTCCCAACAAGTCGGGTTTCATATCGCCGGGGTCCTAATCTTATTTGGGGCTGCGCCTCTTGACTGATATCTCCCAAGAAGCCTAATAACGGGGCTGGGGAGAGGGTGTGTTAATAAGATAGGTATGATATACAGTAGGAACACTACTAGGTGTATGGCGTAGAGATAAGATGGTAGTGGTAACAAATAGTACGGTAAGGAATGTTGGTAATCCTCAGATATTCGGCGAGATAAAATAAAAAAAGTTTTCATGACGTCGAGATTTGTCAACTCAGGCACGAAATGTCACCAACGCGGCCAGTGTACGAAAAAGGGAAGCTTCCGGAATGAGTGGAGTGGCGACTCCCGGCCGGATAGCTTCTTTAACTCACATTTGCCTAGGTGCTATAGGTATTAGTCCCATGTCACTCACACCTGGATTTAGCCATTCAAATGTCGAGCTACCGGCTCAGCCACACATCGAAAGCGCGTAATTCAGTTTTGGGAATGGCTGGCTGAATTTCTGTGCTATTTTATTCTAGGTATTATATCTTCATCGGTGACACGTCAACTAGCTTTTTCGCTCCCGAAAATCTGGGTCGAGACTGTTACTTGTTTCTGCCCTATTAAAAGACGGATCGAAAGCGAGGCAAGCATCGTGCATGTGCATGCTGTCAAGAAAGACGCCCTGCTAATGTATGTAGTCCGGCTTCTCACCATGATGGCGGCGCACCCTGGGTGCATCGCTGCTTGACCGGACCGCTTGCAGGTCTTACAGGTTTTGTCGCACATTTTCCGCGCGCACAGATCATTTGCTGAAGCGTGCGAAACTGTTGCGCTGTCCCTATATCTATCTATTTATCAATGGCTCCGCCTCGTCTTGGGTAATATTTCGCAATAATGATATGTTGTTATCTTGGTGGTACGAGGAAAGGAAAAAGATGGGAGGCAGCCGATATCTACTCGTCTTACTACAGGATTATCATCCTGTCAACCTGTAGAAGATAGAGCCCAACTTACCATTGGGCCAACACCTGAAAGAACAGTCGGGCGAAGGAGGGCCAGGTGAGGTCAACGCATGATCATTACCTAGATTTGTACAACGCAGCAAGGACTCAACTAACGTCTCCTCAATTATGCCGTGCTGGGTGTTCACGATATCACATCACTGAGGCTAGGCTAACGTCGGTCATGAGGGCGAGGGACGAGTGAGCACTTGTCGCGATGATTTTAGCTGCATTCACATGCAAACGTTTCCTACTACATGGTTGGGTAATTCTTTTCGTAGTGCAGGTGGTGTGGTGCGAGTCGCGACAATTTTGACTGGTGGGTGAGTTACCCTATCGGCGATATGGGGCTCGAAGGATGCTCGCTTGATCGTAGGGTTCGCGGTGTCTTGATATCAGTGTCAAACTGATCGCGATGGTAAGCAGAGCAGTAAAACTGGCAAGTGCCAGCGTTTACGAGAAAACCGAAACGCTTCGCTGTCTGTGCATTATCTTGTTGCGACTCGTCCGCCCACCATACATAGAATGATATGCTTTGCTCATTATCGGCTGCTTTTGCGACTTCATTCCGTCTATGAAGAGGGGCAAGTCGCATGAGCAGGAGGGGTCTTTTCGCGACACCAGCCAACAAGAAAATTTCTTTCCTATATACCAATTTGTGCGCCGAGCTACGTCAGAGCTCATGGGCCAGGGCTAGCCCGGGGAAACTTTTCAAGTCTCCCGCCTCATCTTTGCTCAGGCGAGGTAGGTATGAAACGATGCAGACCGCCCTCCTTTTCCCTCTTGAGAGCGGCAAGTAAGAGTCGGTGAGTGACAACGGACGAGGATCTGCCTGATAGTCGCGCCGTGTTGTCTTGGTGAGAGATCCTATTTCTGGGTCGAGGCCAATGGATTGTCTCTCCCAGTTGACGATGTGTCAAAAAAAGAAGACTCGGTGGAGGTTGACCAGACCGTTTCGGTCGAGCTATTGGGCAAGGGAGGAGAGAGGATTGCTCAGTCAACTGGTGTCGAATTCTATAGCAACTGAGGAGGGTGTGTGTACTGTTTGGGGTATTTTTCTCTGCAGGGCCCATGTTCTGTCCTTGGACGCTCCAATCGGGAGCGGCACACCTGCATGCGGCCTGAAGGCAAGGCCCTCAAATTGACCACACATTTCACAGCATTACCTCTCAGCCCACACAAATTGGACATCAGTGCATTATGAGCACCAACGTCCGCCGGGCATCACGGCATAAACAGAGCAAGGTACCGCACCATGACGTCCATTGTTATGAGTCACCTAGGGCTATAGACCGACGAGATCGGAGGTCTTTGCCTGGAGGGGAGGGGAAGTTCGAGTTCGGTGAGGTTCGTACGGTTCGTTACATTGTAATGAAGATGAGCCGTTGGGTAGAGGGGGATGGATACGGGATGTGAAACATCGAAGCAAAGTATACCTTCTTTGGAAAACACTGTACATAGTAAGAATACTAGTACGGAGGTTTTGGCCAAAATCAAGTGGCATGCTTGAAGTAGAATCACAGTGCGAGCCTTTGACAGCTACTGACAGAGTAACCTGATTAGGAAACACATATTTGGAGCTGTGCCACCTGTGAGCAGCCTGATGCGGCGGAATGCCAAGTAAATCAAGCTATTAACGGCCCGCGAAGCTATTTGCCCAACTGCGAGCCTGGTGCCAAGTACAGACTTTTCCGGTTAGACTAATGCGTATACAGTATAATACGCTGGTCATTGACACGTTACGTGAACGTTGGCCATGCCACTTAATTTTGGCCAGAACCTCCGTAGTAAGGCGGAAATAAAAGAATGGTACCCTACTGTGTACCGTATGTAAACTTGACAGAGGCGCGCTACTGTTACTGATTGATGTACACTAGTACATTTTGACAGCCAGACCGGTGAGAAGTGCGGTAGTAGCAACTACCATGAAGATATCTAGGCATGTGGTTGGCGGATGGTAGCGTAATCTTTCAGCAAAGAAGCTTGGTTCTGCATGAGAGGTGTGTCGCCAACATGAAGGATCAACTCGAAGGGGGTGGATATTATCTGCACGACGCTAATTTCCCACGCCGGCCGATCCACATGTTGTTGGACAGACCCGTGGTCGTGGATGTAATCCTGCTGGTCTGACTGCTAAGAAAAAAAATTTAATATCCTCAAGTTCGAGTGTCCAGGACAGTTGTGGAGATACTGTATGGGGCCAGACCGTGGCCGGTGCTCCCCCCTGGAGTTGAGGCTGATGAGAAAATGGGACTAGATAAACGATGGCCGGAATAGCATCCGTGCTTCTCATGCCCTCCATGTGCATGAGTCCACTGGGACAGGCATGTTGTTGAGCCGCACTCCTTTTCCCTCTAATTAAGTTTTGAGCCTCATCGTTAATTGCGATCATGCATTATCGGATGATCAGCCTGAACCGTAGATAGATATATATATCTTCATGCTTTAGGAACATGCGTGGTAGTCACCTCGTCGCATTTCTTGTAAGACTTTTACACGAGAGTGGGCACTGGTACTAAAGTGTTCTAAGGTACATCCTCCAGTCCGTCAGCTGTAGTCTACTAGTATAAATATTTGTCCTACTCGTCGCACCTAGCTGGAGAAACCATATAAAGTCGGGTGCTCTCCAGTGTCGCTACGTTTCTTTCAAAGAGTCCGAATATGTTAGAAAGATATTGGTAGGATTGTGAAAATAGTTCGTAGGTACAGGCCTACGCTTGCTAAATGCCTAGGTTAGCAAGGTCCTCCATGTCCAAGCTGGAGCGGACTCCGTTTCGTGTAGGTGCCGATGTGCTACAAATAACATGATGCCGGGCTAATAACACCGAAGCAAGGTATCGAAGTGAGACATCCTAACCAATATAGTGAACTCCACGCTCTCACAAGGGTCGGACGTCCATCTCGGTTGCTTGCGCCTGTTGGTGACTATTGAATTGACATTCCGTAGGTCCGTACTAGCATACTATATAAATGAAACAGACAATGGCGAGAGAAGTCATGTGAGCTGATAGCCTATGGCTTACACAAAAATCAACGTATGGAACAGGAAGCGACCTATGAGAATTTGAATATCGACAGCTCGCGTATTCCTGCGTGTATTACTGAGCCTATCAACCATTCGATACGAATTGTTGGTGGCTGGATTTTTCCAAAGCTGACTTTGAGTCAGCTCATTTCAATTACGCCGAATGTAACTATAAGATCTACAAAACAGGCATGGCTTTTCCGTTAGGTAGCATTCAAAAACGGCATAGTGTACCATGTGCACTTAATGTGGCATACTGAGGAGTACCTAACCTAGCGCATACTAGTACTGTATTGTTCTTAAGGGAATGAGTCTTCTACATATCACTGGATTGCCGAGTCGCAGGATCACATACTGTAGGTATAATAGTAATCACTTAATTTACCAAGTCATGTACTGTATCTTCCCTTCGTCCCTTGTGTCTCGGACATCGAACCTTTTAGGGCGTGACCCAAAACCGCGGGATCGACTTGGTGTGTGTTAGCTATCAAGTATTGTAGTGTAGGAGATAATTGATAAAGAAAGGCTTGAAGACCAACGACATCATACATGAGGGCGGGCACCAGCTCCTCCATCGATCATTGGTAGAACGAGCTGGAAGAGGTGGGCATGGTAGACAGGGTGGACACGCTGTGCGGCGACCTCCACGTTTTTGCCTAGGTTAGGCCATACTTCTTTCCCCGCGCAGAAACCCGCGATGCATGTGGAGGTGCAGATGACCGTCCCTAGCATGAACTATTCCCTGTTGAGGGGTTCGCTGGTCGAGGGGATTGCCGATGGTGAATCACTCACTACCTACTAAGATAAATACGTAGGCCGCCGTGAAGAAGAATAACGCAAGAATAATGCGTGAATAGATACATACTAGGCTATAAAAGTGCACTGGTGTAGATGGTCGATGTCGATAGGAGGCTCACGACTTGAAGCCTGTTATACCCGACTATAATATAGTAAGCAAGCCATCAAGCGAACAGATTACCGAGCCAGGCTTTGGAGTCATCTCAGAGCCTATGTACCTCAGCACGATAGAACCGCTCAGAGGGTGAGAGGGTGGTGGAAACCGTTGTTAGGCTGCTTTCCCGTCGCATCCGATACGGGTGAGTACCAACACTTATACTAAATACTACCTACCTAAACACTGCACTCCAATTCCAGTACATATCATAATTAGTCTAGATAGTTACTATCTTTGTCAGCGGGCTGGGTGGGTAGGACAAGTACCTCGCATGTGTGATGTGATTACGGTGACTGATGGCTGGGAGGCGTCGAGTCACATCAGCGCAAGCGCTCAATGAAACGCTGTGCCAATGAAGAGGTGCGTGCGTGAGACGTCACCTCAGTTGCCTCGCACCACCCTGCTCCATCCGGAAAGCATTCTGGCTATATCGGAAAATCACTGGTCGTTGGTCTGAGCTGAATGCTGGGCCCTCTTCTTAAGATAGCTACACAACTACAAAACGGTTGGTTATAGTTAGCCGTTGAGCACTCGAGGCAGCAGTGGGAGATGCGTAGATGCTCACGACACAAGTAAGGAAAAGAGAATTGATAGGTTGTCTGAGCAGTGAGTCAGTCGAGTTGAGCCAATGTTAATTCAGGTAGGAATTAGTAGTCCAGCCCGGTCCAAGTTCTGGGTCTAAATTAGTACGTAAGTTTCTAAGTTCTTGTTCTCGTTCTCTTTCTCATTGGTCTGGCCCTAAATCGACCGCGAGTTGTCATTCGTGGCCAAGTAGTACAGACAATATAGAGACATTGGAAAATGCACGACATACAGCATAACGACCCGACTTACAACCATGTACCTCCGCACAATAGTATGCTGCTTTATGTACACTACACGACAAGACCCAGGCCATCACCGGCCCCAATGCTCAGGTAGGATGCTCAGGTAGGTAGGCAACCCAGCTCCGGTCCAGAATCCCATCACATCCAGCCTGTGTCTGGTATGCATTGCCCCTCCCCCTCAGTGTTCCCCCTCCTTCGCCCAGAACGGAAGCGTCTTGGGACACCTGATGGCATCTGAGGAGGCGGGGGAGGGGAGGACAAGAACCGAGTCTGATCTTTGCCTGAAGGAGATCACACTTCGCATCTGGCCGATCTCACCCTCTGGCTGATACGGCGGTAATCCTCACCCACCCACTTCACTCACTTACTTACTCAACTCATTCACAGCATCCCACTATAAACCAAGACCTTTCGGGCGATGACGAAAACAGGCTTGCCGTCGTCTTCCATCGCCCGATCTTGTAACAGACACGCTCGCCGTCTGTGACGGACGCGTACACCCTCTTGCCTATCTTTTACTTACTTATACACACTATCTGGAATCCCTCTACCAAGGCGCATGGTGTACATATTTATGCGATCTGTCATCCTTCCCCAAACTTCTGTTTGTTCCCGGAGTCTGCCCTGTTGATCAAACCAACACCCAGTCGTTTGTAAAAAGAGAGAACACTTGTACTGTGACCGTCAGCGCGCATCTTGATCGACTTTGCAATCTGCCGAGAGGTATGTACCTACATAGATAAACCGTTCGATCATCTCCTCATCGGCCTGTGACGTTGTGGTCTTCTGTTCTCTACCTAGCGTTTGCCGCTCCGTTGGGATCAGCTAAGTGCGTGCGGTATTAACTAAACGACTCCAACTACACCTCCCAGCCACGACTTTTCAACTTTCACTGTGCGTCATTATCAAACACCCGCTCTGACAGCTTCTGGTAGAAAAGAAACAGACTTTTGGACCTGTTTCGCTCAACTCGCCAGCCAATAAGTCAATCTGCTGTTTAAGCTGGCGCAAGATAACTTGGCCGCGGATTTTACGCTACGACTTACCTTGTCCGTGCACTTATTCCCGCAATTCTTGAAACCGCGCATAGGAACAAGCTTTCCATCCTCGTCAAACACTTGGACCGGCAGAGGATAAAACCGCAGCCAATTGACTAGAGAGAGCCAACTTTCACGACACTCCCTATATGGCGACAGATTCGTCGCCAATTGTTTGCGAACACGCCAAGCGCAACGCATACCTTGCCGGCGCCCTTGGAAGACGGAAAAAGTGTTTGCACGGATGAATTACTGATTGACAAGAAAAAAGAGATAAACCCTGGACCTTGAAGAAGAGCAAAATTTTCATCGCCTCTCTTTATACGGTACTCGAGCCGACTAGGATCATTTGCAAAGGATTCCATTCTCACGGACCGCGCGGATTTTAGCTGCCCAGCAGAACTCGTGTTTCCGGACAGTCTTCGCACTTTTGCACCACATCTCAATTTCGCTAAACTCCGAACCAATTTAGGGACGGAGCACAGATCCTGACATTCGGCCAGGTACCCTGGCATCTTCCTCATCTAGTGTAGTGTGCACTAGATAGCTAGGTTTGCACGATTTCGCACAGTCAAAAATAAAAAAAATAAAGATAGAAGGAAGAATCAGCGACTGGGAAACCCGATATTTACACCAGTATACCGGTACACCAGGCATCTATCTTCATCGCTGCGAATGCGCGGAGATAGGACGAAGACGGATCGGACGGACATATTGTGCCAAGCGCATTCGCATTCGAGAAAAGAAGAAGTCAGCCAGCTGCCGGCATCCCGATTCTCGTCGGCGAGTGAGTGAGTGACTCTTTGGAATCACAGCACGTCATTGTGCGGGCTGTCGAGTACCAGGCCCCTGGAATCCTACTAAAGAAGGGCGGGACTGCGAGCTGCCAATTGCGCAAAGATCGGCGTATTCGCGTCCCTTGCTGGTCCATCACCGTAAAAAGGGAAGAATTTTTCAGCAAGACTCGACAACAGTTGGAGCCCTCTCGTTCTCTCTAGCAGGCTTTGCCCTTGTTGGTTACCCTGTGGCAAAAGAGGCAAACGGGATAACTGGCTTCGTCATTGGTGTTCACTCACCATCAAATCAATCAGACAATCACTTGATGACTGATTGACTGGAAAGTGATTCATCGCCAGCCAGTTATGACACATTTTGTCACCGTCACATGAAAAGCCGACGAGGCCACTCGAGAGAGACAAGACAAGTCAAGACAAAACCTGGCAGGCCAAACAATAGCGTGTAGCCGGGCTGATGAATAAGAGAGAGGAGGCGACAGGCGAAAGCTGAAAGGCAAATCCGATCCACTCATCGAATGAACTGCAGTCCGCTGCAATCGAATCCAGGCACCGTACCTACGGCAGCCCACTAAAAAGTGCAGGCTGGAGGACGCCTGCAGGCACTACAGGCGTCGCATACACCAAAAGACAGGCGACACAGGCGGGCCAAAGCTGGAGGCCGACGGACAGTCTGCTTAGCGTAGTACCCGGACCGCTGTGCCGGGAGAGCCACTGATTGGTGGTGTGGGCTGCGTTGGGCACAAAGTGCGAGCCGGAAGCTTCTCGGACGTTGTGGCTGTGCCGCCAAAGAATTACCAATCTTCGGACGAATCATCTAAGCCTAAAGAGGTAGCTGGTGGATGATCGCACTCCCCTGGCAGCTCTTCAGCCGCCCCCTCTGCCCCTCTGGCCCCCTTTCCGGCGCCGGCTGGGCGAGGTACAGAGGTACCGACCTAACGTGCAGGCGACAGTACAGCACGCTAGTGCGCAACCGCACCCCCCAAAGACCCTAGTCGGTCCTGGCTTGCTGCTAGCGCAGGCGTGCTTCCAGCAGGTTATCGGCCCAGGACCAGGGCTTCAGCGGGTTCCGTGTCTCCCTCCCCTGCCCCTTGGCTGGTGTTCCCTGCCCCCTTGGCAGCGCCAAATAACGGAAAAAACAATTAAAAGAATAATAACAATAAAAAAAATTCTCGCAAAGGACAGGCTGGTCTCCACCGCACGCAGGCCCCAACCCAAGCAAAAAAATAAAAATTTCAGGCCAGGGCCCTTCGCCATCACTTTTTCCTGTTCGCCCATACAAAAGCATCCCACCCGCACCCTGACACACACACGCACACAATTCTTGTTGTCATTTTTTTCTCTCAATTTGGCTTTCGCCATAACTGTGACTCAATCGCAACGTATCTCTACAACACGCCGACTGTTCGCCCGAACCGAACTACGTCGACATCGATCGATCGCATCCGTCGTCGATTCGTCAGCCTGCTAGCTTCGTCAGCATCATCATCATCATCATCGCCTTCGCCGTCGCGACGCTGGATCTCGAACCATCCGGCTCATTCGCGCGCATTCTCGCAACCATCAGCACTCTGCACTCGTCAAAGTCGACTCACCTCGACTTTGATCCTCGATCCTCGCCCTGGGGGATAACATCTTAGACTTGTAGCATGTTCTCACAAAGAAGTCGGTCTTCCTCTCCTCTTCCTACCGACCACAATCCCAGGTGACGGGCGTCACTTTCTACAGCGTCACGACCTCGGCGCCAGAAGACTTGCAGAAAAGAATTTAGCATACAGGATCCCGTGTTAGCATTCGCATCCACCATTCCCTCAGTCACCTCGCGCGCGGTGTCAGGGGGGCGACGACGGCGAGATCGAGTTCGAAGAAGTTTTGTTCGTTCGTTCGACCGCATTTCGACCATCGCAGTTATCGCATCGCATCGGATCCGATCAGATCGCATCCCAGCGCGCGTTTTTCGTTCATCGCGGCCCAGCAAACCCGCCAGCAACACGAGACTTCGGCTCGTCGACAGCAGTTAGCAGCAGCAGCAGCAGAAGCAGAGCATCACCACCGCCATCAGCATCATCACCAACATGAGCCATTACGGTTCTCCCTACTCGGGCACGCCTGTCAGGGGCGGTGACCCTTACTATAACTATAACGACGTGAATAGCCCCTCGCCAACACCGTCGCCTCATCACTACCCATTCTACCCAGCAAAGACCCCGCAGCGATCCGCGACGCGAAACCACGTCCGCGGCGCCAGCACCGGCTTCGGCGAGTTCGTCCCGCGCCCGACCACGGCCTTCTCGCCGCGATACAAGAGCACCGGTGAATACGCCACTGGCCCAAGCCCGCAAGTGAGTTCGCGCAAGCGTAGTTTTTCCCACAAGGGGTCGAAGCACAATCACAACCTTCATCATCACATCCATCTTGAGCACCATCGTGACTATGACTACCCCGCCGCCGCTACTGCCGCTGCCGTCCACGAGCCGCCGCGCCGCGAGCGCCGCAAGTCTTTCTCTTGCTATCGGGCCTCTTATGGGGACTCGGACGAGGACGAAGTAATCGAGGCCGGAAACGGCTACGTCTACGTACTGAGGCCGCAGTGGAAGAGTTCAAGGCACAAGAATCACTATGACTATTACACTGATCGTCCGGAGTATGGCACTGATTCCCGCTCCTACCCACAGGCTATCCCGACGTTTTCTTTTGAGAAAGAGAAGGCCGAGTACGCTCGTTATGAGGAACCCCCGATGCGCTCCGCCACCCGGGTTGGTCACCACACCCACTCGCGTCGCCCCTCCTCCAACGCCATCCCTAACATCCAGCGCCCGGCCACGGCCCGCCCTACGGCGGCCGTGCCCAAGAAGACAGTAACCGCAGCAGCTCCCCGGGCCACAGAGGCCGACGCCAAGAAGCACCGCATCCCCGCTGGTTACTCCTTGAAGAACTGGGACCCCACCGAGGAGCCCATCATGCTGTTGGGTAGCGTCTTCGACGCCAACTCTTTGGGCAAGTGGATCTACGACTGGACTGTCTACCACCACGGCCCAGCGACTCCCATTTCGGACATGGCCGGTGAGATGTGGCTCCTTCTTATCCAGTTGTCAGGCAAGATAAAACGCTCCGAGGAGATTGTTCCCCAGGTCCGGACACAGGAGAACCGAGAGATGATCGAGGATTTCATTGCGTCAGGCGAGCGCTTGACTGACAAGCTGCGGTCTCTTCTCAAGCGATGCGAGGCCCCCATGCTCAAGGCCAGTAAGAAGCGTGAGGCCGCCCAGCTCGGCAAGAACTCCGGCATCGAGTTTGTGGAAACTCTATTTGGCCGTGAGCGCGAGCTCGAGAAGACTGAGAAGTTCATGCAATCCGTGCGTCTTTGGAACCTCCGGTTTGACGCCAACTGCGAGGACATCTTGAAGAGGCCAACTCAGTAGATTATTCCGCCGTCGGATGGATTTCTCCCTTGGATTATTTCCTGTCGGCCCTTGGTTTTTCCTGACTTCGGTATCTCCTAAGGCTAATCCAGGATAATCCCACAACTATAAAACTTAAAAATAAACCAAACACCCACAAGCGAGATGGCCCACTGCCATCGTGTACAATACCGGGATCTACCATCGGTTATCATCCCACGGACTTCCCTTCCCGGAGTTTCCTATGTGTGTTACTACTGTCATATTACTCAGGCCTCAGGGCAGTTTCGCATTACGGGGGGCGACAAGGGTTTTCCATATACTATTTTTCTGTCTCAGCTGTTTCCATTTTTTGAGATACCCCAGAGCAGAGGAGAGAGAGAGAACTACTAGTACAACGAGAGAAGATAGGCAGTTTGAGAGGGCCGCGCAGCCAGATGCGCTTTTCCCGTCATTAGTACTGTTTATGATTTACATATTGCGCCGCGCAAGCACAGCAGCAAACGAACGAGAACACGAGTGGACCGATCTACGATGGGCTCATTCAGGTTTTTATTTGGGAAGACAAAAGTTGGGACTCGGAGGATTCGGATCTTTTGTTTTCCTTTCCTCTTGTTTTAGACTTGGGCCGACTACTTATTATATTGGCCATGGTCGGATCGAGTCGTCATACTATGGCGAATCACTTATATGCCACGGGACTGGCTACGAAGCTTTTTAATATCGAAGGTTATTATTGGAGGATATACCTTGTCGTCGTCGTCGAATATTTACCAGACGGACAGACAAGTTGAATCATTTGGTTTTGAGCGCAGGGCGTTGTTTTCTTTTACAATCAGTCACACTCGGGCTGGTCTTGCAGCGAACTTATAGACTATATTTGGAGGATCGCGCGAACCCAGAGAGTCCTGGTTGGGTTTGTTCACATTTGGCGGGCTGGATCTGGTATACCCCATTTTGCTTTTATAATGTAAACTCAATTGTAGTGGTAGTACTTGAGGCGGAGCGTTGAATTCGAAATGCAACTCATTAACATATTACTTCTCCATATCTATCTATTTATTCCATTCACACAAATTTTGGTGCTCAAGTGAAGACTATTGAATGTGCTCTATCAACGTGATCTATGTTCTACGATACCTATTTTGCAGTATTGTTTGTTTATTGTCTACCTAGGTAGTATCTACTATGTTAGGACGCGCAAGGCTGGCCGCCATAATATCGCAAGGTTTAGTGTCTGTTTACTGACTTATGCATGTCTCCCGCGTCCTTGGTCTGGTGCTGGTGCTGGTGCCTCTGCAGGCTGGCTGGCGCCGACCCGCGTGGGGACCTACCTAACCTACCTACACCCACCGGACAGATAAATCCGTGCACTCGTCGAATCCCCACCAAAATCGGCCAAAGTTACTATCTTTGCTTTTAAATAAAACAACCAACCTTATATATCAAACTTTTAAAAGGCGATTATATTAAATTTAAATGCTGAAAAATATAATATATAAATTTTTAAATTTTATATTGCTTGCAATTGCAGAGTTATCGGCCGTATAAGTGTAGGTATATTTTTTAACCGTACAGTTACTGCTATTTTAGGTGAGAAATTTTTGTTTCTACCGCTTCTTCAAGTTAAACACCAAATAACAAGGCCAAAGAAATTATAAAAAATAAAAATATCTTGTTTTTAGATTTCTTAGCTAATTCTCTCTAGATATATATTTTTTTTTAATTTTTTTAGCTGATGGTAGTGTTTTTATATAGCAGTAAAGATAATGAGTCTTGGTGGAAAACCAGCAAGTGCACGGATTTATCTGTCCGGTGGGTGTACCTCGTGCGCCAAGAGACAATGTTGCGCTGCAGACGAAGTAGTGTAGGCAAGGAGGCTGGAAGGGAGGTATAACAGCGCTGAAGTGAGCCTATATTACTCCCTACTCCCTAAGTATATCCATCTTACCATACCATGGCTTGAATGAAGAAATACACTGAGTATATTCTTGGTAGACAGTAAGACTTCTGTGGAGTGAGTGAGTGAATGTTCTAAATTTTCCTATTCTTCTTAAATTGGTGAACGTCTATGGTATTATAGCTGATTAACTAAGGCCTTAACGATTTCTTTTCCCATTGTTGTCTGTCTCACCCTTTTGCTTTAATGATTGTTGTTATTTATGATACTATCTACGATTATTACTACTATTATTATTGCTATCATACTTAGTATTATCGTCATTATTGTGTGTGTGTGTATTTGTGTGTGCGCTTTAATCTCGCTATGGATTGATTGATTACCCACGAGGTAATTTCGGCGGCTATCACACACATGAGCCACGCCGTGAGCCGTGCTCAGCAGCAGCAGCAGCTCGTTTTTTCTCGCTTGACAGGGGATTGAATCCTGGTCAATAGCTAGGTGATCCAGAGGTGCGGCACAGTTTGCGCACACACAAACGAAAAATCTTTTTCGCTTCATTCGCTGTCTAATAGGTGGGAGAGACGAGGCTACGCCGTATTGGCGCGCTGTGGTATTTGTCAAGTGCGCGTATATATGTATGTGTATGTATGTTATTTTTTAATGTGATCAAATACTTTCATGTCGTTGGTATGTATGTGTATTTTATTTGTTTGGTTATATTGTTTGTTGTCTGTTCGCGTCGCAAACCGCCAGCGCGTAATTACCAACAGCATTCCAGTCACTGAATCTTCCCTGTATTTTCGACACAACATATGTAGTTAGTGTACCCTACTTACTGGGACAGGGTGCTGGAGAAATTCTTTTCGCGAGGGATTCCCTGCCGGGCCACACGATCCTAGCGCACCTGTCATTCTCTCATTTACCTAGGCTGGCCTAGTCTAGTCTATTTGGTCTACACTAACACTACGCTGGAAGGGCGTAGCTGCTTGCTCCCTTCAGGGGTGTTTCGACGGGGAAGATCGGATTACTGATCTAGCGTGAGAGGCTTATTTCCTTCCCGTGCGTAGCACTCTCTCTCAGGCCGGGCGAGGAGTCATTACTTTAGCCCTTCATTCGTCGTAGGACTAGGACTTTGTTTGTGCTTCGTTTCATGATGGTGATATTCTGCCCGGCTACAGTCATTAGGTATGGTATCACAGATTCCCACGTGTTATTTTGGGCTGCGGGGGTTCACTCTTCTCCAATATGCGCAGTGTTCTTGATTTGCTAGTCCTTGGATTACAGCCTTCCCTGTGCGCCTCAAATTCGTGCCGGTTTTGTTCAATCGCGTATCACACGGGATGCTGACCATCGTGCTAGTGAGTGATCATCGCGGTTCATCAGATAGAGTAAGATACACCTGTGCTAGGTGAGGAATTAGGCAGCGGCAGGGACGCGGCTCTGTGTTTGTGGCCCCTATTCATCCATCCGTCAATCCGCCTCTCGGGCCGGGCGGCGTTGGGATGGGTGCTACAATGCCGATAGTGTACACCAACCTCCCTTCATCCTTCCAAGCGACGTAAAAGGGATCCCAAAGTGGCACAAGGTGAAAAGAGTCATATACTGTGTAGTTGTGGCTGGTGAAGAACGCAACATTTCTTCAAAGATGGATGCGAAGGGGTGTGTAGATGAAACGAAGGGAGTCAGCCAGTCGGTTCGGTCTTGAAGTAGTAAAGGGATGCGATGTTTTCTTCCCTGTTGATGATCTACTGCTCGGATGCTATATTTTTCAGCAAGATGGTGTGCTGATAAAGCCAAGGCCAGCTGCAATTCTTCCAGAACTCTGCTCCTACCGTAACCCCTCCCGACCCCCCCCCCCCCCCCTATTATAACGATATAGCTTATGCCCTATCTCACAGACGCCCCAAACGAGAGATATTGCTGGTGCCTTGCATGGGGCAGCGCCTGAGCAGGCAACAAAAACCGGTTCTGGGACTCAGATGAGGCGAGGTGGCTGGGTATCAATCAATGCTTTTGGGGCTCTTTTCACTTTCTCAAATCTGCTTTGACTCGACCGTCCCCCAACAAATAGTCCTGAATCCCTCTACCTGAGTTGATGCGACCGGTTTCAACTCCAGTGAGTCAGTGAAACGGGATAGGACATAGTGTATGGCATGACAGACACGCCAGTACCCTCTAAATGGTGGGATCGGGTATCACAGCTTACTTATCTACTTGGACCATACTACACTATGTGCTCATGCGCCGCGGCAGATACGGATGGTGCTACGGAAAGAGGAGGCTGACAAGGCGTCTGTATTGCCAATCAAGGCCCCTACGCAGATGCCTCTTCGATAAAATCTTCTGATTATGGAGGCTAGACCGAAGAAGACAGGCCGTGGGAGTGTATGTGTGTGCGCATTTGGTGTTACTGTTTCACTCATAGGAAGACAGACGATCTTTTTCGTCCCAACCATCTCACCCCCAGCCAACCTATAGTCGCACGTCATCGTATCAAAATAGCAGCATATATGCAACCATGTGATAATATGCATAGGTAGGACAAAATTCTCAGGTAGGTAGGTATGCAAGTGGATGCTGCAGAACTACCCCCAGTAGAGTGTGAGTGTGTGTGTTGGGTTAACCAACAGCGACAGGGAATAACATCAGCCAGCGACGAATAGAGTGGGATGCGAGCATGCGGCAATGCTAGTTCTTACCAGCCATTTTGTTTCCTCCCTATTCCCTCCTCGTTTCCGTTTTTGCTTTTCCTGTTTCGTCTTTATTCTCCTCTTTGGTTTTGGGGGCTAAAGAGAGGCTGGAGGACTACACATTGGTAGATCACATCCGAGTTCTACCTGAATTTGTGTTTGAGGCTAAAGGATGAATCATATACCGACTGACTCGGTAATGGTAACGACTTACTTCGCCTCACGGGTTACGGAAACATATGCATTACGCCTGATGATATAGATTCGTTATGCACCACGACCGCCGAGAAGTACACTGCCGGCCTAAGAACCAGAGTAGCATATATGTAGGTTCTGTCAGTAGGTCGCTTGCACCACCTTTCCCAGCCTCCCGTTGGCTTCCGCTTCTAATTCGGGAGCCGGAATAGCAGTTCAACTGGGCCTCAACGGTAAAGGCGGCCAGTCAAGTCTAGACCAATGAACTTCTGAGCTGACCCTCCAAAAGCCTATATCAAGCGATGCAACTTATCGTGGAATTTTCTCTCCGACCTGTAGAACCAACACTCACGCGACATCGAATGCGACTTTGAATGCATCGTTCATTGGAGGTTATCTGGTGTGGAAATCAATGTGGTGAAGAACTGCGAAACCGTATATACATGCGAACACACATATCTTCAGAGTAACATGCACACAGATGCACGCGCACACAAAGGCCTTCATCAACACCCAAAACGCCAACCTACCAAAAACAGGAAAAGAGGGGAAATGGGAGTTCGAAGCTATGACGCTGGGTCTCGGGGCCAATTCCAGCCCAGCCCAACGACCCCTCATCCTCATCCCTACACTTACATCCAATATCCCCTTTTTGCCCATAATCCATGTTGCCCATGCATGTCCTCATCAGCATGTCAGTGGCCGGGGAGCAGAAACAGGTGAAGGGGGGAAGTTGTTAAGGCTAGCAGGGCAGCATCCGAAATGCCTTTCCCACCAATCATAGACCCAGGTGTGGTAGCATTGTCGTCGCCCTTTGAATGTGCAAAATGTATATAAGCGGAAAATAATGGTGATATTGATGGCCAGATACAAGTCGGGCGCTTCTCCTCTCCCTCGTGGCTGGCCTGGCGTTGTCTGGCCCTTCCTAACCACCCCTATTCTTGATGCTCTTCTTCCTGGTTTTTGGGCCCAACAATAACACATTGCATGTTCGTCAGCCATACTACTTATGTCACAGATCCTTCCATGCTTATTCCTTCGGTTGCAGGCGGCCGTCCCTATCCACGACCCTTTGCTCGGGCAAAACATAGCGTCCGCAAGCGCGGGCGCTGGACCCATGTCTCCCGCATCTCTAATCCATCCCGCGCCAACAACCTCTCCAACCTTTGTAGATATGATGCGTGCGGGCAACAAGAGTCCCCCGCATTAAGGCTTCGTCAACGTCAAAGAATAGACTTATAAGATAATAAACATTTTCGGCCCTGGGATTATTGGTTGCCTACATGTACTTACTGTATATCGTAGTCTCATAGTATATTCTAACATGATGAGATCATCCGCATTTTTCTAGTATACGTTATGTATACCTATTTTAGTTGCGCGTCAGCCCGACTTATGTGTAACTACAACCCCCACTGGCGCACCTGAAATAGTAGTGACCACATACAACTACTTTCTGACTAAATGGTTAGCTCACGATAACCTTACTAAGCCCTGATATTATCCTTTCACAGACAAGACGCGCTTATTCTAGTGTAGCGCGATGTAACCAAACCCACGCATTCCAGAACGCGTATGGTCAGCGCCGCCGCACTGGTACTGTAAGTTACGCCAGAAGACTGCAATCCTCTCTCTGCATTCTTCCTTCAGGTAGGGCGCACGTCACTTCTCGCCCGGTTATCTAGTTCCGTGTTCTACCTGAGTGTAGGTAGGTGTGTAGTTAGAAGCCGGCTGATCGTTATGTCCTCTTGTGGTTAGAACACATCTATACTGTAGATGTGACGGATTGAGATCTAAGATGTGGCGCCGTTCTTCAGTGCGCGGGATATCTAGTCTCGGGACATCTGTTACGCTACCCCACGCGTCAGAGCCGCACATTATCCGTGGGCAGAGACAGCATACCGTTGATCCAAGCCCTTGAGATAGGCAGCAAAACATACACACCACGATACTTCTCACTAGATAGCGTGTATCTTCCAATGTCTGAGGCTATATCATTTTCTCGTAAAAGCAGCCGACTAGACGTAATGGTGGAAAGCATGTTGAAGCGCTTGCTCTGTACTAGGTTTTAGGACCGGACCGGAAAGACCTAAGTATCACAGGATTCGAATAGAGTGTGCTTCTCTTTTCTGTCAGCTAGTGAACCTGCGGCAACCCGAGGGCGTTTGCAGGGTCGTCGCTGTAAAATGCATGAAATATAATCGCATGAACGAGACGGATATGTGCATCATCAATTGCCCCTTCCCGTCGGATAGGCGCATAAGCAGCTGGGATAATGGCAGTTGAACATAAGGCTGTACAGACTGTACTGTTCTTTTCTTTGTATCACTCTCTCTTTCTCTTTTCGGTGCCTGGGTTACTGCATATTGAGCGTGAGATTGTATTATGTAAATGAAACGCAGCATGATAGGAAGACATTTTGTCTTCACACTTACTAGTACCGTAGTACCTAACCTTAGCCCATCTGTAGACACTAAGTTGTATTTGTCTGTATTACGAAGAAAAGGGGTATAGGAATCTGGGCATGGCACCATGCTGTGTAATGGGGTTACTTTAGGTATCTACATGAGTGTCTACTTGAGAACTCGCCCAATTCACTAAGAGAGATAACTATGTTAAAATCCCGGGTACTCACAGGCGTATAACGTGAAGCAGAAATACACCCTACTTGAATGACGCGCTTAGGATCATTTGCGTGTAGAGAATCGGATGACACTTATGTCAGGGAGGGGGTGGTCAAAAGGGGGTAAGCCAACCATTACTCTGAATTCTTAATCTGATAACAAACGGGTAGTATCACCTAGGGTTATACGAACAATGGCATAACATATCTCGATTGTGTTGGTTTAGGAAGTACCAGTACAGAATACCTATGAAGCTAGGAGTAAAGGGGAAGACACCCTAAAGCTGTCTTGAATAATGCTCTCTATGCACCTGGCATCAAGCTGTGGCTTGAGACTCGCGTGACACAGTCGCTCCGTATAAATGCACAGTAATGTGGCTCGTCAATGCCTCTACTCTTCACTTAGTGTTCCTGCGAATGAGACTACAAGTCAGTAATTGATGCTGTCACATATGGGAGACGAGGAAGTCACATCCCAGGCTTCCCAGATCAGGGCATCACACGAACGAAGAGGGGATTTTCTGAAATTGACGAGACTTGTCGCTTGGCCCGAAAAGCTTTGCTCAGATGGGCCTGGAGTGATACATATGCTGTGCTGGAAAAAGGAACAGTGCCGAAGTGAGCGAGGCCATCACCTCAATGTATCGACGGTACGAAAATGCTGCTCTATATTGCGTATACTAAGGTGATGTGTATAAGCCTAGCCGGCGCATAAGGACAAGTCACTTATAATTAAGTCAGAGAATTAGGGATAAATAGTTAGGCAGGTCTCTCAGGACAAAAAGGATAGGCAGGACGCTCGGAGTTACCTCACTTCACGAATGGACCGATTGAATTGTTCGTGATCACTAAGTTCCCCAATCACAACCAAGTGTGATCCGATTTGAAGGCTTCAAGGAGTGTAGGCTTGGTCTGCCTCTTGAAGGTCGGGACCCCTACTGAAAAGGCACTGGCCCATGAGGTACACTCCGATACTTATCTGATTTGCTACCGCAAATTTACATACCAAATCCACTTCAACTGGTTCTGAAAGAGCTGGGTCTGTTTGCAAGGGTTCGGGCACAACATTTAATTGTTGGACCGGTTTAGTCCCCCCGCGTTTCGCGATTCTCTTTGGAAAGGCCATTTCTATGATAATATTGGTGTGCTGAAACTGCTTACTCTGATACCAAAGTATTCGCGTGTATGGGAGATAAAGCTGTACAACTAATAGGAATACTGCTTTAAAAGCGGTGATACTTGATGGAACTACCAGCTGTGTGATATATAGGAATGTCTTCCTCATGCCTCGCGAATGCGGCGGGATACGGTAGCATGGGCGGTATATGACTGGGTATACTGACGTCATGCTTACTTAGAGCCAATACTTTAAGTAAAGATGGGTATAATATAAATTAGCCGTTTTATTTTTTAGTAGCCCAGGGACCTTGATGACAATAGTTGTACCACGAAAGCATGTGTGTGGACTGAGCAAAGCGAGCTTTCTCGAGAACTACAAGGTCATTGAAAGGCCGACAAAGTACAGCCTCGGCCTAAAAACTACGTTCTTCACCAACTACGATTTGAGAATCATGTATTTGGCAAGGAGAAAACAAACCTGGCTGAAGCCAATTACACTGTGGGAGGCGTGGGTAATCATCAAGATTACTAAAAGTAGTAATAAGAAGGCTACGGCTAACGCTTGAAAAGTCGACATGGAATTTTTCGAGATAGCGACTTATTTCATGCGCTCGGCCACGTACTCATACATTGTCACTTCAGACTCCCAGTCGGAAAAGGCTAAGGAGAGAAGGGAGGTACTGTGGGCAGCACCTTAACACAATGGCATGGCAAACTTCAATGAAACGCGTGATTGGATACATTGAGACCCGGTGATTATCCGGAACTGCTTGCTGCTAGCGATTGTGTGAGTTTGCTTCAAGGTACGTGTTCTGCTTCTCTTTCTTCCTAACATGGTGTTTCTCGCTGATCTTCCGCAGCTCGATCCTCTAGAGACACCTCATTTACTCGATCATTAACTCACTCGACGTGAAAATGCGAGAAATCGTGAGTTGCTGCTCGTCCTTTCAAACCCGAGCATCCGTCGTTACCTAGGCTAACATTATTCTCTGTTATCCAGATTAACGTCCAAATCGGCCGATCTGTGAGTATTTGCTGCGCCCCCGGCTCGAACTGCCTCTTCTTAACTACTGGTATGCTTCGTTAGGGCAATAACATTGGTACTGCTCTCTGGGAGAACATTTGCCGGGAGCATGGCCTGAACAGCGATGGCATGTAAGGAGCCTTGTGCCGTCCACCCAATCATTGATCTTGAGTGCTTACTTCCTCGTGCCTGAAGATACGAAGGTACCTCAGATCTGCAACTGGAGCGTATGGGCGTATATTTCAACTCGGTATGCCCTGTATTAATCTACATGTTCGCACTTGCCTAACTAAATTATCCGCTGCCGCAGGTCTCAGACAATAAGTATGTGCCCCGTGCCGTATTATTGGGTATGGGTCCTATCTACTTGGATGCAGCGCTTGCCAGCCTATTTGGCCGTCTTTGTCGCAAGGACAATATTGTTTCAGGATTTGACGGGCTGGGCGGGTACATAGGCTGCTATGCCAAGCAAGACAATATTGCAGACGAGGTGCTCGATATCGTGCTTGATGCCGTGCGTCGGGAGGCCGAGGGTTGTGATTGTATCCAGGGTTTTCATATCACGCACTCACTGGGTGGTGGTACTGGCTCCGGCAAAGGGGCACTGCTTCTTTCTAGGCTCCGAGAAGGTTTGTTTCTCTTGACTGATCGCTTATAATTTGTTTCCCGTCATTCGTAACTACCATTCCGTGCGACCTTCTATTGACGTCATTATCATTATAGAGCTTCCTGACTGCACTACGGCTACATTCAGCATATTTCCGTCCCCAGGCACAATGCGACATGTCGTAGAGTCATACAATGCTCTATTGTCGGTTCCTGAGTTGGTTGAACACTCAGATCAAACTTTCTGTATCGACTCCCTTGGTTAAGATACATCTTTTGGCGAAAGATAGAGTAAACTAGGGAGTATCTTTCTTGCCCAACTTGGTCGTGCGACACGAACTATAACATTGGAACCTCGCCATAGCAACTTGTCTTGTCAAGCACTCCTCCGCCACGGTCGTTTCATTCCCGCATGCAGTGCTTAGAGGCAGTCTTACACTCATGTCGGTACTGTGAGTTCGGCTGAGGAGGAAATTAGACATGGCGACCACTACCACAATCACACTATTTCAAACGCGGAAGCCGGATCAGTTACTTCTTGTTCTTACTAAACTAACGATAAGAGTGAGCCACCATCACTATGTAGATACTGTATACACTTGTTGCTCATTTCACCTCTGCATACTTTGTGTCCCTATGGGTGAAATGGACTCCTTGGTTTGCCCCCTGTTTACTTCACGAATTGGCCCCAGATCATGGTTCGCGAAACCACGGATCTTGCAAGAGTTCAGCAGCCGAAGGTCTTTTAGCAGGGTCATATTGCAAAATCCGGCGGATGAGCGACTTGATTTGGCTCGCCTCGTCCTTGTCCATATCAGGGTGAGTCTTAGCATCAAAGTCTTCTTCCAGCGAAGGTAATGATTTGAGCATCAGTGGTTCTTCCCCTTCCTTCACGCCACCCAGAAGGCAGTTAAAGAGTTCCCGTTGCGGGGTAAAGTAGAACGATGATCTCTTCCAGTGCTTATACAGTTCGTCAGGTAGAGGTCCAAGGCGAATAGTCAGCCAGAATAGATATTCGTCATCTTGGTCGACCTTGGACCCATACCCCGATGTACAGAAGAGGGGCGTTCCCGTGACCAACTCGAATAGAAGGCACCCAAAACTCCACACATCGAATGTATTGTTGATGGTTCCGGTAAGTACGAATTCGGGAGCTCGAAGGCCAGCTGGAGTAACTGGCTTTGTTGGCGGGTCCGTAAAGAAATATGCTATGGAGAGTAGTTAGTCAGGAGTCATCAGCAGCCATGTATTACAAAAGGATGTTTAGTAAACGTGGGAAATACTAACCGCCTCCCAGATCAGATAGTTTGATCTTGATGTTGTCAGTATAATTGGTGAAATCAGCCAGTGGTTGTCCGATGCAGAGATATCGAGGCGCCCATAGATCTCGTTTACCGTCTTTCCTCTTTACCGGCGGAGAGATCGATTGGGGGTCTATCTCAGTCATTGGCTGCCGAAATAAAGTTTCACTCTTCGAATCGATGTTGTCAAGGACGAATAGTACTGCGATGATACGTATTAGCAACCATAACTCTAACCTGATCTATGAGACGGTGAGAAGTATTTTGGGTAGCGCGATACGGTTTGAGGCCAAGAGTGGAATAAGCTCTTGATAGTATTTTAAGAACAAGCGAATGAGGAATCCAGAGGCACTCACTATTCCCTGGCTGAAAGTCTCCATGCGCAATTCCATGCTCATGGAGGAGAGCAAGGGCTTGCAAAGACTGCTTGAGAATTGACTTTGCCATCTCGAGAGGATAGCGCATTCCACGTGGGCGTCGGTCTTTGAACTGGGGCAACTCTAAGAGCATAGTATTTCCGTTGGGGCCCATGGGTTCGAACACGAAGCACTTATGAAGACCGTTGGGACCGAGATGCTCAAAGGTGTCCAGTAGCTGGGTGAAGTGATGGGCTGCCTGTTCCGGCGCAACCTGAGATAGATGACGCAACATTGCGGTCTCATCTGTGGCATACTCGGGATCTGAAACCATGATCTTCAGCGCGACGTATCTCTCCATTCTTGAGAGGGTTAGCTGGCCTGGGCCGTAACGTTGTAGAGAAGATGCACATACCTCATGTCGCGGGCAAGCCACACGGTTGAGTAAGAGCCCTCGCCTAGCTTGCGGAGGACCTTATAGCGGCCGCCGCTGAAGACATCGTCGGGGTGGACAGGATGATAGCCACCAGGCCGGTATCTTTCTATCCATTCGCAGGGCGAATGAAGAGGCTCGAACCTCCGCTGGTAGGGGAATGTTCTCCTATGTGGAGGTGTTGGGGGCGGCGAGGGAGGGCACGGAAGAGAAGGAACAGAGGGAACAGAGAGGAGGGAGGTGACGCTGGTCGACATGGCTACAGGAACGCTGTTGCTCCAAGGATTTCAAAGCGAAAGATGGCGGCCTAGTTGTAATGCTGTGCTGATAGGTGCTGATGCTGATGTGTCCAGATGGGTTACAGGAATGCGAACTTTGAGAGTTTGAAGTAGAGGAGAGATCTAGGCTGCTGAGTGCACCTACTTTTATGAATAGAGACGTCCCTGGGTACATGTGCAAACAAGGGAAACAAGGGTACCTTAAGGTTCCTCACTGTCTATTGGCTGTTCAGTTATTGTTCCTTTGTACACTAACCCCATTGGGACAACAATGCACCGCATGTCCAATCATAGCCTTCCAATTTGAGGCTACTGACAGTGCATTACCTTATTTTCGGCCAATAGTCATTGGTCGATCGACTACAAACTCTCATTGAAGCGAGCGGCTTTGTCATGAAGGACTACAGGCTGCGTAGACAAAAATAATGTGCTCAGAACAACAGGATATAGATATATATTCTCTACGGATGTGCTGCGACTAACATTATTTCCTTCTCAAAGCCTTAATATTTTATTATAGTTGCCTACTGCAAAATTCATATACTATACTAGATGTTGTTGGTAGCCTCCTATTCATCCCGACAGACTCAAGCCTTCAGAGAAGAGGCAGGATCGGCTGCACTTTCTAAGCCCTTAGATAGTAATTGGCTTACCTACGAAGTAGGTAGCTAGATGAGGCACTTTACGACCAAAGGAGATTCATTACTATTCATTAATTGTTAAATCTCTGGGAGAGTGTTATATGCGTCCGCTCCCATTCATGATATGATTATGAACCCCTGCTACTTAATCCTTTACTAACAACAATTCAACGTTTATTCTGGTGCTATCGTGATGAAGCACATTGGTCTCAAGCTATGGGCGTTGACTGAGCCACCGAAAGCCTACCCTCGTGATGCCTATCATTCGGTGAAGAGGATGAGAGTGTCTCTACTTGTGAGATATCCCACAATCATAGTCAGCCGGAGAGCCTAGGTTTCAGTCCTGAACGTGATGAATTCAAAACTGATCGAGCCCATTGATGCATTGCTATACGAATCTTCCCATAGCCACAAATCGTTTAGACATACATATCAATACAATGCTTCTTGATTGTCTGATACACCTACAGGACGGCTGGTTTGTCCTCCGATGAGTCAGAAGGTCAGTTTGTTGTTTCAATGGTCATTGAGGCGTTTGATATTTCCAGACGCCACAGCTCAATAGGTGGTACCCATTGACTAGCGATGCATTCCAGTATCTAGTCATTTAACAAACGGTTCATCGTAGAGCTTGAGACGTCAAGATAGGATGTATAAAGGCGTCTCATCTTTCTTTTCTACTATAATTCCTAGCTGGCTATAGTTCACTATCGGAGTATATACCCCAGATCAAGGAGTCAAGATACAGTCTCGCTATCCGTGAAAGCTATCACTTCGCGACTAGCTCTTCCAGGCTATATTCTACGCCAGTGAGTTGATTCTCGTTCGCAAGCCTCTATTTTTCAAAGCTATTCTGAGATAAGCCTCTAATATAATCACCAGCTCGGACATATTCTAGTTCTTCGACATTCTTCGCTTCATCATGCATGCTTCCCAGGTCTCTTTCGATCCCGACGACATGTATGCTACCAAGCCCCACGAAAGAGTGGTGATCATCAGGTTGGCGGTTCAACAGGCCCCTCGCTGGGCTGTCTCGGCCGTGGTCGTGTAAGTGAATGTCTTCCTGGGAAATCCATCAACTAACACAAGGGTCTAGGAACGGATGGCACACTAGCCTGGCTGACCCCGACGAGCATTGCACTGTTGATTACAAAAACCAGTGGGGTGCTACAAGGTATCGGCACCATATTTCTAGATCGGACGTAGGGCTCCCGGCTCTGGAGCCCACTCAGTCACGCACCCAGTCACGCACCCAGTCGGACGCCCAGCCCGAAGCCCAACCCGACACCCAGTCTGACACCCAGCCAACCGCCTAAGGAAGACGCCTCAATCTTTCGCAGCAGCATGTGGTGTTACGATCTAATCTCTTCTGACGTATTGCTGTTAGATGAGCGTGCCAAAGTAGTCATGTTATAGCATGTGCTACGGAGAGTGTTGTTGAATAATCACTGCATAAACTCTTGGGGGTGATATCTTTTGCTCTTTCTTCGTTTGACCGGCGGGAGCTAATGGTGGCTATAAAGAGGGATTATGGGGGCCTTTTCCGGATGCGAAATCGATGGAATACTTGTGCTGGTGGCTGGTTTATTAGAACTCCGGGCCAACTTGGTGCTGGAGTGATGGTATGTCTGCCGGTCAACTATTAGACTTTGTCACGTCAAGCAGAGGGATATGTATCTATTCTTGTTATTACACGAATAGTATGAACCATATTCTAGTCACCGACTACACACATTCATGTCTTTCTCCCAGGTTCAGCATCGCAACACTAATAAACAGATATGCAGTGATTATGCGGTAAATGTGCATGCTGTGGACACCTTACAGATTCTATTCAGGTTTCCTGGTCCATAGAGCTTCTTGGAGCCATGGACGATTGAACCTGCAATGACATTCTCAAGCAACGGTAGTGCCTTTCGCCAAACCAAATGTAGTACTTCGTAAACTGTATGACATTACCTGTTAGATGTAGTTATGCAGTTATCTCGCTTAGTATGGTGCTAGCTAGCATTCTCAGCAGAGTACAGTCGTTGAACGGCGTCTCTTGTGAGGGAGCCTTTCTTTGGTTCATTGGCTGAAATGGCGTAGGTAATATTGTCTGCCGGTAGCTTGAGAGACTGCTGGGCACGAAGCCTATAGAGCTTTGCTTAAAGAATACCGAATGTGCAACGTTTTAAAGAGAGCTCGAGCTAGGTATAAGTCAAACCACCCCTCCACGACCCACCCCCTCAACGACCATACCGTTTCCCATACAAATCGCCCATTTTCACCTACCTATAACTAATTAACAAAAATAGCTATTAAAAAACTAATTATATAGAGATTTTTCTTATTTTTTATTTACTAAAGATTTTTTAAAAGCGAAATTATCCGATTTTTATTTAGCGCGTAATTAATAGTTAAAGTTAAATATTTTTTCTTTAATATTTTTTTATAAAAAATATATAACAAATTATTAAAAAATAAAACCATGAATATTAGCCTTAATAAAATAGTTAAAAATATAGCGTTTTAATTTTTATTAAAATAGCTAGCTAATATTTTAATTATAAGTTTATTGCTTTATTTTATTATATAAAAACCGTTAATTATATAAAAATTTTATATATATATAAATTTTATTAAAGTTTTAATACTTAGGTTTTAATAATAAATAATAATATTTAAAGTCTAGGGCTTTAAAATCAAGAAATAATTATTATTTATTATTAAAAATTTTTAACACAATATTTTTAATATTACGATAAAAAGTTTACTAGTTAAGTATAATATATTTAGTGAAAGTTTTATATAATAAAAATAAGTAGTATATAAAACTAAAGCTTGAAAAAAAAAAAAAATAGCTGTGAATTATATCTAGAATAAGTATGCTAATATATAGCTATATATATACTAATAGCCTGCATATAATAACTTATTTTTTTTTTTTTAATTAAGTTATTTTTAACCTAAAAGATATATACATGTATAGCATTGCTGCTTAGGATATAATAGGTGCATGTGCATAAGTATAAGTGCATAGTTGTTGTAGTGGTGTAGGTACCTAGGTACCTGGGCCTATATTGCGCAGATAACTTATATATATTTTATACCGCTTTCGTAGCAGAATTACCCCGCTTTTGCCTGACCTGGTTAATATATCTTAATGCAGCTTTTTTTTTTTCTTTTTTTTTTTTTTTTTTTTTTTTTTAGCTGCTGCTATTATCATTTTATTAGTTTTAGCTATCTCTTTATTTACTACCTGCTTATTACGCCTTGCTTTACTCTTTTTTTACTCTTTTTTTATACTTGTTCTGCGCTATTATTACTGCTGCTAATACTAATACTATACTTGCTCGCCGCTAAACCGTTTACGCTCGCAATCGTAACTATAGTTATAAAAAAAAAGAGTAAACTATTTACGGTGCTTTAATATATCGCAGGTGCTTCAAGCGCGTTTATAACTTTTTTTAGCCTAACGCTGCCCAGCCTATAATTTTCGCCTACGTTTTTAAAAATATAAGATCTTCTGCTTATATCGGCTATTAATCCGGCTATAATATTTGCAAGCCTATAAATTAGTTTATATATATTTCGCCTTTAATTTATTATTAATAATATATTGCTATAGCTGCTTGCTATATTTAAATTTAACGCTATACGCGTTATTAAGCTAGTTAGCTAAGCTAGCATTTTATTTAATCTTTATATTATAAAGAATAATAATAGTAATATTTGCGGCGTTTAAAACAAGAACAGCCTTTAAGTCTAGAATTTTTTAAAAAAATATTATGCCTGTTTTACTAGCGCTTAGTTTTATTTTTTTAAAATTTTCTACTGCTTTTTTATTATTTACCGCGTTAACTTCTGCTTTATTAACAATATTAGCAGCACTAAAGGCCCCCGGGCTAGTTATAAAAAGCTGGTGTTTTAACACTAAACGCTTGCTTAACAAGCTATTATACTTGTTTTTACTACCGCTATAAATACTTATATACTTGTTTATTTTATATTAGTTTTTAATATATTTAAGCTTATAATTTCTACGTTATTTATGCGCGCGCTATTATTTTTTACTTTTAAGCTCTAAATATTAGCTATACTATTTAGCATTTATTTATTAAAGCTTTTATTTTTAAAATAAAAAAGATTATTTATTATAAATATAATAATAAACAATAAAAAAAATAGTTTAATATATTAATATAAAAAAATGTTTTAGAGTTTAATAATAACTAAATTCGGCTTAGTTTCGCACGTAGTTTATTAATAAAGCGCAGGTTTTATTTTGCACCTAAAATAACTAATTCAATTTTAGTTGTGTATATAACCAAGTTTTATATATATATAATGCTTAGGTTTTTTATTCTTGCTATATAATCAAGCTAACGTTATATTATTTTTTTATGCGGGCTTTAGCTTTAAATTAATTAAGTTTTATATCTACATTATTAGTTTATAAATAAAGCTTTTTATTTACGCTTTTACTGCTTTTTATAAGCTTTAATTATTTAAGGTGTTATAATATTAATAGCTAATACTTATTAATTATATTTAAAAAGCCAGCTTTTTTATTTAACTTTATAATATAAGCTACTAACATATATTTATTTTTTTATTATATTTTTAACTTTTTATTTATTTTTTTTGTTTTTAAAAGCAAGCATAAATAAATTATTTATAGTTTTAGTTATTTAAGGCTCGAGTAATTAAATTAAGAATATATTATAAAAACAAGCATATTATATTAAAAAAGCAAGGCGATATACCTGCAAACTTATTTAGCTAAGTATATAAAATAAGCTAATAAACTTAAAAGCAAGTTTTTGATTTTTAAACTTAAGGTTTTTTATAAAGAGTATAATTAATTAACTAATAATATATTATATTAATTTATGTTTATTGTTGTATTACTTTTAATATTTTTCGGTTATAATTTGCTATTATATTACTAAGTTGTTCTTGAGTGCTTTTAGTTTTTAAAGCTTATTTTATATTGCTGGGACACCTTTAAGTGTGAAGTTGTTTTTAATAAATATACGAAATTTAGGCTTATAGCTATATAAAGCTTTAAAAGGTGACTTTTTTATAGTGTTATTAATAGCCGAGTTTATAATAAAATATACTTAAAGGAGTAATTATAGCTAATTGGTTTGTTTATTATTAATAAAATATTTAAGGTAGCTTTTGATTATTTAGTTTATTTACTTTATTTAATTATTAGTTTTAAGGTGAAACGCGACTAAATGTTTTTGCTTGATTTTAATATAATAATATAGTTTAAACCAAAATTTACTAGTAAATATAAACCTTTTATTAAAAATTATATTTAAAAGGCTACTATATATATATTTTATTTTTTAGTAAAATAATATAGCTAATTTAATTATTATAATAATATTGCTAATAAAAAACAAGTATATTAATTTAATAAATCGGTCGACTATTATTAATATAGCGTTAATATTTTATTTTTTATAAAAAATCTTTAGCAAGCTAATAATAAAATCTATAAATAATTTTTATATAAAGTTTTTAAGTATTAATAAAGCATTTAATTTACTATATTCTCGGTGGTATTTTATTTTTGATTTAAAGCAAATTATATAGCTTTTTATATAGTTTTATATATTAGTTTTTATTTTTTTTTAATAAAACTTGCGCTGTAATAGTTTAAGTGTTTAGTTTTGCTTAAAATAGCCTATAAATGGATTATTATAGTATAGCTTAATAAGCTAGAAATAAATAAACTTTTTTAAAAAAATATAAATTTTGTTATTATAGTACAGCAGATTTAATTAAATTATTTACTAACGTTTTATAAGCTTTTTACGCTTAATTTACTTTTTAATCGACTAATATTTAAGATTTTTTTACTAAATGTTGTATATAATAACCTAAAGACTTTTTAATATTTTAAAGTTTTAAATATTTATATTACCTTTAGTTATTAGCCGCGCTTATTTACGCGTGATTGCTTGTGTAAAAATTAACTATATTTTAAAAAAGCAAACAGCATAAACTTTTTTAGCTAATACTTTTAGGTATTTATTTTTTATATTAACTTAGCTTACTGCGATTTTTTTTTATAATATAAGCAATAAATTATTATTATTAAAAGTATTACTTATATAATCGAAATGTTTTAATAAAGTATTAGCTTTATTTCGCTTGTTTTTTTAATATTTAATAATAAAGTTAAAGAGTGCTAAGTATATATATTATCTAGCTTATTTATTATTTAGCTTAAGCGTTTTTATAAATGCTTAAAGGTTTTTATAGTTTATTAAAACTTTTATTAGCAATTTATTGCTTTAAAAATAATGTTGCTAATACTTAAAATATTTTATAATTATAAACATTTTTTGATTTAAAGTACTATATTTTGATTTTGTTTTAGTAAACTTCCGAAAATAAAACAAAATAAGTCTTTATTTATTTTAATTATTTTTTTAAAATAGATTATTTGCTAGCGCTGCCTTAAAAAAGTCGGTTTTTATTAATATTTGTTTTTTAAGGTTAAAATGTATAAGAAAAATAGTTTTTTTAAATAATTTTTTTAGCTTATTAAAAGTTTTTTTTACAAGGTTATCTAAAAAAATTCGACTTTTTTTTATCCTTAATACGTCTTTTTTTAAATAGCGAGTTAAAAAAGCAGTAATTTTAGAATATTTTTTAATAAAGCAGCAGTAAAAATTATAAAATTTTAAAAATTATTACAGCTTAAAACAAAAACTTAAAAGTAGTTATTGCTTAATCGTATTAATTTAAAAAAGGTTTATTTTAATATTTTCGCTAAAGATAATATAGCCGAAAAATTTAATTTTTTTTTAATAAAAATAATACTTAAAAGGCTTAGCGTATAGCTCTGCTTTTTATAGTTTTTTAATAACGTTTTATATATATTTTATATACAATTTTTTATTACTTAAAAAAATAAAAACATTATTTAAATAAGCGATATAAAATATATTTAAAATATTATTAAGTGCTTTTTATATATAGTTTTAAAAAATAGCTAGGGCGTTATATAAACTTATAAGTATAATAAAAAATTTATAATGGCTATAGCGCGTATAAAAAGCGGTTTTTTACTCATTTTTTTTGCGAATACATATATAATAATAAACATTTTTAAGGTCGATCTTAATAAATATTTTTATATAAAAGATTTTATTTAACAGCTTTAAAATAAAAGAAAAAATATAGCAATTTTTTAGTATAATACGGTTAAATTTTTTATAATTTATATATAGCCTTAACCCTTTATTTTTTTTAGGTATAAAAAAAATAAAAGCGCTAGCTAAGCTAGTAGATTTTTGAATTTTTTTATTTTTAAGTATTTTTATAAGCTAATTATATAGCTTTTTTAGTTTATTTTAAGCTAAAGAGTAAATAAAGTAATAAAAAATAGTTGCACTATTTTTAAAGTTAATTATAAAGTTGTTTTTTTTTAAATAAAGAAAAATGCTAGCTTTATTAGCATTAAAAAATTTAGCTAGATTATAAAACTTAAGCAGAACGCGCTTAAATCCTGGTTAATTTAAAGTTAATTTTAATTTTTTAATTTAAACCGGGTTAAATAATTAAATAATAACTTAATAATATTTTTTGTTTTTATAAGCTTTAGCAAATTAGTAAGCAATAAATAACTTAAAGTATTTTAAGCGCAATTTAAAAAACTATTAATTTATATTTAAATTAAGAATAATTTTTTAATTTTTTAATATTGTTTAAAATAAAAAAACTAAACTATTTTTTAATTAATTATTTTAATTAATTATAGTATAAGCGCGCTGAAACTTTTAGGTAACGCTGCAGCTATCGGTTAATTTAAAAATAATTTAATAAGCGCTATAACTAAAAAAACTACCACTTATAGCATATTATAAGGCGTAAGTACAAAAAAATATTTTTTTTAGTTTATAAAATAAAATAAAAATATAAAAAACATAATTATATTTAGCACAAGAATTTAAATTAGCATAAGTGTTTAAAAAAGGTTTTTTTAAGCTAATAAAAAAAATAATATATAAAGTATAAAAACGTTTTAAAATAAATATAAAAAGCTATATATTAAGCTTAGTTTTTATAGCCGAAGCTAAGCCTACTTTTTTTTTCTTTAGTTTTTATTAAAGTAAAGCTTATAAAAAAAGCTTTTAAAAAACTTTTTCTGCTAAAGGTTTAATAACTTAAAAAGGTCTCGGTTTTTTGCTATAAAGATTTTTTAGATTTTTTGCTTTTGTTTCGCTTAAAGCTTCGCAAGCTATAAGTAGTCGCAAATAAAGTAGCCTTATTTTTTATATCTAAAATATATTTTTTTTTTAAAAGGATTATTGTTTGCTTTTAATGCAAGTAAATCTTAAAATTATTTTTTTAAAAATTTTTAAAGTTTTTAATTTTAGTTAAAAATATTTTTATTTTTTAAGGCTAATAATTAATTTTAGTTCTTAAATTGCCGAAAACTTTTAATATAATTAATATTAAATCGGTTATAATTAATATTACGTTAGTTTTATTTTTATTGTTGATTTTTTTTGCGGCTTTAATTATAAAGTTATCTCGATTTTTAGTTAAAATTATCTCGGCTTTATTTCGGTATACCTCTACTTTTGCAGTAACTTATAAGTTTAAAGTAAAATAGTATAAATTTTTAGCGCTTTTACGCTATATTTACTATATTAGCTCTCGTAATAAATAAAAGGTTATAAAAATTTATAATTTTATATTATAAAGGTTTAAATAGTTTTCGGTAGAAAATTATAGCTTTATCGCGGTTAAATCGCTATATATTTTAATTTTCGATTTAAACTAAATATTAATTAAATTTTTTAAGCTTTTATTAAAATTATTAGCTAGCATTTTTAAATTAAGTATTAATACTAACATTTAAAAAAATAAATTATTTAATTATAGTTTTAATTTATCGAATAAACGTTTTTTAATCGGACTTATATTGCTTGCGTTATAATTAAAGTTTCTTTTATAGTAAAATCTTATATTAATTTTTATAATCTTAGTTTATTTTACTAACTATATAATTAATTTTAGTAGTATTATGCTTAAACTTGCGGTTAAAAGTACAATATATAAATTTAAGTTTTTTTATTTATTTAGTTTACTTATTATAAGTAAAATTTATATTAAGTAAGGGGTAATTAAAAGTAAAAAGTTGACTAAAATTAATATTGTTAGCGTGGCGTCCGTAATAATGGTTTAAATTATAATTAAAACTACTATAATATGAATTACTAGGTGATAAAGATAAAGTTAAGTTATTAAACAAAGGTTTTCGTTGACTTTTTTAGTTCCGATAACTGCGTAGGGTCGAGTTTAAGCTATTACTACTATCGTCAGGGTTTATTAAAGTCCCCTGTTTTTTAAAAGGTCGGTTTTTTTTTATTTTTTTTGTTTTTTTCGGATTAATATTGCTTTTACTTTATTTCTAGTGCGTTAATAATCTAGGTTAATTCTGCTTTTTTAATTAATTTTAGAGTTTTTTAATTTATTTTGCAAATTTAACATTCTAAGTTTATAAAAGCTAAAAATCGTTAGCTTTAATTTTAATAGTATAAGACTTAATATTACTTTTTATAAAGTTAAGGCCGCGTTTTAAATAATAAATGTTTTATTTTTTATAAAGTAAAGCTTTATAGTTGCTTCGGCTGTATTTTAGTTCTGCGTTTAATCCTTTAAGGTGAGCTATGCTTTAAATGTTTAGGCGTCGTGCTGCTATTGCTGCTTATATTATAAGTAACCGTTAAGGAGAAACTTTAGAATTATTATAATAAAAAGTTTATTAGTTAAGTATAATATATCTAGTAAAAGTTTTATATAGTAAAAATAAGTAGCATATAAAATTAAAGCTTGAAAAAAAAAAAAAACAGCTATAAATTATATCTAGGATAAATATACTAATATATAGCTATATATATATTAATAGCCTATATATAACATTTAATTATTTTATTAAAGTTAATATTCATGGTTTTATTTTTTAATAATTTATTATATATTTTTTATAAAAAAATATTAAAAAAATATTTAACTTTAATTATTAATTACGCGCTAAATAAAAATCGGATAATTTCGTTTTTAAAAAATCTTTAGTAAATAAAAAATAAAAAAATCTTTATATAATTAATTTTTTAATAGCTATTTTTATTAATTAATTATAAATAAGTAAAAATAAACGATTTATATAAAAAATAATATAATTATTAAAAAAATAAGTTATAAAAAAGTGGTTTAACTTAAAATTTATTATTAATAAAAAAATAAAAAAAGCTTAACGTGGTTCACAAGCGAGTCGCGCATCCAAGCGAGTCGCGCAGCTGGCTTAGCGTACCTGCCACTGAATTTAATATAGAAAATACTTACTCCACTTAAAATAACTCGATTAAAAAAAGCGCTAAAAATAGGAAGAAATATAATTTAAGTTATTTATAAAATAATAAACTTAAATATTATTTTTTAAAATTTTTAAAAAAATATATAAGGTATAAAAAATTAAAACAAAAATTAAATAAAGAATTTCGATAAAAATACCCTGGTTAATTTTTTAAACCCTTGTTATATTTTTTAAATTAGGCCTTTAAAAATTAAAAAAAATATTATTATATAATAAATATAGTTAAATTCTAGATTTTATATTTTGCTTTTATTTTTAGCTTGTTTAAAATTATTTAACAAGAGGTAAAATATTTAACGTAATAAAAAAAAACTTATTATTTTATACCCTAGTTAATTAATTTAAAAAAATTATAAAAATAAAAAAACTTTAATATTTAAATTAACTTATTAAAAACTATATAAATCTTATTTTTTTCCATTTTTAGAAAATTTATTCCAAAAGGTATACCTAATTAAATATTTTTACAAAAGTATTTTTAACCTTAGTTTTAAAATTAATATAACTAAACCAATAAAATATATAGAAATTTCAAAAAAATCTTTTTTATTTTATTAACAAAATTTAATTTCAAAATATATTTTTTTATATTTTTAGGAATTTTATTAGCCGAGATATAAAAAAGTAGAAAAAGTATCTTTATATATAAATTTAGCTTAGTAAGTACGCTAAGCCAAAGTGCGCGACTCGCTTGGATGCGCGACTCGCTTGTGAACCATGTTAAACGTATATATAGTTTTAAAATAGTTTATTTAAATAAAATTATATTAAACTTTATTATTTTTAAAACTATTTATAAATTTAATTAAAAAAAATATAAAAAAAGCTAACGCGTGCTTATATTATATTTTATATATAATACTCCTTAAATATAAAAATTTTATAGTTTATATTATTTAAGTTGTTATGCTTACAGACTTATTGTTTATTTGTCCAGATATTTCGGATCCTGCATTTTTCTTAACAACTGTTTATATCGCCTCCCTTCTGCAACCCCTACGTAGTGTAGTATCATGGAATACTATCATAGACTGTTTAATTAGCCACTACAATTAGCGGAGAGTGCAGTAGTCCTGATGGGAAACAAGCCAAATTAGGTTATGGTCCTCTTGACAATAATAGGATCGGCGGCCGAGTCATGATATGATTGGTGTTCAGAGGATGAGACCAGCCCTAAATTTCAGGGGTATCCCGCTGGCGCCAGCCCCAGAAAAAGATCAGCTCGAAACGCCGACTCTTTTCTGAAGGCCTTCAATTACACTAGAAGGAAAACATAATAGACGAAATCGCTTCAATTCATCTACGAATTTATCGATCATGGACAATGATGGTGCTGACAAACTTGGAAACCCAATGTCTAAATCCAAGCGAGCTTCTGATGTTGAAGAATTCATCATCAGCGCCTCGGCGCCGTCCCGATCCTCATCCCGATCCTAATCTGTTGACGTGGCGCCGAGGTGTGCCCGCAGTGACCGATCTTTATGAAACGAACCGCCGCATGGGTGAGCGTAGGAGCCGAGTAGTGCCCGAGGACTAGGCTTTGAGCTTCCCAGAACACCGTGGATTTTCTCGGCGCTGGGTGTATTCTAAGCTCATGTGGGGTTGTGATCGACTCAGTTCTACCTGGATGGAGGAGGTGCTTGTGCGCCGCCAGAATGGTATGCAGGATTTAATGCGAATGCCATTTCAATGAAAGGGGTCACGCCTAATAAATATACTATGCAGTTTAAAGCTTACTAAGAGCGCAGCGACTTGCCCAGTGATATAATTAGGTGAGACCTTGAGGATACTTAATGACCTGATCGCGACGCTGTGTTCTTGACTGTTCCCGGCGTTGGGACTGCTTTGTTGCTCAGGGTGTGCATTCTTGTTGCCATACGCTACAGATATTCAAGATGCGAATCAACTCCCGGACGTCGGTCGCTTTGACCGTCGCTGCAGCCTCACTAGTTGAGTCGCGACGTACGTTACATTTACCTAAGCCTGGGTTTATCCTTTACTTACATATCTATAGCCTCGCTTTCCTCAAATGGTGCGCCCAGGACTAGCAGACGCTGGCTGCCCGGTTCCGATAAGATTAGGGGTGTGAACCTCGGCTCATCATTCATCATCGAGCCATGGATGGCAGGCGACGAATGGAACAGCATGGGCTGCGGCAGTGCCAACGACGAATGGTCATGCGTTCAAGCCCTCGGTCAAGACGCAGCGGACGCCGCATTCCGTACTCATTGGCAGACCTGGATTACCCCCGACGACCTCAAGGAGATTCAAAGCTACGGCCTGAACACCGTTCGAATTCCGGTGGGATTCTGGATCAACGAAGACCTCGTGAACGAAGGCGAATACTACCCGAAAGGCGGCCTTGAGTACCTGGACTACGTCGTTGGGAACTGCACTCAACTGGGAATCTATGTTATAATGGATCTCCATGGAGGACCGGGCTCCCAGTTCCCAGGTCAGCAGTACACTGGACATGTGGTTGATTCCCCTGGCTTTTATACAGCGGATAACTACGAACGCGCATACAAGTTCTTGGAATGGATGACAGAACGAGTCCATACCAACTCAGCATACTACAATGTGGGAATGCTGCAAGTTATCAACGAGCCCGTCCACTCTGGGGACTATCCCTCGCAAGCAGCAGACATGATCGCGAATTACTACCCTAACGCTTGGACTCGAATTCGAGACCGAGAATCCCAACTTGGAGTAGCTGATGCTAACAAGCTTCACATCCAATACATGGTAAGTCTACAACCACTCGGAATAAAAATTATAGGTCTAACGTCATCTACAGGGTGAGGCTTGGGGCTCCGGTAATCCCAGTCAGAACTTACCTGACACTACTTTCGCATTCTACGACGACCACCGTTATTACAAATGGGATACATCTATCACGGTCAGCCAAGACGGCTATATTTCTGCCGCCTGTGGCGACAACAGAGGAGGCGACGACATCATCGTTGGCGAGTGGTCGATCTCGGTGGCAGACGATGCGCAGTACAACAGCGAGTTCGACATCCGCGACACCGACGCCAACAATGACTGGTACAAGAAGTTCTTCGCTGCTCAAGTACAGGCCTTTGAACGCTCCGGAGGGTGGGTCTTCTGGTCTTGGAAGTGTAACTGGATCGCTGGTTTCAATGAATGGAGGTGGTGTTACAAGAGTGCTGTTGACGCTGGCATTATTCCTAAGGACGCCTCAACTGTTGCAGCCTCGGGTCCCTGCTAAAGGCTGCTTGTTTATTAACAAGCAGCTTCTAACATAGCCTCGCATCTTTTCAAATTTTAAAACAAAGCTCAAGTTAAGCATTCAATGTGATTGTTGACGATACATACTTTCAAGGCTCTTTGTGACGTTAGCGTCCTTGTTTTTTCCGAGAATGCCCTGCTTATTGTAACCGAACGCAGTCATAAGCACGCGATTCCTCAGTACCGCTAGCTACGAATAGTCGACTCTCCTCATCGCTTCTTCTCTTACCTTCATCTCATCGAGACGTACAGACACCACCTTAGAGCTGTGCAAGGAGTTTATCACCAGGCTGAGTTTGACCGCGGCATAACTTTAGCCGTCTTACCCTCTGGGTGCATTTGCTCTAAGCCTCATCGAGCCGGACTTGATATTGTTGGTTTCTTAGTCTTCCTCTTCTCCACCGAAACGTTATCCAAACTTAATCCGACAACATGTGCCGACGTACTATCACTCACCACATGCACCATGATGCAAGGGCTCCGATGATACTTAGTTCAGTCTCATCCGTTCTAATTGCCTATGCGAATCCGCTCCGCACGAATTTCCATCAATGCGAGTTGGTTCTCCCACCCCTAGACCGTGCACTGAACAGCTCCGTCGAGAAGTGCGCTTATCATAGCTGTTGCGTGCCCGAGACTGAGGTAGAGTATTGTGCCCAGTTCATGGCTCATCAGGGGGGATCGCGCTTTGAACCAGAGCAGTGCGACGCCTTTATCTTAGAGCATCGACATGAACGTTACCCCTATTTCGGAAAGGAGGGTGCGTATCGTGAGAAGGTACCTGCAACATGGCGTTATCTTGCCCACTTTCGAGCGTGGAGTCCGGACACGTATCCCGGATTCGCTCATGCACGCCGATTCTTTCCAAATTGGGCCCAGAAGTGCTTTGCTGCGTGCGAAAGGCTGTATACCTTTGAGCAGGTTAACGCGATCTCACACGCTTCTATGCATGACATGATGAAATTTCGCCAATTCTATACAATGGAACAGTTACAAGGAGCAGAAAAGAACTCCTTGGTAGCTCAAAGTAAACTTCATGCGCAAAACCAATTAGTTTCAAACATGTTACAATGGGGCACAGCTATTTGTGGCAAGTGCCATCTACGACTCCGCGGCGGCAATGCCGGTGATGCATCTACAAGTACCGGGCTCGCGGGCTCAGCCGAGCACTTCTCACTATAGGTATGATCTTCCTATCATTACTTCGAGCCGCATGGCTGCTGATTCCGACAGATAAAAAGAAGGGAAAAGGGCAGAAGATTTGCAAGTGTAAAAGTATAGGTAAGTATGGTATGAAAATTAGGGATTAAGGGTAAAATATTATCGATTTAGGATCCGTTCTCAAATAAAAAGTCCATATGCGGTGGATTGCTGCTCTCTCTCTCTCTCTCTCTTTACATCTCTATACGTGCTGATAACTTAAGACAAAGGAAACAGTAAGAAAATACGATCCTTTGTGAAGGAATATAGAATCCTAGTAAATTCGAACAAAAGCCCACACCTAGACAATTTTTACTTCCTGCTATGACTTGACTTCTTGCGCCGAAACCAGGTCATACACCACGGCTGCATTGGCCGAATACTGTTAACTGGATTCATCATTGTAAGTAGAACTATTCCGGGTCTAAACAAGAAACTTGTGGTAGACCGCAAGGCGTGTCCATTGAACTACCAGGATTTCGGAAACGGGAACAAAGAACAAAGAAATTACTTTCCGTTCTCCCAAAGAACCAGTCCAGGGGTAGATGTCGGCAATCAAAACATTAGCTACCCAACATAGCATATTATGCCTTTGATAATTCCACCAGATGGGTATGACGTTGTCTTCACTTTAACCATCAATCAGTCGGGCATATACCTAGTCTCAACACAATGTCGTCGTGATGTATTGCTCCGACCCTTTCCAGCGTCCTTCGTTGAATGAACTAAGAAATGTTGATAGGTCATCGTCCTGACGAGCCTTAGGGAACGAGGATCAGAAATCTGATCCCATTTAGACGCCGGACGGAACAGCCTGTACGAGTGACGATCTCCCAATAGCATGGCAGGCAAGAATAGTTTGCTCGAAATGGGCAATCTGATCGACAAAGCCGATTCCCTCATCAGTGGATATAATGGCGAAGTAAGTAGAAAGCTGTAGACCCCAAACGTTCGTGGGCCGCTGTTGTATCGATTGCCTAATAGTTTTCAGGCAGCTGGAATAGAAGCCGGGGCTATAGAGCCTGTATGGGGATCACGAGATGGGAGAGTCGTCCTATTCTTCGGCAGTACCCGTGTTCGTAGCCAGCTTCTATATTGAAGGACAGATGTATAAAACAAGTTTTCCGCTTCTGGATTTATATTAGCTAACTCTGCCTCCAGCGCACATCATTTCCGTCAGCGGTTGCCTCAATGGAAATAGATGCGTTGATGTCACGAAGTTGTATTCCAATATATCGCAATCTTCTCCATGAATGAACAAATGCGCATGTATAAGGTGGCGCCTGCAGAGAGACTATGTAGTACAAGTATTTTGTGACCGAGAAACTTGGCTTTGACACCGCTTTGGGTATGAGGTGAGTCAGCCCTGGAATCACGCCTGCCGATGCGCTCTCGTCCGGGTAAATAACCGAGCGGCGGAGACGCCCCGAGTAGCGCGCTTCGGCAATTATATCGGAGTGGCGCCCCATCTATGAGTCGATATGGGGTAGTATGATCTCAGATGTTAGCCGCTGGTCTGAGATGCAATTGCATTGCGTCGATCGGCAGGGGAGCCGCTTCCCAAGGGCTAATGGAGGCTGATTTTGAGCGACGTGTTCAAGGTATCTGTGAACGGTTGGGTTCCATTTCCCCTGTCACCCTGAAGCAATATGTGGCGATGTGATATGTAATCAAGAGCGTTTCGGAGAGCGTTCGCTAAGTTACCCATTTTCGGTCGATGTGGCGCGTCGTTTTGACTTACGGTCTCCAGTGAAGCGATCGCAATATATTCGCTCTATAAGCTGAGAGAAGAGATCGATATCCAGATCGGCGTGATCATCTCTGCTGATAAGAAGCTTAAAAATCCTCTTGCTGCGATCTTCAGGGCGCGAGGTCAATCCTCGAACTCATGTACAGCCTTGTCGAGGGCAGGATTCTGAGATGACCATCGTACCATCGTGATGGGAAAATATCATCATACTATTTGGAAAACCTGAAAAGTAAAGGAATTGACATCATCAGACATATCAAGATGCCACCTGGAGTTATTTTAGACTGCTGCAATGGCCTTGACCGGCTGTTGCGCGTTCCGATATAGACAACTTCAGGGGGTAAATGCCCTCAAGATGTATATGCATGCAGCCTAGGCCGAAGAGGTCATGTCCAATAGCAAGAGAAGTCTGCATCATAACTGTTCACCGATGGTGGATGAATACATCCAGGGGCTAGCGCATATTAGTTTCTCCTGACTTCTTTTGTGGCAAGGGATGAAGGTCGATCTTTTCCTCAAAAGACTAAATAATTTGCGCTGTGCTGCGCTGGCACAAAGATGCCATCTTTGTTCTTGCTTCCTCATCTCAATGGCATCACCGGGTGAAATACGCTTTACCAGAACAATGGAGGGTATAGGAGCGCGTGGGATCAAGAAACCGGCTACAAGCACCTCGTCGACAGTGAGGAAGTGGGAAAAGATCGACATCGATTGCACCTACATGCGGGAAATGGAAGAGCACTTTCAAAATTAAGAATATGATGAAATGAGGTCCTAATATTAGGAAAGGGGGAATGTCGTCACTGGCGAGTAGACGAACGTGAAAAGAAGATAAATAGAAGCGTCCAATCTCTCTCAAGGAGCTTCATTCTCGCTCACCATCAGCACATGCACATCAGCGGTTCCAGCAGTCCCATCTTCGCTTCAAATCATTCACTTTCGAGCCTTCCAGCTTCGCCCTACCACCCAGCACAATGAAGTTCCTCGCTTTCTTCGCTCTCAGCGGGCTCCTCACCAGTGCCTTTGCCAGCCCCGTCGCTGTCTCCAGCAGCGTCGAGAAGCGCCAGGACTACGATGCGCTACAGGCCACTCTGACGACTCTGTTCACCGACATCCAGAAACAGACGGCCATCATCAGTGAGTAGCGGCTGAACATGACACAGGAGTTCATCGTGACTGACACAGAACTAGACTCCACCATCGACGCTGTCCCCGAGAACCCGACCGACGCCGACGCCACCGCAGACGCGGCCGCGATCGCGCCTCAGCTCCAGACCATCACGGACCTCCTGACGGCCGTCAACGGAACCATCGTCAAGCGCGCCGTGGTCGAGGCCCGCTTCGGCAAGCCTGATCTCTTCAAGACACTGTCTCTGATCATCTTCGAGCTTCTCTTCACCGTCAAGAAGATCCTCTTCAAGCTCGGTCTCGGTACGTAATCACCACCATATGATGAGTCTACTTGTTCGTGTATGTGCTGGCTGTGCTAACGGCGCGTGTGCGCGCAGGCAAGGTCGTCATCTACCTTACTCCCCTCGTCCTCGCCCTCAAGAGCCTCGTCTTCAGTCTCGACCTTGTCGTCGGTGGTGTCCTGCTCGCTGTCGGCCCCACTGTCAACGAGCTCCTCAAGGCCGTCGGTCTTGCTCTCATTGGTCTATAAGCCATCAGACTACAGCTTCAATAAATTGCTGGAACGGTTGCAGTCAAAGCGCTGTGAAGTATGGTTGGACTTTCCTTGACTTTGTGCTGAGAGGGGTCCTTCAGGATGGCGGATACAAACGAGCCATCTTCAGTTTATTGTAGACGAAGTATCTAGGTGCCTTAATAAGAAACCGCCATTCATTTTTCTGTATTGATGAATATGTCAATTAATGTATGTGAGTGTGTTATATATTGTGTTGTTTAAGCGACGTTGAATTGCGGTTCCCTCGGCGCGCTTGGTTCGAGCAGGGATCAGGCAGATCATACAAGCGTCGTAGTCTCTGATTGGTCGCGCAGCATCGTGAAACCCTGACAACGACTTACATAGAGAGACTTCTGTCGCAAACCCCTGGTACTCGCGTGCTACGCGAATCAAGGATGGCATCATGAGGCTCGCGAGCTTGCGAAGCTGTCTCTGTCCCTGGTAGCGATAATACTGATGAGTGAGGAATCCTGGTTGTCGCTCGCAACTCAACTCCTGAGTTGGTGCTTATTGGTAGGGACTTGGTTTTGGCACCTTTCATCCCAGTCGATAAGATGTAATGAATATGTTAAATGTGGACTTTGATAGACTTGAGACGACGCAACCTCGTCTGTCGTCTGAAATGTCACGATGTGTGAAACGCCACTCCCATTCGTGCTCTTGGCGGGCTCCACGCTCATCCGTCCATAAAGTCTCACGATGCGCAGTTTGATATTCCGCTCATCACCATCATCGTTTTCACTCTCTATCCTATCTTCTTGCTAATTCACCCTCCTTCTGGAAAGGATTTCCTTCGCTTCTTCTTCCGCCCTTCCACTCGCTGGCTCGTCACGGATCGGTCATCTGATACTTAGACCTCCATCCACCTTCTCTACTTCACTAGGAAATCCCCTTCCTTCAGCCCTAGGGAATAGGAAAAAGAAATCTAAACTCACCCATAATGCACTCATCAATCCCCATCGCGGCCCTAATCACTACCGCCTTCGCCCTCCCCAAAATCCCCTTCCTCGCAACAACAGACACGATCCCCCTCCCCTCCGGTCCGGTATCCCTCACATCCCGCCAATCCACCGCTTGCTTCATAATCGGCTCAACGCCCCTGCCCGCCGAAGTATCCGACGTCGTCACCACCCTCACAAATCTCATAACCTGCTCCACCTCCGCAACAACCCTCTCAGGCGTTCCAGACGTGACATCAGGCAGCACATCCTTCTCCTCAATCGACTTCACTCAACCCACTCAATCCACTCAGCAGACACCCCTCGAATTCGCCCTCGCCAATTTCAACACCTCGGACCCGGTCTCCGATTCCGATTTAGCATTCTTCCAGGACGCGCTGAACGTGTATCTGGCCACAGAAGCCGGTATCAGGAGTGTGGGCGGTGACCTCGCGATCAAGGTCCCCAAGTTCTTCCTCGAGATGCAGGTGAGCCGCATCGAGACGGCGCAGGGGGACGCGCCGACCGAGGCTGGACTGCAGGTTGATCATTTAAGGGATAAGGTGATTAAGAATGCGGCGGGCGAGGACCAGGGGCTGCTAGATCAGGTTACGGCGTTGGCGGCGCAGGTGCAGTAGGACTGGGGATGCGGGATATGAGTGTCCTGGACGTGGTGGTATGGGCAGGATAAGAGTCAAAAAGGAAAATAGCCTTTGAAGCCTTTACTGGCAGCTGACATTTGCATTACATTTGCTAATGCTTATGTACCTGTGTATCTATATAAGCAATGTAGATGCTGTCCCAATCCATTAATGCCTGAACGCCGCTGTAATGCTGCCTCGCTTCTATAAAGTACAGATATAGAGACAAAAAGAAGTGTCTATTGTGTTATACATTGGGCGATAATAAATCGTACTTGACGCATCTCTCAACCTAGGAAGTGTTTGTGTTAGCATATTGCTCGTCGTCAAGTTCTGAGGGAGGTGCCTTACATCTTCAATGCTGGCTTGCATGAAACGTCTCGCTTCTAAGCCGGCCCAGATAAACACCATCGGAATGTCACTGGTAGACCACCCGCTTTGAGCGCCCAGTTGCCTCAGGATTGGTAAAGAACTGCTTAACAGGTCAAGATCTGGATCGAGGCTTCGTCCTATCCCTTCTAGGAGCAGGATGCTAATCACGACATTTACAAAGTCGCCTTCCAGTCTCACATGATGCCCGCGCACCATGTCGAGCACTTGCTGTAGGATATCGCCGATCTTGACATTGCCAAGAGCCAAGGTCCGGCTCTTGACCGACAAGACGAGATGCTGCATCTTCAGAGCAAACACTTCCTTGTCGATGACGGCCTCGGGTTGTCGGCAACGTTCACACATCAGGTGGCCCGCCTTGTAACCGTCAAATTCTGCCACCGCCCTGAAAAGATCTAAGAAATTCCGGCGATTGGTGTTGTTAAGCTCCGTGACTAGGCCAGTATCAATGAAAATCAGCTGCGGCCGAAAGCCTTCGGCGTCAATTTTGCGTAATTCGGCCTCCCAGTCTGAGGTGTCTTTCTTTTTTCGGTGAGGTCGTAGGCGTGCAAGTACCTCCTCTGTGACATCTGGTTGCTCTTCTGGATGCACTTCGTCATGGCTCCGGAGCTTGAGTTGCTGAGTTTTGTAGAAGCGCACCATAATGTTGCCAGGATGCAGGTCCGCATGCACGAAATTGTCAATGAGTAGCATGCGCAAGAAAGCATCAAGGCCTTCGTGGGCAATATCGCGCTGGAACACGCCACCACCGTTTTCTAGGAAATCAGCAAGCGGAATACCTTGGGCAAACTCTTCGATCAAGACCTCCCGTGTGGTGAATTCGAGGTACGGGAAAGGGAACCAGGCCGTAGAGCGCGATTTGAAGTTCTTGCGGAACCTAGCAAGGTTCGCCGCCTCGATACGAAGATCCATTTGTAGATTCATCATCTCCCCGAACTGCGTGACCTCGTCGGGTAGAGATAACCACTCGATGGTAGGTATTAAGTTGAGCGCCAAGGCGAAGAAGCGCATGATGCGCAGATCGCGGCTCACAGTACGTTCGACGCCAGGGTGAAGAACTTTAATGGCGACATATGTGGATGGCACGCGGTGCGGGCTGCTTTTGAGGACAGTATTCACGTTCCGACGAACGTTGTCTCGGATATTGGCGGAAGCGTCGAGTATATCGATATCACCCGGGGCGGCAAGATCGCGCTTCAGCTTTGCCTTGTATACCTGCGCAATAGCACCAACACCAAGAGGCTGTTCTTGGAATTCTTCAAATATGTCTTCAAAAGGCCGGCCGTCGAAGGCAGCTTGCACTATTCGTTTGGTGGCGTGGAGGGAATGCGCGGGGGCGTTGGAGTGGAGTTTCGACATGACATTGCACATCTCGATAGGGAAGATGTCGGTCCTTGATGCAGCCCATTGACCAAGCTATATAGACAGCCAAGACGTCAGCTGCTGAAGGTACAGGGGGGGAAGGGGGAGAGGGGAGTAGAGAATCGGCCGCACCTTGATGAAGGCAGGCCCTGCAGCCTCCATGCTCCAGACTAAGAAGTTGTACCACCACAGAGTCCCGGATCTCTCGTTGTTATGGCTTGGCTGGCGACGTCCGATCCATATCGCCGGCACTGATACTATTACAGGCACGAAAATGAGGACCAAATGACAGAATCTGAAACCCGTACACAACGGCTCCCATATGTAAACGTCTAGGAAGAGGACGACTTCCTGAGTCCAGCGTGAGAGCCCGGTCTTGTCCTCGTCAACCGTCTTTGCCCGCTCCTCGGTCGATGCCTGCAGCATGCGCCCTTCGGCCGTCTGCTCCGTGCCGCCATTGTCCTTCTCCGAGAGCTTGACGAAAGCTGCGGTGCCTAGGACACCATTTACCGCAGCCTTGAGAACTATACCCTTCGTCTGGTAGCTGCGACGAGGCGCCGATCTAGAAAGTGCGCATCGAAGCGTCCAAGAAGATCGACCGAGGCTCGCAGGCGTAGACCCAGTCGATGCCGCCGCCCTAGGAATGATTTGTCGCGCGCATAACCGGGCAAGCAAATGGAGAGACCTCATATCTTTGACGAGTCGAAGAGGGTTCGCATTGGGCAAATGTTATTAACATAGTCGCGTAATGCCCCAATTGCTGATATTGTTGGTCGTGAGGACGGAGCTTCTTGTAAAAGGCTCACGAGAGCGAAAATGACGAGCATATGAACATTGACACATGCGATAGCCCTTCAGGACGGTGACGTAGAGGACTGATAGCGATTGGGTCAGGTACGGCTCGATTCCTACTTCATTCTCTTTAATACATAGGCTTAAAAGAGTGGCTATTCAATTACAAATGCATATCGCACTGTATAATTATATGCATATATCCATATCCTGATCAAATCCCGATTTCTTATCGTCACTGATGAGATCCAGAAAGTTCGCGACCGGAATTTGCCTCTTATACCCATCATTACAACTACCACCACCACTGCGCACTTCTGATTCTCCTCGCAAGAAAAGTGAAGACAAACCAGCGCCCTGTAAATTAAGCTCAACTTAATAATCGAGTATTAACCGTCCTAATCTCTAAAGAGCCAGCACCATGGGTTGGTTCTGGGCCGACGCTCCTACGCCATTATCGTCACCACCATCCCACCGAGGCTTTGGCCGATACCGCGATGGTGCCGGCTCGCCACCTGTAAGAAGCCGTGCATTCGATTGTTTTCTCTATATATTTGACGTGCCAGTTTTGCTGATATGCCGTAGCCAGGATGCCCTATGCACAAACACCAGAAGAGCGCCGACGCCATGATCTCGCCGCCTTCGGCCTGTCCAGTAAAACACGATGTCTCAGTAGCAGAACTCTCGTCGGCATGCCCCGTACCGCACGCATCCCGGAAAGCAGCCGCCGAGTCGGAGTCGGATTCGCAGTCCACCATGTCGAAGCTCAATCCCTTGAACTACATGTTTAGAAACCTATCACAGGCACCCGCACCTAATCAGACACATGCGCTGCCACTCGAGCGCGAGCCCTCGACGATACCCAGGGGAGACGGTCAAGGGAACTGGGAATACCCCTCGCCACAGCAGATGTACAACGCACTGCTGCGCAAGGGCTACACCGATACAGATGTCACCGCCGTTGAAAGCATGGTCGGCGTGCACAACTTCCTGAACGAGGGCGCTTGGGGCGAGATCATGGAATGGGAGAAGCGCTTTGCTGGTGGACTATACAAAGGCTGGCGCAAGTGCAGCCGTGGCGAGCAAAACTTCGAATCTACTGTCAAGAAATACGGCTACGAGAAGGAGGTGGAGGACTTGGCGCCCAGTCTCATACGCTTCCAAGGTAGACCGCAGGAGATGACCCCCAAGGCTGCCATGATCCAAGTCATGGGCTGGATATACCCCGCCGCATTCGCGTAGGTTTAACCCTTTTCTGCACTGCCTCATAGCGCGTAGAAATATCTAACATTGTGTTCTTAGGACGGAACCACCTTTCGATCGACACGATTGGTACGTCTCGCGCGAGGTCAACGGAGAGAGGAAGGAAATCCGCTATGTCATCGACTATTATTCCGGCGAACCCGAACCGACAGGAGAGCCCGTCTTCTACCTCGACGTTCGCCCCGCCATCACGCCCACGACCGCCGTTGAGCGGGCACTACGCTGGGGCTGCGACGTGTGGTGGAGGGCATCGGGAGGTGACGTTCGCGAGATGGCACAGCAGCAAAGCCCATCGACAAAGAAGTAATTGTGTGCAATGCGGTTGCCTCTCCTTTCATTCATCTGTCTTAAAAATACCTCATTTGCAGCGGCTCGGAGTTTGGGGAATTATTTGGATATGTACAATTCGGCCGGGAATGGGGGGTTTATAGTGTATCCTTGCCGGGGCCCGAGTCGCTTCGTGACGCATCACGACTCTTGCATGACCTTGTACAATCTATATCTACGTAATTCTGTATAATAACGCGCGCCAATGTTCATTGTCAACCCGCCGCTGGGACGAGGGTTAAAGATTCTGTCACGGTCCCTTTCTCAGCCAAGAATGCTAGTCCCAGGAATATCTAGGTATGGATTATGCAACCACTTTACACCCCTGCAACTCAGGGAAGCGGTGCTGAAATAGACACGTTTAAACCGGGTAAAAAGATACTTTCAACCCAAGGACGCTACCTACTCTACCGCGACTAGATGCATTCATTCTCGCGATTCACAATTTTCCCGTAATTCTCGGAAAAATAATTACTTACATATATGCGGATCTGACGTCTTGCGACAGTGGCATTCCCGGAGAGGGCAGGGGGAAATAGTATACCAAGTAAGTCGGTAATATGTATGTATGTCACGCGCTCGGCTTTCCAAGGGATATACTCGTGCTAAATTCGGCATGTATTGATTAACTGCTGTATCGGGAAAAGAAACCAACATAGTGTTGGCAGGTTGGTGTATGACTACCGACTGACTTCTACAACGTGTTCATAACTTGGGCGGGTCAGATGTCTGTTTGTCTACCTATCTGTCCTTGCGCTCGTACCTACTGCGATTATATTGCATGAATGTCCCCTCGGTTCTTGATATGTGCGCATACGGTATTTCTGAAGTATCCGAATGCCCGCCACGCAATGTTGGAAGTGGCTGGCTTTTATAAGTGACGGGCTACGCGCGCGAACGCTGACTTTTAGCTACCTAGACACCGTACTGTATACAGGCACCAGGTCTTCTTCTCTGTTTGTCTGTCTGTCTTATAAGCATCGCACAACGTGATTCGAACCCTATTCTGTCTTTATCTTGTTTCTTTACTCGTTTATCAGTAAAGCAGAGTGCGTCGCCGGACGGTTCCGAACCAGCCGTCAACGGGCACATCCAACCCCCCCTCTTCAGCTCCCCTTATTGCCGGGGAAACGGAGTCGTAAGTGACATGGCTTGCTGGTGATGGAGATCAGAGGAGCACATACTATATTATAGATAGGTAAGACGTGTTTGCTATAACCCAATTACTCCTTACCTGCCTCGATCTCGCTTTCCCAGCTATATCATTGTCGTGGTGAATTTACCTCTGATAGCAGATGAGTTCACACGCAGGATCCGAAAATCGCCGCGCAGCTCTGTGATTGCTGGCAGGTCCATTTGGGTAGAACACACACCCTATCTATCAAGATAGACACCTGACAGACGGTGGCTGCTCTCTAGTATCTACGCATGCAAATACCCTTGAGGATCTTGTCAGTTGGTTTCTATAGGCTTTGGAGATGCGTTTCGACGTCGAAGAACTGCTCGGCGACTTCGACGTCTCCTTTGTCGACGGCCTGTGGATCGCCCTCGTGGCGGTCGAGGCGGCGATCATCGTTTGCGCTCTCGGGCGGCGTGTCCTCGGTTGTGAGGTAGATCACAGAAAATCGGTGAGCGGGAGAGGGAATGGTGGTTTTGTGAGCGATCAGAGACCTTGAGATCGGTTCGAGATTGAATTATTTGGAAAGATTCCGGTGTTTCCGTCGTGCTGGTAATTGAAGCTCGAGGAGCCTGGATATTGGTCTTCAATGCCGGGTACCGTAGTATCATCAGCCGTCGTTTCAGATCCCCCTGTCTATGCCTCTAGGCTATATACCTTCGGGGCTACTACATCATTGCAACGAGACTCTTTCTCGAAAAGCAAAGTCTCACGGCGGCCCAGTTACACTTTGCCGGCTTGCATTGTTTACTGAACAATATTACCCCCAGGCTCACTGCTAATGACGTCAAGCCTCTCGGCGCGCTGTTGCTGCGAACGGCGTCACGGAGCCGTAGCATATGATAGTCTCTCTCCATCTCGTCGTTCCGCCCGGCTTTCCTGTGGCCAGTTGGTTCTTCTACTTGTGTGTCTGGGGCTCCGAAGCCTCCATGCCACTACCGAGATAGCGAACCGACAAGTCGATTTTGGCCTGACCAATGGAGTTCATCGCTCCGTCTTCTTAGGCCGCAACTTAGTCATCAGGAGTGCAGAATATGATGATCGCATATCAGACGGCGGAGACGGGAAGCTTCTATCTGACTATCAGCTTCGGTTCGCAGTAAAACCTATTCAGGGCTTCAGTAGTCCCATCAAAATCTGATTAAACATACCCACCAGCAGTCAGGTTCGAGGAGGGAAGCTCGTATGGATTGTCGAGCTTGATGCTTTGCTTTTGCTTCTATTTGGAGCCCCTGATGCGTCATCTCTCAGAGCCCAGAAAGAAGGAATGCTTGTCGTTCTAGGACGGCTCCAAGATCAACTGGATTCATGACCAGTGCTCTGTACAGATCGCCCGCATCTGAAGGAGAGACACAGTAGTTGTATGAGACCACGATGAGGAGATAGGAATAGAGTCTCATTATTCGCGAGTATACTTCCCAATCTCATAACGCGTCATATAATTGGATTGAGACTGAACCTTATAGGGTAAGCACACATCCGTGCTTATGTAAGCCCAGTCGCCACAGTGTATACTAGTATGCAAATTGGTCCCTAGACACGAATATGGGATTTTCATTCTATCATCGAACTCACATGCTACGTTTCAAATTTTTACGCGCCTCATTCACGTTCAAGTTTTCATACGCTCTCTTTCTAACCGGTGCATGTACGGCACAAGAGGATGGCACATTCCTTCTTATAATCACTCATGCATTCAAAAGGGCGGTGTCCATTATGCGAAAGGGTTAATTTGTTCCTTACGGGTTATTCCGAGCCGGCCCTGAGAAGTGTCGAGTCAAAATTGCTGACACTTGGGACATACGCGGACATACGGCGAAGCCAAGACTGTGATATTTGCCAGTTCGTTAACAAAAAGCTCAACGAGAGCCCGGCAAGAGATGCATATGAGGATAGGTGCCCAGTGGCATTCTGGCGTTGGGCGCCCCCAAACGATTACCTCTATAGCTTCGGGCCTATCGAGGGCGAGACGAATTGTTTAACTTGCGACCTAGACCACCACATTCTCACGCTAGCTGATCTAGAGCTTGTGGACATTGACCAAAACTGGATTGATCTGAATAGGGTCCGTGCTTGGGCGAGGTCTTGCGATACTGAGCATGCCGGTACATGTCACAGTCTAGATGAGTGGGCGAGCATTCCTCCTCCGTCTCTGGCGCCGTTGTTCCTCGTGGATGTTATTTCCAAATGTCTCGTAGAAGTTCCCGTCGATCGAATTGCTAAGATTCGGTACGTTGCTCTAAGCTACGTGTGGGGTCAACTACGAGACGTCCTCGAGACAACGAGAGCAAACGAGCAAGATCTGCGCAAGGAACATGCACTCGAATCACCATCCTACGTAGCCCGTCTACCAGATACCGTGCGCGACGCTATTGAGCTAGTATCCCGCTTAGGTTTACCCTACCTCTGGGTAGACAGGCTGTGTATTGTGCAAGATGACCTCGATAGAAAGTTGCCCCAGTTAGAGCAGATGGGTGCCATATATGCAAATGCCTATATGACGCTCGTGGCCGCTGACGGCGATGATGCAAATCACGGTCTCCGAGGATCATGCCCCGGCGTCGCAAGTCCTCGCGTGCTTGGGTCCCCGCGTCTATCTTTCACACCGACAGGAAAGCCCCTGGTCGTTGAGCCTGAGTTCGCTCCACGAACCGGACCAGGCGAGTGGCATCGTCGGGGATGGACATTCCAGGAGCGCACACTTTCTAATCGCAACCTTGTCTTTCAGCAAGGCCGCGTTTTCTGGGAGTGTCGAGGTGCGGTCTGGACCGAAGAACTGGCATTTGGTCCTTCAGGGGATAGTACAAACCACTTGTTCGGGAGAACCCCAAGGAATCAAAACACAAAGCCATCCGCTTACAGGGTCCACCTTGGTCGTTGGCCAGATTTTCACGCGTATGAAATCCTTGTTAGGACGTATAGTGAACTGCTCCTTTCTTTTCCTAGTGATGGTTTGCGTGCATTCACTGGCATAATCAACACGGTATCTCGATCTTTCCCTGGGGGCATGTTATATGGAATGCCAGAATACTTTTTCGACTATGCGTTGCTCTGGGCCCCTTATACACCTATTCAACGCCGACTGGTCAATGGCGGGCTAGATCCAGCATTCCCGAGCTGGTCATGGGCTGGCTGGGCTGGTGGTGGAATTAACTTGAGTATTTCACCTATGATTCATCAACGATTTAACCCCAAGCGAGGTATTTTGCCTTGGGATAACGTTGAAATTTATCCTAAAATCAACTGGCACAAGGTCAATCATGATGATGGAACGAGTCAAAGAATTGATAATGGCTACCATGTGGCAGCAGAAATGAGGAAAAATAAGTCCATGCCATTGCCAGAAGGTTGGTCGAGGGTTTCAAAAATCCAAGATGGGGCAACGCAAGAAGCATTCTTTTATGATCATCTTCCAGGAGACGCGTTTCTATGGCCACTGCATATACCCGATCACCCTTCAGATGAACTTGCAGGCTCTTTTGAGCCGTACCTTAGCTTTCGGACTTCTCGCGCTTTTCTGGTTGTTGGCGAGCGTTTAGAGCACGCATGGGAAGAGAAAGTTTGGTCTGTAAGTGCTAATTCTGTGGTGCCCAGAGCATCAATGCTTCATCTTTACAGTTATAATGGCGATTGGGCCGGGATTGTAATATCAAATGGAGTCGAAGAGAGTCGAGATAGCAGCCGCGAAGTTTGCGAATGTATTGTCATTTCAGAGGGTCTTGCATGGAGAGATACGGATGACGAGCACACTAGCCTGGAGGAATGGGACCAAGTTCATGTTATTCAATCACTGACGAAGTACGAGTTTTATAATGTCCTTTGGATTGAATGGGAACAGGGTATTGCGTATAGAAAAGCAGTCGGGCGAGTGTGGAGAGAAGCTTGGAAGCAGCTAGAGACGTCGAATATCGATGTTATCTTGGGTTGAAACATGTCCCTCGAAAGAGTTGACTAAAAGTTCTTACTTAAGTGACCAAAAAGGCAATGAGTTTTAAAGTTGTAGGTAGGGGCAAATATTTTGTTACTCTTTATATTCTAACGCTTTGATCCTTGAGTGGATGTAAAGACGACCGAGAGGAAGACACACCTAACAGGTTGATCTATAATATACCCCACGTCTTGTCTTCTGTCAGATAGATGGGTGACACCCTAGTGTATGCCTATACGGGCTATTCCCCCCAACTACCAGTTGGAAGGGCTAGGAGCCATTTGAACAATATGCCTTCATGGCTACTGACCCCTTTACCTACCTGCTACGTGACTGCAGGGCTATTCCATTCACTCCGGGACGGACACACCAGACATCTTCTAAATGGAGATTACTGCACTACACATTTTATATCGCTTTTAACTTTACAATCTATATATCCTTAATCTCTTATCGAAGAACGCAAAGGGGAATTAATAACTACACTTGTATTCGTTTACGCTAGCGGCCATCACCGCTTTTGTTTTGGCGCTCCTCTTGATCCTATCATTCGCCATAGTGTCTAAACCAATCGAAACGTTAGGTGCCACAGCGTCATATATACTGAAAAACGAAAAACTCTTGTTCAGTAAGAATTTAGCTGGTCCTTTAACAGATACACCGCTGTTCTCATGGTATTTATACAGGCCGGCTTATGAACCACAAGCCTCTGTGAACCTAAGCCCAAAGCACTCACTCTAGAGAAAAGCTCTCGAGAAAGACGGAAGTTTCAACAGCGACTATGTTTCGTTACAGGGGTTTATCAATTCATCACATCTCAATTCCGATTCATGTAATTGTACGTCTATATCAGCTCGACGTGTCGCTTCTAGAGATATTTGATTCCCTTGTTCAAAGCTACAAGATCTCATGGAACTTCACATATCCCTTGCCCTTCACAAACGTAGCCAGCCACGGGATATCGCCGTCGTGATTCGCCAGCTGCGCATAGAACTCGGCGTGGGCTGGCCCGTCAATCTTTTGCCCTGCACTGTTACCATCCTCAGCACGCTCATCGGCGTAGAAGAAGCTGCCAAGTAAAAACCAACATTAGCCGCTAAATCTAATTGTATTCGTAGATAACGTGGGGGAGTCTACTCACCGGTATCCTCGCGCAGAGTATGCAGCATCAGACACACCAATCCAGTATGCGGCAGCAGACTTGCCGACGCCGAGAGTAGTGTAAATCGGCGCGGGCCTTACACCAGTATTGAGGATGTTGCCGGTGAAGATGAACGCGGTCTTGGTGCCCTTGGGCAGAGTCTCCCATCCCGCGATCGCCTGTTGGGCCGCGATGTAGGGGCTCACGGCGTTGACGTTTAGATCAGATGAGTATTTTTCGGATGAGATGGAGAGCGGCAAGCCTTCCTTTGGCGGAGGCGTCAGTGCCGCAGCGTTGTAGACGACTACCGTAGGCGGCGCTTTGAACTCGGCTTTGACTGCATCAAAGATGGCTGGGACGGTGTCTGGCTTGGATAAGTCTGCCTTGAGGGATAGGTAGCCCTCGGCAGTCTTGCCCTCGGGGGCGTTCCTGGAGGTCACGGCTACCTTGTACCCGCTGCTGGCGAGTTTCTGGGCAACGGAGGCGCCGATTCGGGGACCGGAGCCAAGAACCAGGGCGACGGGAGTGGTGGCCATGTTGTTCTGATGTTCTGATGCGATGATATAATATATTATGTAGTGATTTTATACGTGCTTCTAGCTACAGTTCTAGATACTAAGACGTCGCTTGATAACAGAAACGGCATGCCTTCCTTTATACGCCCAAATCAATGATCAATGAGTGCGGTTATCATTATCGCTTACCTATCCCGTGGCTTTGGCAGGTAAAGAATTTATAATCAAGTATCATTTGATGCCGCAGGAGTATACGATGGACTGGTCAGAACAAACCGCTGCACACAACACGCCAAATGTCGCAATCCGCTTCCGATATGTCAAAGTCGCAGTTGGGTCTTTCAATTCGCCATGCGTCCCGTAGTAGAATGTTGTACAGAAGTATATCCCACACTTGAGCTTAATGTGGAAGCGATGATGACAGATGGCGCAAAACATCATAGGCAGGGGTTCCCTCGAGGTCCAAGCTAGTATACGCCTACGCATAGGAAGATGCCCCCAAAGGTGGGGTGATCCTACTTGATAGTGTTGAGCAACAGGGAGCAGATAGCTCGGCCGAGCAACACGCAGGTACTCCGTATAGAGAGGATTGATAATCGTGAGAGGGCGCTCTCCGCCGCCACGGTTTTACGGACCTCACTTTTTGATATCCGGACCACGGCTATACCTAAATGGGAAAACTAGCGATCCTGGCGACCTGTAGAGACGTTGGTGGGACAGTCACCTTATTAGGTATAGCTGCGGTCCGGATATAAAAGAATGAGGTCCGTAAAACCGTGGCGGCGAGGCGATGGAAGAAAAACTTGGCCACGCGAAAGACTCTACACCACCTATACCACCAAAATAACCACTAAAACAACTATTTATTTCACCAGCTATTTCTCAAGTTATTTTGATATACGCAGTCGTCTATACTTTGAAAAGGTAATAGTTTAACGGAGCCTTTTAATCTGCTTTAAAAAAGGGTTATTTGGTGGTATAAGTGGTGGTATAGGTGGTGTAGAGTCTTTCGCGTGGCCAAGTTTTTCTTCCATCGCCTCGGGCGGCAAGCAAAGTGACCCAGACCCGTAAGAAGCCTAGCAGACCGAAGGCCTGCACAGGCCATCTACGGCCCGCACTAGCGTATCCCCATTTTGTTGATTTAATCTCAACCTGGTTAGAGTCTAACTCTTCTGCAAGAGAGTCGCCTGAATGGCAGTATCAACAATGCCTGGGATTCCAAGGTCCAGTTTCAAAGGTTAGCCAGTCGCCCATCTCTGCGTTTAGGGATACCTCTTTAACCAGCCGCCCGGTCTTGATAACCCCATCTTCACTACGGTACTCCAATTCTAGATTCTGAAACTCGAAAATTTCCCTGCAGATATAAAAAATAAATGAGGCACAACTGCAGCAGGCATTGTCGCAGGCGGGCTATTCACATTGGACAATGTGCTGCTCAATGGACTCGATGCGCATACACGTGAAAACTCCTTTCAACAACTGCCAGAATGAGTCCTTCGACACTTCACAGTTAGAGGACGAAACCCAGAAGATTCTGGATAATACAGAGAAATATATCACGGGATGGGTTGACGAAGAGAGCTTCGTCAAGCTCCACAAGTGATATCATTATTTCCTCACCACCTAGAACAAATGTCTTAAATGTTGTTAAGCGGGATTGTTTCAGACTGATAAACTCTAGGGCTGAAGAAATCCCTGCAGAGAATTGTTGCAATCTCTTTCTAGTGGCTTAACTCTTTAGCGAGAAGAAGTATAATCTTCATGATCTTTCAAAAGACCTTAATACCAGAAAGTCCTGTATCTTTAAAAAGTGCATCCTATTTCTCCTCATCGATCAACGGCAAGCTATCACGCCGTTCATCATCGAATAATCACCGGGCCAAGAGTAATCCGAAACCCATCTTTAAAGGAATGTTAGTAAGCTTTGTTAATTCGGCGATAAGCAGAGTCCCTCGTGGCTTAAATAATTGCTTAACATTTCTTATCATATATTCAGGTTGAATATAGCACAGAAAACGCTTCCTGCTAGAACTGGGTCGTGGCTATATAATTCAAACCCCTGCTGAGTTACATCTTGCTCTATGTCTAAAGTCTTAAACTCTATTCGAGGTAAATCCCAGGTTAAACTTACAGTATCCCTTTGACGGCTGGAATTACTCCGTGATCTAGAAAGTGGAAAAGCAGGTATGCATATATCGACATCTAACAAAATATCGTCAAATGGATATTTATCTATGTATCTCTCGGGTACAGCTCCGACTGGGCTATGCTCGATGCCCCGCTATTCGGGGGTGGCACGATGAAGTCACGGAGTAATTTCAGCCGTCAAAGGGATAGATTGACCTGCCCCCGAGCAGACAACACACACCTAGGCTCTCTCTTTAACATAAGGCTTGATAACTAATTGAACAGTACCTTTCGATAACTTAAATAAAAGTTTAGATATAGTTATCTACTAGCCTAGGTAGTTATGACGCATTTGGAATTGTCGTATGGCGCAAGGGTAATATATATGTGTAGCCATATAGTCCGGTCCTCTATCAACCTAAGGCATCGGCCCCCTTGAAGCTTCACTTGTCCCCATTTACTCATTGATAGTCCCCCGATATTCATAGACTTCAGCCCTCGACTGGATATGAGGATGCTGTGAGATTTGGCTGCCGCTGATCTGGGATGCGGAATCCGTGAATACCCCAATGGAGATCCCTGCCGGGAAAACGCAAGAGATCGGTGGAGGAATTCTTTTATCCACCATCCAGAGTCCAACCTACCAGGTTCCATCGAGAGCGCCTGCATACGCATACCGATTACCATTCGTGTTCATGCGGAGGAACATACAACATGTGTCCACATATCGCAGCAACGCTTCAAGATTTGAAAACACCACTTGCCAGCTTTTCTACATGCCACTTGCAACCCCTCATACTTCGAGCTCCATGATGTGCTAATCTCTACCCTATCATTCAAGCTTTCTTCTGTGGCAACCCTGGCAAGCGATATAGTCGACGGCCCACCCCTACTACGTACTCCATTGACAACGCCGCGCGACCAGCATGCCTCCGAAACTCGTGATGGTGGGAGAGGGTCCTCCAAATGGCCACAACGCCAGATGGGAATTGTCTATAAAGCCAAGGCTAGAATGGACAGAGCTCTGAGTGGTAGCCATGCAAGTGTACAAATCTCTCAAGCTGTACTCTCGTCTCTTGAACTAGTCGTGTTGCCTGTTGGTCTTGTCTCCGTCGCCCATCATGAAGTTCTCTGTCGCGCTTCTCAGCACGCTGGCCGCCATGGCCGCAGCGGCACCATCGCGCCGTGCAAGCCGCATGTCCAGGCTGACTGGGCTCCGATCCAAAGGGAACGGAACGATGGCGGCAGCTGAGTGGATTAACGAGAGCTGGGCTGGCGCCGTGGTGACGGGATCGAGCTTCACGGGAGTCTCTGCTACCTTCACGGTGCCGACACCGCGGAAGCCGACCGACGGCGCCCAACAGTCGGCGCCGTACCATATTGCCTCCACTTGGATTGGAATGGATGGATACGACTGCTCCGGGGGACTTTGGCAGGCTGGAGTCGATGGAACTATCGAGTCATCTGGCACGACTTACTATGCCTGGTACGAGTGGTACCCGGAGAACACGGTGGAAGTCGACCTGGGTGACACTAAAGCAGGCGATGTAAGTCCCCCACTCTTACTGATCGCTTAACATACGCCTGTTTACTAACTGGATGTAGGTGATCACCATCGAGCTCACTTCTTCCCCCAGCAACTACAAGTCCGGCACGATCGTCATGTCGAACAAGAGCACAGGCAAGAGCTTCAGCCGGACAGTGACCGACTCGCACGCTTTGTGCGGCAGGTCTATCGAGTGGATCGAGGAGGATCTCATCGTAGACGGTAGTGATATCGGTCTGGCGAACTTTGGCACGGTGACTTTCAGCAGCGCCGGGGGCACCACCTCTAGCGGAACCGTCACGCCGGCTTCTGCCGTTTTCTTGGATATCGCTGACTCCAACAACTACCAGCTGACCCAGTCTTCTTCCACGTCTGACTCGGTCGTGATCAAGTATATTTAAGTATACTGCGCAGAGTCTGACTTGAGGCTGGCCTAGCGATTTGTAGATATTACGTCGAACATACGGGTTTGCATTTTGGGCAGTCAGGACCCCGAATTTTGAATATAAACGAATTATCTATTAGATGGGCTATGTGTACAGCTATAATAGTAGTAAATAACTGTCTTGTTGTGAAGGAAGCCATCGTGACAGTCGCCAGCGGATGTAGCCGAAATTGTACAATAAGCACAGCTGTATATTCTTCCCATTAATGCGGATTCGCGATTCCAGTCGTCACGGTCATCCTGTATTATGCAGAGAGAATTAATCCAGAGAATCACTGGCAGAGATATCGAAGCCCAAGGGCACGGGTAAGTAAGACTGCATCTTGAAATGTTTTTGGTAATTCGCAAATTTTAATACCGCTGCATAATGATGTATTAAAATATAATGTATTATATTAGCTAAAAAAAAAAAAAAACAAGTTTAAGTATAGCATGTAGAGGTCATACCTCTTGATATATGATAGGTTTGTGTAGAGCGTAGGTATTATTACCCAACCTCCTCAGGCTACCAGCCTCCCTGATTTCCATAACGGGTAAGCAGATATATGGAATCCGGTCCTTCGGTGTCAATTGATTCTCTAGTATTTCCTTATGTGCTCTCTAGATGAGGTTATAAACGCAGCTCCTACTAGAGTAATTACGTCATATTCTGCTGAATCACATTTAATAGCAGGGTGCTAGATGCTGAGCGGTCTTGGCAACTGACGGCTCTTGCTGAGACGACTCAAAATGTCGGGCTATGAGCAGTATGAGCCTTACTAGATTGCAGGCTGGAATTTCCTGAACGGGCATGATTCACGCTCGTTACACTTCTCCAATTGCGCTATCCGCTTTAGTAATAGAGAGGCACACCAGCATTGGCAGATGCCAGAGTCTTTCAGAAAGCAGTCTGACGGTCCATGCACCACCATTTCCAATACCACAATTTTATTCCGTCCAATTCCACACCACAGATGTGCGACTGCAGGGAATCAGATGCAATGCAACATGGACATTATTAGTGAAGTCTGCCAGCCTGCGACTCAAAATGTATTAAAAACCACCATGCGGGATCGGGATTGAACGGTCGTGATAGGTCTGATCATGCGTCTGGGAGGTGCTAATCAATGTTGCAGATAGCTAGCTGTCCAGAACCGTATCGGCAGGTTTTGTCCAGCAGGCGACTACGCCACGATATTCGTCGATCCGATTGGCCGGTTCTCACATCCTCGTCCATGCTACATATAGGTGCTTAGGTAGTAGGCTGTGAATCAATAGACTAGCGATATGCACAATGTATGGTGTGGCTTTCTGCTAGTAGCTGGAGTCTCTTGGTTAGAGCCTCACCGGGAGAGCTAAAAAGCGCTTTGCATAAATGGCGATGATCGTGACCCTCTCTTAGTGATGCTTATCGGTATTTCGTTTTAATTGCGCTTGAAGTCTCTTTGCTAGTATCTTGCGTAATAACATACTGTCGAAGCATCCACTCAGAAACGACCTCAATAAATGCCTCCTGTTACACAACCTCCCGAGGGGTGGAGGGATGACATATGGGAGAGACACAAGCTGACTCTACGGCAGCTGTACCAAGCTGAGAGGAAAACGCTTGTCGATATTAAGACTATAATGGAAAAGGATTATGGTTTCCCAACTATCACGTAGGTTGATCCTAGATATGCTATTACAATTAGATACTAATGTATATGATAGTTTGTCGACTTATGAATCAAAGTTACGCCAAATGAACCTTCGCAAGAAGATGAAGAAGGCGGATTGGCATGCTGTCTACCAGCAACTCCAAAGTAGAGGGGGAAAAGAGAGTGCAGTGTATCTTTGTGGAACGAAGATCCCATCAACTAGTGCCTGGAAAGAAATCAGACGCTCAGGTGCTAGGTCAAGTCATGATGGTAGAACATCTCATACCCCAAGACTTAGTCCGGAGATCAACGCTAATAATCTCCAGTCGGTCAACAAAAGCGTCTGCCCCGAGACGTCTTGGTGCGAACACCTTCCCCAGGGAGGCAATCACCGTCACTGCCTTTAGTCTTTCGACATCGAGAAAATGATTCGTATCGTGGCATTGCCACATCAAAGGGCTTACCGGTTGCAACGGGGCAGACTACAATTTCGCCATTGCCCACCAGAGTTAATAGACGGCAAAACGAACTCTTTATATTGGACCTACCGAGTTCAAGTTCAGATTTTTACAACGCTTTACTTCACCACACCCCTTCGCATGTCTTCAAGCTAGAGCTTCAAAGTACGTCCGGAATTTTGGTCTGTTATTCAAGTTATAACTCTGACTAACCGCCTGGTTATTTTAGAACATTTGGAAACCTCATCCCTCTTCATGCGTCCAATGCCTCGTGGCGACCATCTTGACTTTAGGATCGGTTCACAGGCAACCGGCCCTCATGCTATCTTCTTTTCTAATTCTTCTCTCCCTAGCTTTCCAACGCGGGATTTGACTATCGAATTTCACCACATATCACGATTTGTCTATACTCTATCCAATAATCAAGCGCGGGAATTAGATGAAGACCAGTTTTTCGACGGCATCTTTACTTATTTTCCGGTGGATATGATTATCTCGCTCTCAGCAAGCAATTCGCGTAGCGTCCAAGTTTTCTTTGAGAAGGCCTTGCGATATCTATTTCGACATAACCGGAGAAATGAATTCCAAGTCGCGATTGGAGCTCTTGCGCGTGATCATCCTGACTGGCTCTCCCCTATGGCCGAAGAATGTCTTTTCTACGCCTCCGCACTGAACTCTATTCTTGCCTGTCAATTGCTGTTAGACGCCATGATTCGAAAGCGTCATTCCCACAAGCGAATGATATGGGTGGATCCTCTTCGATACCAGCTCAGGGGCGAGTATTTGTGCTATAGCCCTGCAGTCTTCGCTTCTATTGCTGCTGGCTACCTTGATTGCGCAAGATTACTGATAGAGTACGTGGCTCGGAATTGTCCGCTGTCTCGTGATTGTCACGAGGATAGCGCCCCAAATTCTCCCCAACCAACTGAACACGGAGTGTCTAATTACAACTTTGAGCACCCGAAAAATCAGGTGACGTGCCTGTTCTTTTACGCTATATTCATACTCACACGAGGGGAGCTGTCTGTTGTTCGTAATTTTCCGGGGAAAACTCTTTACCACCATGTGCCGTTCCGCTTTGAAATGGACAGCGTGCAACAAGCATTTGATATCTTTATTGAATATGGGCTGAATGTGGACGCTTTAACGCCAGGTTGGCTTAAGAATGAAAAGAAAACCTCCATTCTCATCTCAGAATATGATAGTATATTCTATGGTAGCGAGGATTATCGTGCGGTGCTCCTTGTGTCGGAAATCTACGTGGACCTGCAAACCCCTTTTTACCTACGACCTACAGTTCTGGACATGGCGTACAACCTAAACATGACAGTTTTTAGCTACCTAATTCGGCATAGCAGAAAGGTTGTTACGGGGTTTACGCGTTCTGGTTTATACGTTGCAGCGGAGAATGGTGGTGATCATCTATCTGAATATCTTGATAGATTGTGCTTCGAGTCAGCGGAATGTTTAAGACTTCTTGAATTAATCCTCTTCGAGCAATTCATTCTGAAGTTTGATCTCAATATCACATATATGCTCCTGGAGCGTGGCGTTGGCTTTAGAGCTTTCCCGCAAGACCTCAACCTATCGCTTCCTCTGCGACGCTTCGTCGCTACAATAAAGAAGCATGGTATTAAGCTAGAGATCCTCACAATTTTCGGTCAGCTACTCGGACAAGGAGCGATCATAGATGCGGATACAATGACCATCGCCATCGAGTGTCAAGGAACGAGCCTATTAAAGCTTCTCGCTAGCTACGGCGCCGATTTTGCAACATATGGAGCTCCCGCTCTTTTTATGGCTACCTTGTTCGATAATCACGAGGCAGTAGATTGGCTATTAGAAGCTGGGGTGGACATTAACGCTGGGTTTCGTTATAAGGATAATCTCACTACAATTGTTGGCGCATTTTTCCAAGGGTTCAATGGCTACAGGAGCATATGGCAAAGGCGGCCTTCACGATATGACGTTTACTTTTCTACATTCGCCCCGAAGTCGGACCTCACAGAGGGATTGAAAATCTCCATGCTCAAATACTTAGTGGGCCGAGGTGCCTCGTTGCGCCCTCATCCGCGCAACTCTCAACCGAACAGTCTTCTATTGCACGCCATCATGACTGGAAAGCATCGGTCTGATATTCTTGACATGATCGCCTATATTCTGGTGGCTCAAAACGGATTTCTTACTCCGTCGTCTTCCCAGCCCTGCTTACTGGAGGCGTGCTTCGCAAATCACGAGCAGTGCAACCATGACGGTACTAACGAACCTGTCATGGACTGTGGTTTTCCAATTTTCCAATTTCTCTTAGCAAGTGGGGCCCCTATCGTGAATAGCGGCGTGCTTAGCCTTTTGATTTATTATGGGGCCCCAGTAGAGGCGATTCAAGAGGTTATTGACACGGGTGTTAATATCAATACATACTCTGGCCGAGGTAGAGGAGGACACTACACAGACCATGACAACATGCTGCAATGCACACCTCTCCAAGCGGCAGCCGATGCAGGAACGCCAGTTCTGGTTAAAAATCTAGTTCAAAAGGGTGCAGAAATTAACCTACCAGCCAGAGGAAGCGGCGGTATGACGGCTCTTCAAGCAGCCTGTTCTAGACGGCAGATATCCAGCGAAGGGCGCAGAGCTAAAACAGAAATAATCAAGTTTCTGATTGACAGTGGTGCAGACGTGAACGCTCCTGCTGGTCCCAAATATGGTTTCACTGCGTTGCAGGCTGCTGCGGCATTAGGCGACTTCGAAACAGCGATGGTATTGCTCAACCACGGCGCCGACATTAATGCGCGATCTGCAGGAAACAGCATTTGTGCATTGGATACAGCTGCACAGAATGGACGTCTGGATATGACGAAGTTTTTACTTGACCTTGGGGCCTTGAGCTGGAGGCGGGGAGAAAATGGATACGCAGGTGCAATTGAGCGGGCCGAGTGGATGGGCCACTGGGCCGTCGCTGAACTTATTCGAGAGTACGCGGTGCGTTTCTCACAGATACGCAGTTCCCTCGAAGGTGGTGGGGTTTGAAGAAATGATCACCCGTTGTATGAGTTGAGTTAATCGGAAGAGCGCGACGAGCGTGAAGATTAGTTAGACTAGGGACGATCGTTCTAGTGAAATGGTAGGTATATGAGCGTTGCATTCAGCTTGACTACTTCTCTGGTGGGAGGAGAGACCTCATCTATATATACATGAACAGTATCTCATGCCCCTATATTCGGTACAGTACATGAAGTGACTCCTTGACACAGTTCACTTTCAACAGTTACAACAGAGTGCTAAATCATCCTTCCTTACCGGCTCATCACTCCTACCTCCTTCAAGTATTCTAACCTAGTTTATCCTGGTACATCAGCGGCACATGTTTGGTTAATAGACCCATTCTAGCATCGTAAAAGTTAGAAAAGTAAAAGCAGCTAGGCTGAGAGAAATATCGCATAATGGTAGTGCAACGTATCGCGAGCACTGGTAAAATAGCCATTCAGGATTCGAAAGTATTTGCTAAACAAAACTGCGTCAATCGTGGACGAAGATTTCCAAATATCAGCGGGCAATAAGTCTGATCGACTACATGAACCTTGCCAGGTGACGGAGCTTTCGCATCCCCTAAAAGAATACTTAATTTATTCTTATTGATCCCAGCTACTACCTATCTGGGTATAATTACAGCCTCTTTAGTCTGCATTTACGGCCTCCTTAGGTGGCCTGATGCGTGCTCACGAAGGAACATGTGCAGCTGAGCAATGTGGCCTATGATCAGCAAACACGCAAAATATATAGTACTGTGGCGACTTGTCGGGCGAATGATGTTGTGATCCCTTCCTCCCCCGGCCCCCCTTCTGTCACATCAAATGCTTCTTCGAGTTCTCTGGGTTAGCTACGAGTCTTGCTAAAGGGGAATTGAACAAGAAAGCTCTAGAATTTATTCTACATGTCCTTTGTTAGCTGCTGAAGAAGAAATTGTCGTTTCGCATCATTCAGAAAATGTCGATGGAATTGGCTCATTCGGCTACGGGGCACAGAGCCAGGATTAAGGCGTCTTCACCAATGCCCGCTTGGTATATCACAGGAAATGGTTTCTCTCGCGGGTGAAAAAGCTTTCTACAAATAGCGAGAGTGACTTCAGGGTTATGTTACTATAAATACCCTACATCATTTAATATCTCTGTTTTGTGTAACATCGTGGTTCCCAGGATGAGCGACGTCATCCGCTCCTCCTTTTGGTCAAGGTACCCCCAAGGCTCCTTTCTTCTACCTTGTGCGAAAGTCAGATTGCGTAATCGCTGCATATGGGGGATTTTCTGATAGTATCCCTACGTTGCAACGTTTATCGCAATTACAACTTTGCCATAGGCCTATAAGACGGCCCAAGCCTAGCGATCCATTGCGTTAGGTAGCATATTGTGACCACACCATGCATCCAACAGAAAAAGACTCCAATACAGTCACAGAAAGCCCGCAAACCGGTTATCTTTGAAGCTCATCATGATTCCTAGAAGTCTCTGTAAGCTGCGAGCAGTGATCATTCATTCGACAACCTCATCCTCTGCAACCTCTACGCACGATTCTTACCAATGCCACGATGTGTTACATTTGACATGGCCCCATTGATGATACTAAGTACTCGGCTGGGCTATATAAATCTATTCGACCCGGTCATCAACGGTAATATCTGGTTACCTAATCTCCGGCATATGATATGAGTCTACCATTACCATCACTCTAAAGCGAATTTTTAGACCTTTTCAAGTGTTATGGATGAAGATATCGGCCTCCGGAATGATGATCGCAGTCCAGGGTTCAGAAACTTCATTATCTTTCTCTTCGTAATTACTACGACGGCCATTTCTCTTCGCTTCTGGTCCCGCTCGATAACACCTACCCACGGCAGAGCTCCGAGATTTTGTTGGGATGATTGGCTCGCCCTTGCAGCGGTAGTTAGTATCCCTCTCGGACTTTTCACGGGAGTCGAACGATTCCCACTGACAAGCCACTAATAGCCACTGATCCTCTCATTACTCGTGACCATACTTATCCTCATCGACCTGGGGCTTGGCCATCACATCCGGTTAATTGACCCATTGGTCTTATTGACACTTTTGAAGGTGCTCTTCGCAGCACACTTTGTCTGGGACGTTGCGCTCTTTCTATGCAGAGAGTCTGCCCTTTTCTTCGTCAGAAGAGTATTCCCTCGGGATAACAGCAGTAGGAGTTTCAATGTTGTTCTGTATGCCACACATGGCCTTAATACGGCCTGGTTCATTGGCGCAGTTGCCGGCAGTATACTTCGCTGCCAGCCAGTGGCACTGAACTGGAACCGCAACCTTTCCGGAAAATGCGGTTCAGTACGAGACCTCTGGCTTGGCGTCGCGATAACGAGCTTAGCGATCGATTTAATCATTGTCCTGTTGCCGATGCCCACCATATGGAGGTTGAATATTACGAACAAATCACGGAGGTTTGGCCTCATTGTTACTTTTGCCCTCGGTTACTTGTGAGCCCCCCTCGATATTTAAGCCAGCGTAAATAATAATTACTAATTTGTAATTACCGCTCAGTGTCTGCCTGGTGACTGTCGGCAGACTTGTCACGATTTTGATCTTGGGAGATGTACTTGACCAGGATATAACGTGTGAGAGCATTTCATATTTTATTGCTTTTCGCGTTTGACCTTTCCCCCTTGCCCCCTTGCCCCCTTTTCCCCAATATTAATTACTCACAACTTCGTAGATGATGGCATTCCAGCCTTATACTGGATCCTAGCCGACAATCCGCTTACGCTACTGAGCATCTGTCTCCCGGCCATGGTGAGACTTTACAATAACGTGTCCAAGTACTATTTGTCACCCTTGATGGCAAGAGTCTGTTCTACCTTTGGCTCTCGGGCTACAGGAGAGCCTTCTTCGAGTTTAACCAGCAAACCATCACCGAGGCACTTTCGACGGATTGAGCATGATATCGAGAATTCGAGATCAGATGAGCTATATTCTTCCGCTCCTACCGCTCAAGAAAACTCCTATCCCATGCACGAACTTAACGAGATCCACGAGCCTGTGGTAATCAGCCAGCCGTATTCTGTCCGAGTCGATGTCTGTCAACCTGCCATGGTGCCGATGGAACATCTATCGGGTCAATCGATCCATGTCGTCCGAGAGTTCGAAGTTCATCAGCGATAAGACTTTGTAGAAAGCATAATTTATTCTAAATCATAATATTTTAAAAGAATTTAGGATCAAAACCATTATAGTCAAGTTTAAATGCTTTTTAACCAATTCAAGTCTGATTTTATAAACTTAAGTTTGAGCAAAGAGCTAAAGAAGGTCCATGGGCTGCGGCACGGTTTCCGGGCTAGCCTACGGCTCCTGGAATCCTACGACGATTTTCCGGATTGGTATAACACCCTCTATCCTGTGAGAAAGCGCGTCTTTCGCGTCCTGGTACTTCTGCAGCTCGAACAACTAGACGCTTTGCTCGGGGCTCAGGAAGCGGGTAGCTTCCAGATGGAACAGTCGCGACGACGACGCTCCTCGATCTACGACGGGCTATTAACGAAGGTGTCTTCAACGATGGTGACTTTAACGAGGGCGCCTTCGGCATTCGACTTGAAGACCACGCAAATTCTGATTCAGAGTTTGATCAAGAAGTTCTCGGCTCCCCACGAAGGAGCGCCGTTGCTCAGCTTTTCCCTCTACTTCTGAAACTAGATTTACATTTTAACAAACTTCCCCTTAGAAGGCGGCCCCCTGGTGTTGCAGCATAAGAGTGGTCCTCTGATAGATTGAAGGAGGAATGGGAGGAAGATATCCTCCTCACCGGTGAAATCTCAAACGAGATTCTGGACTAAGTCGCAGGATACGACTACCCGGATCCTCCACTACTAGTTGCCCAGGTGCGGGCCGTCTCCACAATCCTAACAACATAAAGCCAGCGCAGAGGTACAAAATAGGGAGCAAGACAAGGATGGAGCCGGGACGACGAAAGTGAATAACGACATATACGAGGTCGTCATAGACCGGGTGTTGGTTTGGCGGTGTCTATTAATGGCGATACTGTTCTTCACCGCGTTTAATAATACTGAAGTATTGCGGTCGAGGTTATGGGAGCATGTTATTCCCATGATATAGCCTTAGATCTCTATTGAAAACGCCTTTTTTTGTTTCCAAGTTTATGACATAAATAATTTTAATCGTTCATGGAAGGTCGCATAACGGACTTAAGCATTGGCTAACTTAGGTATGGGGAACGAGCCGCTCTCGTCTCCGAGTCTCGGCTGGGTCCGGAGTTAAACTAGGGAGTTAGACTAGCTTACAATATCGACTCCAGTATCCTACTCGAATATGTACCAGAATGAGAGCCTTATCCGGAAGTAGATACTTTTCTTGGTCAAGGGCTTGTGGGGGCGTATTCACAAGTGTAATATGATAGGCTGTTCATTTGATCGCTTAAGTTCTGGTTTCGGTGTAAGGAACTCGCATAGGCTTATACGAGAAAGCGATAGCCTCGATGTGTTTCCATGCATGTGCAAAATTGAAATTGGGGGCCTGTCAGAATATTGGCTTGGATGCGTCTGCAGTGTCTATGTAACTATGTTTCACAAAAATAGAATGAAAATGAAACTGAGAATAAGAACAATAAGGAACGAAAAGAAAAGGGGCAAATTAATAAAGAAAACCAAAGGATTGCACGATGTCGTTGCGACTCAGTGCGGAGTTTGCGGACTGCTTACATAAAATATAGCTAAGTACGGCCCAGATTCTAGAGATCTAAATTATTCAATCTAAGCTACCGACGGGCTGATTAAGAAATGCCGGCAAGCCTCCATCCCTCAGCCGGCAAGAGACAATTCACCGGCAAGATGGCATCAGTCCACCGGCGTTACAGTGCATCATTGCGTTGTTGGAGACGACAAGACTGGAGAACGAACCCATCCCCAGGCGAATTGGGATGTTCTGATAGGTCCCGCACGTGCGTCGCGGCTCCGGGGGCCCTCCCCCCCTCACGGCTCGTCTGCTAGTACGTGGTGGCTAAACTCCGAACAAAACGTCATTAGTGATGATGAACAATCGCGGTGTGTGCGCGCGCACGATGCAGGGGGTGTCGTGCGAGGTTTGTCGCATAGCATAGTAGCACGTAGCTTACGAGAGACATGCGGTCCGGAGCTAGATCAATGACCGCGAAGCGCGAGGCATTACATAGAATTTAAGTAGGCATCGTCGCCATTGCTCTCTTGATAAGCTCTCAGGGTGAGTCTCTGTCTCTCTTTCACTTGTGTCACGAATTGGCAATAATGCGTTCTACATTGCTTGCCTCTTTGGCTGGATACACGGGCGCGGCCCTCTCAGCCTCGGTGCTGCTTTCGGGCGGTACCATCATTGCGTTCGACGAGGCTAGCTACTCTTTGAATATCATCCGGGATGGTGCATTGCTGGTAACGGATGACCGTATCACGGGCCTCTACGACGAGGCCAAGCCGAAGGGAATACCAGATGATACAGAGATCGTGGACTGCACTCACAAGATCATCTCGCCGGGGTTCATCGACACACATCGTCATGGATGGCAGACGGCGCTCAAGACGTTGGGCTCCAACTCGACGCTGGCGGAATACTTCTTGACCTTCTCTAGCCCTGCTGCTGGGCCTCTGTACAACGCCGAGGACGTGTATGCCGGCCAACTCACAGGTCTACTTGAGGCTATCAATGCTGGTGTGACCACAACTCTGGACCACGCTCATAACTTGTGGTCGAGCGATCGAGCTGAGGCTGGCTTGGATGCTTCGATTGAGAGTGGTGCGCGCGTCGTCTGGGCCCCTGCCATAGACCCTACGAATGGGTATTCGGTCCCGGACCAGCTTAAGGACTGGAAGAGGTGGAACAAGAGGTCTTTCCCAGATGACCTTGTAACTCTCGGTATTGCCTATGACGGCTGGGATGTCGGCGCGCCGGAGAACACGCAGGCTGTGGCCAAGCTGATAAAGTAAGTCAATGGTTTGCTCGCACACCGTTATGGTCACTTATTTTCTCTTGAGGCTGACTGGATATCGTAGGGATGCGAAGCCCGCAGTTCTGACGATCCATTGGCTCGGTGGTGCCTGGCCAAGTAAGTCTTTCCCGCCTCTGCTAACCAACCAACCCACTCACCCCCTTTCCCTCCCTATTTTCCCTACGAAGAAAGGATAACTGACCGAACGGTGCTGCGGGCATATAGTCGACAGCTCACCGTCACTAGTGCACTCCTTCGGGGTACTCAACACAAGCACGCCGGTCGTGTTCTCGCACGGGCCGGGGCTGACGGCCGCGCAAGCCCGACTCCTGCGCGACACGAACCAGTTCGTCTCTATCACGCCCGAGTCCGAAATGCACTATGGCCACGGCCACACGTACTCGCACCACATACTCGACCAAGCTGCCCTTGGCGTCGACACCCACCTTACTTTCTCCACTGATATCATCACGCAGGCGCGTCTGTGGCTGCAGCGCACGCGGTCGAGGCTGTTTGATGAGGTCCTCGATCATTGGGAGATCCCTGCTCGGAATCCTAGTGAGTGCACCCCTGCTTATCGCTGTTCACCTTGCTGTAGTTTTGATGTGGATAGGGCTGTTGCTGGTAGTACTACGTATGACGTATGATGAGATAGGAGAGGATGATATAATATGGAAAAGAGAGAAAAAGAGATACAAGCAGCCTACTAACCCCCTTAACCAAAACAGTGTCCGTAAACCAAGCCTTCCTCCTCGCAACCCGCCAAGGCGCCCTGGCTCTCCGCCGTCCGGATCTCGGCGCCATCACAGTCGGCGCCAAAGCCGACCTCGTCGTCTTCGACGGGCGCTCGCCCGCGCTCCTGGGCTGGGCGGATCCCGTCGCCGCCGTCATCCTGCATGCTAGCGTGGGCGATATCACCCATGTGCTCGTCGACGGCAAGTTCCGCAAGCGCGACGGGAAGCTTACGTACGAGAAGTATCCGGAGCTCGTGGAGCGGTTTTTGAAGAGTGCGGAGAAGATCAGGGGGGATTTCCTTGCGAGGCCGTTGCCGGTGCTTGAGGGGTCTTTCTTTGGGGCGAAGGGATCGTTTTATGGGGATGCGAGGGAGGTTAAGGTTGTTAGGGGGGAGGGGACGGGGTATGGACCGCTTTATCGGTGAGTGATGCGTCGATTGATTCATTGACTGCTTGAAATGCTGGTTTCTTGCTGTCCTTTGTCCCTGTACTGACTTTTTCTAGGGGCGCCGGTGACAAGACGTCTGCGAAGGCAGCTTCAGGAACGAAACATGACGAGCTATGAAGGGGGTTTGGATGATGTGGTGAGAGGGCGTCGGATGGTTGTGATGACGTGATGGCTTTAATATGACACGACTTTTCATTGGTGATGGTAAATGTAAAAAGATTCATTTCATGTCGTCTATTAGTAGTATCAGATTGATCTTTAAGTCTCACTGCCTTGAGCGACTTGGATCCGTGCAACCATTCATTGTGTGAATCTGTACGCCGGTGTACTGACTTATGTGACTGTGTGTGTGTTATATGTGTGCTCACGCACCGGTATACGTGGTCATCATCCTGCAGCTCAGCTACATCTACATTAAAGTAACAGCTTGCACAAACTTATGATGACATCAAGTTTGTCACATCCAAGTATCCAATCATCAAGGCTGCTATACTCATACACGGCTTCCTATGTAGTTCCTAGCCGATGTTTACGTGCGTTGTGTCGTCCTAATGCCGAGCGATAATACATGTAATGATTGGTAGCTGGCTAGGAAAGCTGAACTATATGGGATTTCGCGTCGTCGGCTAAATGCCATACTTCCTCATTCGATACCAGATGTGTCCGGACTTTAGCACACTAGCGGCCCTCAAGAATTTCTCGGCGCATAGAAGGCTGGGTGTCTGCTGAGACGATATTGGCGTTCAAGGCGACGGGTATATCTCATGTATCAAGTCGGACAAAACCATTCGCTAGATCAAATCGCACGCGTGTTATGTAAGTGGTACGGACTGTACCTACTGGATGGTTGCTGTGGCTGATAATCCATAATGCGCGCGACGATGTTGCCTCTGAACCAGGACATATGCGTTACCCGACTCCAGATCAGGCCCAGAGTTATAAAAATAGTGATTGTGTTGTTCAAGACGAATTACTTCGTACACTGGCGATAGTCTTTGATTGGTCAATTACCGCCAATTGCAGGGAAGGCTCAGGTAACACCTACAGGCATGTACCTGCTTAAATAGGACACAAGTCCAAGGACTACCTAAGAAAGCATCTTTCTGTACATGACTCTTGATCTAGATGTATTCGATTAAAAGTTCAATTGACTTAGTCTGCCGGATATTTATCAACGGGCAGGGCAGGTTGCATTTTCACGAGGGTTGAATACCTACTTAGGTGCAGTAGTCACTCCAAATAAAGACCACACATATTCCTCGACCTTTAGATTCAATCACTTATAACACAGCCCAGAAAAACTGTGAAGAATACCAAACTTCTGCCAATTATAGAGAAAAAGATTCCGAACATATCTTCATTAAGCAAAGCCTTATCTTCGGCGAGCTTTTGTGATTTTAGAGCACTGGTGGACAGCGAGTGTGTGGTCTTTATTTGGAGTGACTACTGCCTAGGTAGGTACTCGAGTATCGCCTTCCTTGTCAGATTAATCCCGTGCCAAGATCAAAGCTGCCCCTTCCGGGTTAGTGTCCTTTAGCCCATGCGGATCAAAGTGGATCGATTTGTACTTGCTCAGGCGAAAAAAAAGGACGACGGGATCCAATTCTTTAACTTGTTTCACGGCGCGACTGCATCCAGCCAATCCGCAATTGATACATCACATTCGAATCCGGTTCTTTGGTAATTTTTAATTTTTGGTCGGGCGCCCGCACTTTTCGCAGTCTGCCAGTTCTACCATATCACCTACCGACTGCAACTCTGTATATAGCAGGAAGCCCGGTGTCGTGTCGTGTGTCGTGCTACCGACAAGATGTACATGAGTAACCAATATTCGTCGGTGTCATCGTCAGGCCCTCCTCCTGCGCCTCCTCGTCTCCCTCCTCATCCGCCTCCTCCGGGTTACGATCGATACGACGCCTATCCGCCACCTCCACCACCGCCTTCTAGTCTCCCACCGCCTCCGCCGCCGCCTGCTTCTGGCCCTTCCGGCCCTTCTTTCCAGCAATGGGACAGACGCGACAACCGCGATGACCATGACGGTCGCGATGGCCGGGGCGATGGTCGTGGTCGCAATGGTCGTGATGAGCGCGATAACTACTTTCCGCGCGACCGAACCGATGGCCATCGGTTTCGCGGCCCTTTCTCAGACCTGCGCCAGCCGCGCAGGTCATATCGAGATAGTCGGGATGGCGGAGACAGTCGAGACTTCCGAGACTCGCGGGATTTACGAGAAACGAGGGATTATCGCAACTCTCGCGATGAATATAGACCGCCGCGCGGGGAGTTTACCTTCCGTCAAGAGGCGCCCGCTGGCATGATGTCGGACCGGTCTTCCCACTATCTACGGTAAGATGCGCATATCTCTATTCATCGAGTGCGACTACGAGGATGTATTACTGACGCTGTCCCGCAGCTACGATGATAGGGGCCCTAACTCGTATGCGCCTCGGCGTGACGATTTGCGTCGCGATCGAAATCAGCAGCGCCGTTCCGGCCCGTATCAGCGCCGCGAGAAGGAGAAGGCGGCCGATCGTCTGCTGCTCTCCAAGCGCTTCGACAATGAGGGCGAGCTCATGCTGGGCGACACTGCTGTACGCGCGACCTATCGAGATATCGATGAGCTCTCTGATAGCGACGAGGTAGACATGGATATCTCAGATAATGAAAATGAAAATGACAACAACGGCGGCGGCTCTGACTCCAATGCCACCGCAGACCGGCCTGCGAAGCGAGCCCGTACTACCGACGACGCATCCGTTGCCGCGGCAAAGAAATGGTCCAATCCGGATCCCTACGATGCCCTACCACCCCCCGAAACCACTCGCAAGAAGGATGTCGTGCAGCTGATCCGCAAGGCACGTGTGGAGGCTGAAGCTAAGAAGCCCGACGCGCCGGCCGAGGCCGCCGACTTCATTTCGTGTGACTTCTCTGAGGACGACGATGACGAGCCTAAGAGCAAGGCACCGAATGGAGCAGTAGAATACTCGCGTCCAGACGCGCCCAAGGGCCCGCGTGCCGCGTTGTCAACTCTCCCACCGAAGCCCCCTGTTCCTACGTCGCAGCTTCCCGAGAAGGTGCAGACCACGCAGCAGCTTCACTCTCAACCACCCCCGCCCTCCAACCCCGCCAAGCAGACATATAAGGACGATGCACCTGTGGACCTCACCCCCGATGCTTCCCTGGGCAGTCGCAAAAGAACGATAGACGACGAGATTAAGGCGCCCCATGCGCTACTGAATGCGAAGAAAGTGAACAAAATGCCGGCCGGCGGCTCAGTTGCTCCTATATGGCAACCTGTAAAAGGCAGCAACCCATGCCCTTGGGTCGTTGATGATCACTCTGCCGTTCTTAACATGGGCGCTCGGTAAGTCTTGATTGATCATTCATCTACCTATATTCCGGAATGCTAACAGCCCTAGTCTACACCACGAAATTAAGGACTTCTATGCCTATGTTAGTCCCCGCGACTTTGAAGAGAAGCTTCGCCAGCAATTGATTTCAAAACTGGAAGCCGTCGTTCAGAAGAAGTGGCGCGATGCCCGGGTCTTGCCTTTCGGATCCTTCATGTCTGGCCTCTACCTGCCTACTGCCGACATGGATATTGCTATCTGTTCCCAAGGCTTCATCGATGGAAGATATCCCATATATGACAAGAAGAAGTTTCTCTATCACATGAAATACCATCTTGAGAGTAACAAGGTCGCCTTCCGAAACACAGTCGAACCCATAGCCAGGGCCAAAGTACCCCTTCTCAAGTATACCGACGACTATACCGGCTTGAAGGTGGATATCTCGTTTGAGAAGATGGATGGCTACAAAGCGATCGACACTTTTCGCAAGTGGAAAGCCCAGTATCCTGCCATGCCTCCTATAGTCGCAATCATCAAGCATTTCTTGCTCATGCGGTCTCTCAACGAGCCTGTGAATGGCGGGATCGGCGGCTTCTCCGTTATATGCATGGTGGTGCACGTGCTGCAAATGATGCCCCAAATTCAAAGTGGCTCAATGACGGATGACCACCTCGGTCAAGTTCTTATGCAATTCCTGGACTACTATGGGAATCTGTTCAACTACAAGCAGGTCGCTATTACGATGAATCCTCCAGGAACCGTAAATAAGGTGGGTACCTGAACCAAGTTATCACGGTAATGTGCTGACGTTTTTGAAATATATAGGCCAAAGGGAGCAGTGTCGTGTACCGCAATCTTGACCGTCTCTCAATTATTGATCCGAATAACCCCGAGAATGATATCGCCGGCGGCTCTTCAAATTTCGATGTAATCAAAGAGTGCTTTGCTAGAGCATACAAAACACTGCAGCAGACCATGATGCAGTTTGCGAAGGAACCTCCAACCTCATCTGACCGAATTAAGAACACCTTATTATATTCATTGTTTGCCGGAAACTATTCACAATTTGAAGACCAACGAAACTGGCTAGAAAGGCTAAACCACGGGGAGACAGCGAGATCTAGCACCAGGTAAAAGGCGGACAGCGCCGATCATGCTGCATGTTTGCTCCTGACTTCTAGCTCGAACTGCGCTCAAGCACAAAAACAGTGACAACTCTGTCAGCAACACATTTCATACAAAGGAGAGAACTCCACACATGAAACTTCCTCTATCGTATATATATGAGACGCGACAACCTACTACGAGATTATGACAAGGCGTTACGGATAGAAGGGAAACGGCGATCGGGGATCAGGGCATATTTGAAAGAAGGATCAAAGGCTGACACCGAAAAAGACGATCGAATCACCGAACCAGGCGTTTTCCGATTAAGATACCCCTTTTTTCGTTGCATTTCCATATGTCCCCCAATTCTTAGCCTGACTTATGGCGACGTGTGTAGTATATAGCATGCCAGGTGTACGGCTCGACGATCGTCATGTCGCTGTCCGCATACTTGTTGATTCTCATTACCCCCTCGCCATACTTCACTTGCGATCAGGCCGGTGCGGATCCATAGCCAAGTGGCAGGGGAGAATACGATTGGGCTTCTCCACGGCTCTTTTTTTTACCTTATTCACAACACATCGCATCATGACTGTGACATATTGACTTTGTTTATATCAGGACTGCATTTGAGTCGCGGAGGCTACCTACCTGATTTGCAGATCGCAACGAAGGTGGCATCTGCCTGCTAACTTGCCACAGGACAGTGAAGCTTTTCTTTGCAAAATGAAGCGAGTTCAATTAGCGTCTCGAATCATTCGAGATGACTGCGCTCGCATTGAATGAAAGAAAGAAATTGGTGCCTTGTCACCCCCATTTTCTCACTGGTTGCTAGATTTCGTGTCTAGCACCGGAGAGGAGAGGTGAGGAGAGGAAGGAATGCCACGGCTATCACATGATAACGAGTGGCTGGGTCTTGACTCTTGTGTGCACATGATTGAGACATCTATACACTTCACGGTGATACAGCTGCTAGCGGTGGTCGGGTGCTTGCATGTAGGTTGGTGCTGAGGTATACTATCGGAGTTTATCTATTAAGCATTGGTTTATTGATTCATTATGTCATAGGAGCGAGTATGCGACTAATTGATGGTAACTACAGTCTGCTGAGGATGGATTGTCCTCGATTATCTTCTTGGTTCTATTCTGATTCCTGTTTATTTAATCCATTATTTATCAAGACGCTAGAGGCGTCAGTTATAGGCAGGTACATGCAGACCCTCCTTATATTTGCCTGCCGGTGCAGATGCTTGGTGAATCGGATTGACTGCTCAGTATTTCATGTTGGAGATGCGGGGGGCGTGACGGCTATTGGCCAGCCAGCCATACATACAACATACAGTATACTTACAGCACGCATACTAGGTACTTAAGCCGAAGAATGAAACATCCTGGCCCGGAGATCTCCTGGTCTGGTTTTCGATCGTCATTCAGTTGAGCTGCACACCCTTCAGCGCCGTATTATAGATGGTGCCGAATCGAGTCTCAGACCAAATGCCATACGAAGACTAGGTAATCCCAGCGGTGTCCCAGCTTTCTTTCTTGTGGAAGAGATGTATCCAGGAACATACATATATGAATGACAGCGATGTCTTGGATTTCCGACACTGGGTGCTGGCTCGTATGCCTGACTAGGTAGGTAAGTAATAACCCGGACTTTCGTTGCGTGATGTGGGAAGTCAAAATAACTAACCATACCTAACCATACCGTACCATAGACCACATGGTCGGATAGTGAGTGAGGGCGGCGCAACACCATACTATCGGGTCAACCAACTAGGTAATTATTTAACTTCTTCTCCCTGCAATGCATGCACCCAGCGAGCGACACCGGAATCGCCCTTTTGCATATACAGTAGTAGATTTGTCTGCGAGGATTTCCCAATCCCCAAGATTTCCGCCACATTGCCGCGAGAACACATGCCACATGGTCGCGGATTGCGCACCTTTTTCTTTACTGCAGCACTCTGGTGGTCGCATTGCTTGCTGCCCCGGGTTAAAGACAGAGTAGTATCATTTTCTTGGCTTAAACTATTACTTACGTTAGCCCATTACGAGCCCGTTGCCGATATGCACGTAATATCAACCGGACACGATCATATCGGCCCATTAGGACAATCTTCCCACCCCGCCTCCTGCTATTACTGGTACTTGTAATAGTGAAGACGATGCTACGTAGTGTGGACTGTCTGTCTCAATGTGTAACCATGCATGGAATGTTTTATCCTTGTATGTGTTTTTCCCTCCGTCTATAATTCTCATACGATTCCAACTTTTGTTTTTAGTTTCTGTTTCTTGTCTTTTTTTTGTCTGTTCTTCTTTACTAGGAGAAGCAATAGAGAAGGCGAGTGAGTGGTTTATGTTGGCGTCGGAGAATTAATCAATAGTGTCCTTCGCGACACTGCAAAGCAAACAGCCGCCACGAGAAAGGCAAGGAAAGGAAATTATTACATTCTTTGTTTCTGTACGCCGCTGACAGACACCATATGTCCCGGTGGCGCGGTGCGGCATCTCCTTGGGTATGCCGGCGTTTACCTGCCCGCTCACATATCATACTACCTACCGATCTACGCACTACCACTCTTTATTCTCGTCGATAACAGAATCGGTGCGAGAAGTTCCAATGCGCCAGCTACTCAATTGGTCTTCCTCGCCAGGTGGCAGATGGTCTGGGATAGAGAAGTACACACTGTAGGATTAACGCCAGAGTCGTATAAAACGCGGAACTAGATCGCCTTAATATATTACCTATATCCCGGCGTCTCGTCCGCCCGTCCAACGTTGTCGATCTGCTTGATTCACCTTTCTTCCCGACACTACGTTACCGTGCCACACGAAATCTTTTTACTTTCCTTTCCTGTTTCCCTTTTGTCCACATGGCATATTGTCCTTGTCACTCCCCAGCGCTGCACACATACAATTCCCGCCGCACCAGGCCATCTGTCGTGACACCCTCCGCGGCGCACACCCACCCCTCAATTCTTATCCAGGATACAAGAAAACTTAAAATCCCAATGGCTGGGTTTTCTGTAGGTAGTCTTTCATACCGGCGTGTGGTTGGAGGGGTGAGATGTCAGACCTATCCTACCCTCCTCCCCTCCTTACACATTATCTCACACCATCATCTAGCTTGATTTTCCCCTCCTTGTGCTCGTGATTGAGTTCTGGGCGCCTTGCGCTGCCGTCTCGTCACTGAGTCAGGATACCGTAGGAATTCTCCGACCACCCTCACCCTCGCCCTCCCCTCGTAACACAGTGTTTGCTCCGTAGGCCGCCTTTTTCTTCCCGTGACTCTTGCGGTCGTGTTATGGTTGTGTTACATGGGCCGGGTGCATGTATAACTCGCCTCTCCAGCCTTCTTGAATGTATATAGGCACTTGCTAGCTTGCTTGATTGATTGCTTTCCTGCGATAATACATACATATATACACTCAATATACCTACGAATTCGCTGCAACCTCCCATTATTCCCAGATCTACACGCCTCGTTAATTAATTCATTATAACCTACCGTATTATCATCTTCTGGTCTATAAGATCCCATACCGAGCTATTGAAATCAACGCCTAGTGCGACCCAAGCTACCTTTGTTGCGCCCAATCTATCGTTTTGCTTTGCTATTATCGTACCCGAGTGCTGGGAGAGCAGAGGGTTTTGATACTGGCCAATTGGTCTTCCCTTCGCCGCAATGTACCAGGCCAGTAATGTCTACTTCATTTGCGGCTTTGCCGCCATCGGTGAGTCGGCGCCCTCGTTTCTTGCCCCGTTGGCGAATTGACGGATGAGGGAATGGATCACGTCGCTGAGAAGTTGCGGCCTCGATGGAAGTAGCTGGGGGAGTGTGCGAAAGGGACGGAAATGAGAAAGAGAAAGGGAAAGGAGGATTGAAGAGGAGAGAGAGGAAGGGATATCAGAAATTTTGGAACAACTGCTGAACCTTTACTCCTTTTTAGGCGGTGGGCTCTTCGGCTTCGATATCAGCTCGATGAGCGGTGTCCTCGGCACCCAGGCCTATAAGAACTACTTCAACAACCCCGTCTCGTACCGGCAGGGAGGTATCACAGCCTCGATGCCCGCCGGGTCCTTGGTAGGTGAGTAATAACTTCCGAGACCTTCTTTTTGGAGAACCCCTTTTTCGTCCTTATGCCTCTTTTTCTTTCAAGAAGACTCTGTTTTTGATGATATTGAAACCGGTTTGCTGACCTGTTTTGTTGTTCTGCAGGTTCGCTTGCCAGCTCATTCATCGCCGACCGGTACTCTCGAAAAGTCGCGTTACAGGTATCGTGTATTCTCTGGATCATCGGCGCTATGTAAGTCCAGTTCACTTACTCAGGACGGATAAATCCACGGGTTTTTTGTGTCTTGGACACTGCTGTAGACAGACGCGGGAATGGGGTCGTTAATGCCAACTTATCAACTGACTTGAATACATAGAATCCAATGCGCGTCCCAGAGCGTCGGCATGCTCTGCGCCGGCCGTGTCATCGCAGGCCTCTGCGTCGGCATAGCCTCCTCCGTCGTCCCCGTGTACCAATCCGAGATCGCGCCCAAGGAGATCCGCGGCCGCGTCGTCTCGCTGCAGCAATGGGCCATCACCTGGGGCATCCTGATCCAGTACTTCATCCAGTACGGCGCGTCGCAGGTGGGTGGCGGGCCCGACGACCCGAACCAGCCCGCCGCCGCCTTCCGTATCCCCTGGGGCATCCAGATGATCCCCGCCATCATCCTCTTCGTCGGCCTCTTCTTCTTCCCGCACTCCCCGCGTTGGCTGGCGTCCCAGGACCGCTGGGAAGACGCCCTGCGCGTCCTGGCCTCGCTGCATGGCCATGGCGACCCTGATCATCCCAAGGTCCTGGCTCAGTATAAGGAGATCGAGGAGGCGCTGAGGTTCGAGAGGGAAGAGGCTACGTCGAGCTTCAAAGCCCTTGTGCAGCCGCGTATCTTCAGGCGTGTTATTCTCGGCATGAGCATCCAGATGTGGTCCCAGGTGAGTTTTTGGCGCTTCTCACGCGGTGATTGATGACTGACTGACGCTTTTTGATCAGCTCTGTGGAATGAACATCATGATGTACTATATCGTGTATATCATGGAAGGCGCCCAGATCGCATCACCGCTTACGACGGCATCGATCCAGTACGTTATCAACGTCGTGCTGACTCTGCCCGCTATCCTCTATCTCGACAAGATTGGTCGTCGGCCAGCTCTTATTTTTGGCTCATTCTTCATGATGATATTCTTGTTCATTTCTGGTGAGCCTCCTTCCAAGCACCTGCTTCATACATTCTGATCTACGTGTGTTTATTGCATGTTATGCTAACGGATACAACAAGGCGCTCTACAGGCCGTGTACGGCCAGCCTAATGATGGCACGCTCTTCAAGGACATAACCTGGATCGTAAAAGGCAAGCCAGCCGCGTCAAAGGGAATCGTGGCGGCATCGTATCTCTTCGTCGCCACGTTCGCCACGACATGGGGTCCGACCTCATGGACATACCCCGCCGAGATCTTCCCCAGCAAGGTCCGCGCGAAGGCAGTCTCGCTGGCCACGGCATCGAACTGGTTCTGGAACACGGTTCTCGCGTTCGCCGTCCCGCCACTACTGTGGTCCATCAACTGGAAGATGTACATGATCTTCGCGGCGTTCAACGGCGCCGCCTTCATCCATATGAGCTTGATGGCACCCGAGACGAAGGGGCGTACCCTCGAAGAGATGGACGAGGTATTCGACTCTGGACGTCCTGCTTGGAAGTCGCATAAGAAGACGAGCAGGCTCGACCAGTTGGCCCGGGATATCGAGCTGGGTCATGTCAAGGTCGCGGCTCCTCATCGCCAAGGGGGTGCGGCTGAAGGTGACGCTGAGAAAATAGATCATTAATCTCGCCGGCCCGACGCGTCAGACACGAAGAGATTCGAAGTGTAAAGGTGTGCGCCTGAATATGTTGTATGGTTATCCGGACGGTAAATTGAAAAATAGGAAGGGCATCTCTGAACGGCATTTGAACGGGTTCGGGAAAAAGGAGGAGCGGAATTATTCATCACTTTACTCACGGCGAATGGTGAAATAACTTGTGCTTTCTTGTCCTCTACACTTGTATACAAACAACAAGTCTCGGTATAGAAATGTTTCTACGAGCGAAAGGGTTCGGCTTTTTGGCGGTGAGGTTGGAAATGGCTGGAGCGAAACGAGGAGTAATAGTTCGACTGTTGAACTGGAGCTGGAGGAAGGGAGTAAAAGAGAATATAAATGACTAATAAAGCCATCTTACATAGGAATTTGGTTATTACCAACTCTATCAATTTGTTCAACGTAATTCCGAGGGAATGCGCCCTGAGCAGTGGCGCACTATTTAAATGTGATGGAAACTCTCGCGGAAAACGACGCCGCTGTCGCCATCTGCGCGACAACTATATATGCGACAGAAATCCGTGCTACACATATAGAACTGCCACCGTTCCTGCATCTGACAATGATGAGACATCATAAAGACCCGGGGTTAGCTCCTAAAAGACCCAGATGAGTCGATAATCAACTTAGTCCACTATACTAGCATGCCCAGCATCGGCATCAATGGGTGTCGCCATCAGCATTTTCCTGCTGTAAGATCGTCTTCGACGATAGCTAAGGTTATGAACCTGTCTATTTCCGTTGCTAAACTATACAGATGCAGGGCGTGTTAGACTCTACTCTGAGAGTTGCGTGAAGAAGTAAGTAGAATGTGAGCAAGTGTAAAGAAAAGCCTAACTCTATTAGGGAATTGGCTCTCCTATTGGGTTAACTTGTCGCAGTCTGCCGTTTCAATTGGAAGCTTTGCGCGTTCTCTAGGGGATATCGTGATATCCGAGTGCCGCTCGAAGATTCGATCATGCAACGCATTGTCAAAGCATTTAGGGCATTTGTAGAGGTGATGAATCTTGTAGAAAAGAGCGATAGTTCTTAGCTTGAAGAGATTAAGAATTGCGTGTTGCGTGGAGCTTCGACGAAAAGGAACGGTTTTGGCATTATGGATTAGTTCAATCAATGCCAAGCAGCTAAAGAATTAGCAGCAACAGAGCTCACTCTATAATTGGGTGCATTAAAGTCCCTTAGGCTGACGAGACTACTGCAGGTACATCTCGGCTACAGTACCATCAGTGAGAGTTAACTAGAGCCCTGTTTCCAAGCTATCTAGCTTGCTTCAGCTGCCCCATGATTCGTTTTACTGAAGTACATCTCATAATTGATTTTAGAGATGATCGGATCTGGTCTCGGGCATCCTTAGACTACTCAGGTAATTACTATGTTGCGGGCAGTACGTATGGACTAGGACACCGAGGACACGGAGGGTGGATTTGAGCTCCAAATGGCAATGGGGCAGTCTCTATCTGAGACAGATAGGCCCACCGACCCTGGCGAGCATATTGGTGGACTTTAGTTTTCACTACCAGCATTACCTACAGAGGAAAAGATTGACATATTGAAGCCTTTTTGTCATTGTCAGTTCCACTACGGCGAATGGCTACTCGGACAGTGCCCAGATGCGAGCTCCAAATACGAACAAACATAGACAACCATTTTATAATTAATCCGGGGCTTACACCTCATTCAGCGGAAGAGGAGTCGCTGAACGAGTAAACAAATGTCATGAAGGAGATAGTTGCGTAAGGTACTGAAAGCGGTAAGAAGCCCGCCGTGGATATGGCAGTGGGTTCTCTACTGACCAGGAGCATCGTTCACTGTAATTGGAGGAATTTCTCGTCAGCCTGGTGTGAAACAACGGAGAAAAAAAGCTTGTTTAAACTTATGTTACTACACATTACCTTATGCATGAGAAAAGATATAGAAATGTGTCGTTATAAAGGAAGCAGATCATGCTGCCAAGATACCAAGCAATGGCTCGGCACCTCACGTTGTAAGCCGTCAGTTACCTTTCAAGCCAACTGCCAGATTTCCGTTCTCTTTTTCTAGCAAGATGGCTCCTATATCTTCCGCTCTCCTCCTCGCCGTATTCGGGGCTAGCGGCGTGCTTTCAGTCCCGGTACCCGCGGCTACCCCGGCGCCTGCTCTCGGCAGCGTCCTGCAGAAGCGAGCCAGCTGCACATTCTCCGGATCCGATGGCGCCGCCTCCGCAAGTGCATCTCAGGCGTCATGTGCCACCATCGTTCTGTCGGATGTTGCTGTGCCGTCGGGTACTACCTTAGATCTGTCCGATCTCGAAGATGGCACCCATGTAAGAAGAGCCCAACCCGCGCTAGTAGAACGAAACTAACCACTCCGGCTTGTCTATAGGTCGTCTTTGAGGGGACAACAACGTGGGGGTATGAGGAGTGGGAAGGTCCTCTTCTCCAGATCAAGGGGACTGATATCACCATTGAGGGAGCAGACGGCTCTGTACTCGACGGCGATGGTTCGCGTTGGTGGGATGGAGAAGGTAGCAACGGCGGCGTGACGAAGCCTAAGTTCTTCTATGCTCACGACTTGACCGGCTCCTCTTCCATCACCAACTTGAACATTAAGAACACGCCAGTCCAGGCTGTCAGTATCAACGGCTGTGAAGGGTTGACTGTGACTGGCATGACCATCGACAACTCAGATGGCGATTCTGAGGGTGGTCATAATACGGACGCGTTTGATATTGGCTCCAGCTCCAGCGTGACAATCACTGGTGCCACTGTCTACAATCAAGATGATTGCGTTGCTGTCAACTCTGGAACGGTATGTGAGCTCGCGGCGGGAGGCAACTGGGTTCAAGCTGACAGAAGTGTTATAGGATATCACCTTTTCTGGAGGTTATTGTTCTGGAGGTCACGGGTTGTCTATCGGCTCAGTTGGAGGTCGGGATGATAACACCGTTGAAAATGTCACGTTCGAAGATTCGACTGTGACTAAGTCTGTGAACGGTACGCGTCTCACTTGTCCTTGCCAAGGCTCTACCCTAAAAGCCAATTTGAGCACGCATGCTAATTCTTTAACTCGCAGGCATCCGTATCAAGGCGGTGGAGGGAGAAACGGGTACCATCTCGGGCGTCACATACAGTGGTATCACCCTGTCAGACATTACAGGGTAAGTAGCGAGTGTGCCGTTTCTCGAGCTATTACGGTTGCGGAACGTGGATGACTGTTCTACGTCTGGACTAACATGGAATGCCTCCGTAGATACGGCATCTTGATTGAGCAGAATTACGACGGAGGCGATCTGCACGGCGACCCGACAAGCGGCGTCCCCATCACAGACCTCACCGTGAAGAGCATTAGTGGCTCCGGTGCGGTTGAAAGCGATGCCTACAACGTCGTCATTGTCTGTGGTAGTGGAGCTTGCTCTGACTGGACTTGGTCCGACGTTAACGTCAGTGGTGGTGAAAGCTACGACGAATGCCAGAACGTCCCCGATGTTGCTTCATGTTAGAAAATGGTTGCTTCGGGGCATCTGGAGCGTCAAAGACTCAGGGTCTAGTGCTTTTCAAGCATAACAGACTATTTCATGTATATTGTTGCATAGAGCGCCAGTGAGATGTTGCTGGTCACCCTGAATATATCTTTTTGCAATGGTTTTGCAATGAAGGAATGTCAGCAGCCATTTGAAAAGCTGTCCCAATAGTAGCCCGAAATGAGAGGGTCAGTAGTTAAGTCGCTTAACTTACATAGGGAGAAAAGTGCGAGGCTTACGGAATTTAGGAGACTCTAAAAACCCGTGTGATAAAGATAGGGAGGGGGCTGAAGCTGCTTCAAGGCTAACATAAAACACGACATTTTGCTCATGGATTCTAGGCAAATATTGTAAACATAGACTTGGCGGCGTCTGTGCTCCCTCTTAACCATTAATTGGCATTTTAAATAGTAAAACTACAGCTGGTAAGCCCTCAAAAGAATTGGATATGATGTAGACTGCAATCGAGTCATTTCTGTGCATCGTTAGTGACTTTGTCAATTAGTATTCCCAAAATTAGCGATGCGGGGAACGCGGGGCGGATGAGCGCTACCCCGCCTTTGCTCGCATAGAGAATGCGGGGTTAGCGTTAAATGCATGCGAAGTCTACGCAAGTTGGTAGCCAATACTTCATGAGGAGATAACATCGGGTAGGTCCGAATCATATCAGCAGTTGCGCATCTTACGTTACCGTATCACCCGCTGAACTGGTATCTCGGAACCAGTCTGATGCGAGAAACCCCGTGTCCCGAACAGAGGAGCAGTTGTATAGTCCCGTGATAGCCATAAAGAGAGTCGTATCCTTGCGCAATGACATATCGTCCTTTGACATACACATCGTTAAGCATTAGTTTGTCTACAGCTCCAGTTCCGTCCTAGCCATTAACAACATGAAAGCTGTAAGGTACTATGGTAAGGAAGATGTTCGCATTGAACAGATCCCCGAGCCGACAATCCGCCCCGGCCAGATCAAGGTGAGCTCCCAAGTTGGCCATGTTTATTCACACATTCATTACTTAATTTACTTCCTAGATAGCTCCAGCTTTCGTGGGTCTGTGTGGAACCGATCTACACGAATATCTCGGTGGGCCAAACTTCTGCCCCGTGAATCAGCACCCGGTGACCGGTGAGACTATTCCCGTCACTCTCGGCCATGAGTTCTCGGGTATCATAAAAGAAATTGGCCCTGAAGTCACAGGTTTTGAACTCGGCCAGGCATGTGCCGTCCAACCCACTATATTCTGCGGTCATTGCCCAGCATGCCAGGACGGCGCCGAGAACGTGTGCCATACTGGTGGTTTCGTCGGACTCAGTGGGGGAGGCGGTGGGTTGAGTCAGGCTGTCTGTGTGAATGCGACACATGTGTTTCCACTGCCCGAAGGGCTTGAACTCGAGACTGGAGCTCTTGTCGAACCCCTCTCCGTAGCCTGGCACGCACTTTCTGCGGCTCCCGATATCAACCCTGAATCCGTCGTCTTAATTCTCGGAGGTGGTCCGATCGGTTTGGCCATGATCTTGTGTTTGAAAGCGAAAGGAGTGAAGACTATCGTTCTGTCGGAAATTGCTGCTTCTCGCCAGAACTTTGCAAGACAATTTGGCGCGACGCAAGTTGTCAACCCAGTAAATGACGATATTGTTAAAGTGGTTCTCAACTTGAGCAATGGAAGAGGCGCAGACGTGGCTTTCGACTGCGCTGGAGTCCCTGCTAGGTAAGTTTTCAACTTAACGTGGTCACTATTATTAGATTGTGTCTTATGATATCCCAGCATCAAGAGCGCTTGCACCGCTATCAAGACCAGGGGAACCGTGGTCAATGTAGCCATCTGGGAAAAGGAAATACCTTTCAACCCAAACTGGATCACATGGAAAGAAAGTAATTACAAGTCTGTTCTTGGGTACAGAAGAGAAGACTTTGAAGCGGTAATCGAGAACTTGAGGACGGGTAAGAACAACTCTAATGCAATCTGGTACAGTTGCTAACATCCTTTGAGGTTCTATTAAGCCCAATGGCATGATTACTGCGAAGATTAAATTCGAGAATGTTGTCGAGGATGGTATAAAGAGACTTATCTCGGACAAAGATAGCCATGTAAAGATCCTGGTTGACGTAAACGCTGAATAGTTCTTGTGGAGCAAGGTGACAGCTGCGGTGAGCATTCAAATAGCTCGAACTATTCATTCTCTCGACCAAAGTAGCACTTCTTATCAGAACTAAAGGGTCTTTAGGTACCCAGATAGTCTGCCTCTGCGGAAAGTTGGGTTGTTTAGCCTAAAATTTTAAGGACCTTACCACAGAAAATGGATGGGAGGAAAAGGATGTTGTTGTATTGGTTGTGGAGCTAGCCTAGCGGTTCAGACTACTGGTTATATACTGTATACAGCTTAACGCTTTCCTTGGTACATTTACCAACTGGCAAGAGCCCACCTACCACAAGCCATCGGCAGGGGTCACGGTCTCTCTTTTCCTTTAAAACATCCTTAGATAAGCAGCTATTATGAGATATGTAAGGCTTATTGCACAGAATATCTAAAGGCAAATGGCTTGGGATATCGTGCGTTAGACAGAACGACACGCTGTAGCGTTCTCTAAGCGTCGTAGGCCTTTACCCCTCTTCGAACCTAAGAGCACGAGTACTTTCGCACAACGGTGATATAATGTTGCAGTATGAGAATAACATTTAGCTACCATTTTTCTTTTTCTTCTAGCCTGCATTTCGCATAGTTAGTGGCAAAACGTTGGCTACCGAATTGGCTCACAGCATACGGCTATCTACAGTATGCCGTCTGTCATCCCAATCAAATTGCTCAAGATGTCTCGACCTTGGCTGTTATGACACTATTTCAAAAACGTGTTAGAGGGTCAGTCAAGCCCCGGAGTAAAAGCTACGGTAAAGACATCATGATTAAGCAGGTCCTTTGATTTGACGGTGACGACTGCGAAAGGGATATTGAATTTGATGCATGACGTATTCTTCCGTAATGATTGTTCTACGCGGTAGGTGAAATACCGTTGCGTTTTCTCTCTTATACTATAATTGGCCAATAACATAAGCCGAATTATCAGCAATTGAGCCGCAAGTTCTACGCAGTCTGTGCCCAGTAAAAGCAAAGACCCCACTAGGTGCCTTCGCCTGCAAGGGTAGCCATCGCTATACTAAAATAGGTGTAGCCTTCCACCTGTCCATCTGTGATTCAGCGGCCAAAGTCGCCCAGTGGAGCTGTTGGCTGGTGGCATGCTCCCCACGCGGTATGCGGGGGCTCTCTCTGACAGGTAGTGATGGCACTGATGGGGATTCATAGCGTAGATTGGCTCGTCGCAGAATGTGTCTACAACAAAAAAGCAAGACTAATATTGGATAAGAACAGCAACAAGACTGAACTTAGATATCTGCCATCCACGGACGAGGGCGAAATGACTAACTGAATCGCTCTAATTGGTCCTATAGCTATAGGACAAGGCTTCGATACACCCGATGTGATGTCACGACCCTGATGCCATCCGTCACATTGGAATTAATGACGATGCTCGACATGTTGGGGCACGCATTTTGGTACATGGAAACACTTATTCTTCTCCGGGATCTACTAGACGGGAACCAATCAGCGAAACCTATTTGGTCAGCCTACGATCATGACTCTTTACTTCAGCAAGTAGAATAAGATGTCTTCAGAGCCTCCTTGTCAATTGACTGTCCGAATTGATACTTCTAGGGTTCTCGCCGTCTCTTTGGCAAGCACAATTACTCCTAATAACTTCTTTTGATACCATCAACACATCTATACACAGAATATGCGTACCCTTTGCGTATCAGTGCTCCGTCCATGCTTAAGGGCCCAGCGCTTAAGTCATATTCAAAACCCAGTTAGCATTGGGTTCATTACCGCCGCTGTATCTACGATCTCAGACGCCATCATTAAAGACCACCGTGAACTCGACCAGTACTACAACGAGGTCATAAACTCGAACGATCATGACCACCAACAACGGTTCGGCAACCAGTTCACCTGGGAGCTCGCTCGTCATTCAGTCGGCGAGGAGCTTGTAGTCTACCCTGCTTTTGAGAAATACATGGGTGCAAAGGGCAAAGAAATGGCTGAAAGCGATCGGAAGGAACATCACCAGGTAATGTAACCTCACCGAATAGCTTGGGAGCAATCTACTGATGTTCATTCACACTCAAATAGGTGAAGTTGATGTTAAAGGAATTTCAGAACATGAGCTCTGACCAGGCCGAGTATGTGCCCAAGCTGAAGGAGCTTTGGAGTGCTCTCTCGCACCACATCAAGGATGAAGAGAGCCAAGATCTGCCTGCTCTCGAGTCAGCTTTGCAGTCTGATAAGACTCAGTCCGAGTCTCTCGCCACGAGCTTTGGCAGGACCAAGGCATTCGTCCCATCTCGCAGTCACCCAAGCGCTGGCGAGCACCCGCCTTTTGAGACGGCCATGGGCTTGTTGACCGCTCCTATTGATCACATTGCCGATATTTTTCGAAAATTCCCCGACAAGACTATCAGCCCAAATCCATCTACCAAGTAAAGATATAGTCAAAATCTAAAGAGCCCAAAAGCGTTTGAAAGACATTTAATTGTTATGACTTATATCTGAGTGATGTAAGGTACCCGATGTGGTAGATTGTTTGTCACCACACGTGTCATCATTACCAGATGCGCATTCTCTAATGAGCAAGAACTCAAACACGATACTTTACACCCATTATAGGCAGCAAGTGACGGTGAGTAGATCTCTGATCGGTTATGATAGAATGGTGACGTTTCTGTGTAACTTTCGCACTTGAATATTCGACCATCCCAGTATTGATCATGCAGGTACAATAGCAGCGGAATGTATGCTCCGAAGATGTCTCATACCCTGGGAAAATTGTAGCTAGGTAGGGATTTAACGTACATATATCATCATCCTATGGAATGGTGCTTAAGATGCTTAGTCATAACCCATGGCAGTATACTTACCGTAGGCAACATGTGACGTACCTACCAGTCATCGTGAGGGAATGATCGTATATATATTTTCTGCAAAGTACATGACGTATAACGATGCATGGGCCTTGACCGAGACTGCTGATACTTAGACGACGCTTCCCTCTAGCAATTGACTCCGAGAGCGCGACGCCTCATACGTACTTATTCAACGGTAGCCCATCGTCATATAATTACACACCAGCCGTCCCAATTATTATCTGCAAACAGAGCGTATCCTATAACTGACCCGGGTAGGTCAGTTTTCGTCGAACCACTGTTTCGCTGCTTAACATAAATCCCCTTTTCTCGTACCATCTTCAACTCCCGTTATGTCGCGAAATGTTTGCATCACAGCCGTCGAAGGCAATACCGGATTTCTCATCGGTGAGCTTTTGCTCAAGCATCCGTTTTCCCGTAAAGTCGACTCCGTAGTCGGGCTGGCCCTAGATCCCAACGCAAAGCGCGCCAAAGAGCTCGCCTCCCTCGGGGCCAAGGTCGTCCGTCATGCGCCAGGCCGCGAGCGCGACGTAGTCAAGGTGTTGAAGGAAACAGGCTGCGATGCTTTATGCCTGGTACCGCCTGCTCATCGCGAAAAGATGGATATCTCAGCCGAGCTGATTAGAGCAGCCAAGAAGGCTGGAATTCCCAATGTTCTGCTTATCAGCTCCGTCGGATGTGACTATGCGGACCCGAAAAGGCAGCCCCGCCTGCGAGAATTCATCGAGCTTGAGAACTTGCATCTTGCGTTGAAGGGCCACTCTTCTACCCAGGCAGGTCAATCGCCTTGCGTTATTAGGTACTTATCTGTCATTTCCTTGGATTATGACCATTTCGTGAGAAAGTTGTCTGACGTGCTAAATTTGCAGAGCTGGCTTTTATGCAGAGAACATCCTGACCTACGCGCCTCAGGCCCAAGAAGAAGGAATCATCCCCATCCCAATCGGTGAGAACCATACGTTCGCACCTGTCGCACTTGGCGTAAGCAGAATCAGATCTTGCTGGGGTGGCTCGAGCTTACGAATCGTAGGACATTGCTCATGTCGCGGCTCATGTCCTTAGCGGAAAAGGACAACACGGCTTCGACGACAGGCATCGTGGACAAATGATGGTGGTGACCGGTAAGGAATCTGTAATTTGCTTATCTAATTAGGCGACAAGCTTACTTACTGTCCGGCAATTTTAGGCCCCATGCTCTGTACTGGCCAGGAGCTTGCTACGGCAGCGAGCCAGTCACTGGGCATTGACTTGAAATTCGAGAACATCTCCGAGTAAGTAACATGACGACATCTTCATTAGAGCAAGCACAGCTGAACAGGCCACCAGGTCCGAGGCCAAGAAAGTATTAATGGCACAGTCGGAAAGTGACCAGTCCGAGATCGAGTATCTCCTCGAGTACTACAGTCTGGTTCGCGAGGGCAAGACTAATTACATCTCGACTAACACCTTCCACGATGTCACTGAACAGCACCCGACGCAGCCGACAGATTTCTTTAAACTCTATGCGGGCGAGTTTCGCCCTACAAAGAAAGCTAAACGTTAGCGTTCTTGAAGATGACGAAGAGTTGGGAAGGGACAGTCTAGAAGTCGACAAGACCTGTGTGTTGGGTTAGCAAAGTATCTAACTCAACAGCGTGGCGGTAATGCTCCTCTAATGATGAGGATGGTTGATTACAAGAAATGTTGTGTTGAACAGATGGCGCATTACATGAACCGGATTCTAAAAAACTATTCACGATTGGCATCTCACAATTTTTCTCAGTGGCACCGTTATAACGTTTACTCGAGCTTTGTGAATGTGTCAGAATACCATGCTGCCAGTTAAAGACAATGGAAGCCGGCCTGAATAAGGATGTTCAAATTATCGGGCTCGTTTTGCCTGCATCTGAGGATGTCTAGACTCAAGCATGATTTTAAAATAGTACGATATTTGAAGTCTCGGAACATCGGGTTAGGTAGATTGCTGTCCTTCCCCCAGACCTTGCTCTGTTTACATGGATCGCACTCTTTCCTTCGATTGGTCTGAACCCGCGTGTCTACAAGTCCAACGATCCGGTACGGGCGCAGGCTCTTGGCGCCAAGTGCGCAGCTTCAATTACATCGAATGCCAATTTGAGTAAAGATGGAGGATTAGTATCATATACCCAGATCTCATTCCTTTCTCGATCTGAGTAGTACATTTAATAACGTGGAGTTGGCAGATGGACTTGCTTCACTGGGCCTAGTTCGAGAGCCGGTCGGCATATTGACTCCTGGACCTCGTATAATTTAATTTTCATGATCTAGGACTTGGTTGCCGCAGCCTACACTACCGGCCCCGCCGGCTCCTGTTGCAATCCGTCAATACACCATGCCAACCTAGGTTAGAGGATCGTGCAGGTGTAGGACCGAGCAGACAGTCCAGGAACGTAGAAAAGAGATCGAAAAACGGCTTGCAGAGTTTTTCATCAGATCCAAATTAAGGATGTGTATATCTTCTGTCTTCTGCCTTAAGACGGTTTATGATTAGTCGCGAGCCATGAGTAGCATGCTAAGTAGTTTAGGCGGGTTTGTTACTACACTAGTTGTTGGTTTCACGAGTGCATTTAAGAGGCTCAATGCAGAAGTTCGGTACAGAAGCTCCACAAGGAAGCTTCCTACCCATGAACTACCCTAAGCAATGGATAAGGCGATGACTATTTTTATCACCGCCCTGTACAATCGAGCTGCAAGCATGTGGAGGATATAAAAGATTACGGGCCCTATGCATCGCGAAGATGGAATTGGACTTGGTCATCCAACTCTCCGTCACTCTTTTCGGAGCCGTTCTTTTTTACTATGAAGCCATTCGCTTTCGGTGCAACGGCCCTGGCAGTGCTGCTGTCAAGTCTTGTGCCGGGCTCTGCAGCTGTCTCAAGGGTCAACAACGGAACATCATGCGGAAGTCCAAAGCCAACAAATGGCACCACGACAGCGGCGCCGACACCTACAGCGACAGAACCCTGTGTGGTAGCTAGAGATGCATTCACTTCACAAGTCTCAGCGTCCCCAGGGATTGTTCCAACGATGGCTGCGTCTCTGGCTTATGAGTGCCTGAAGTCAGTGCCCGTCCACAAGGAGCCCGCGATCCGGCTGCTCGAAGAACTGAAGCCTTTCCTTGAGTGGCAGTCGGACCAGTCCTTTTTGAAGAATCCGCCGTCTGACTATCCTTATCCGTCCGTCGACATACTTGGAGAGCTGACGAACATTCGTTCTAATCTGGAATCAGACAAGTACGGCGGCGAGCTAGAGTGGCAGGAGGACCTGTTCAAGACCATCTCGGGGAAGCCGCATAACGGTCACTTGGCCTACCACCCAGACCTGTTGACTGTCCCATTTGAATGGGTTCGTCCGTGGACACTGGTATCAGTAAGCGAGGATGGCACCTCTTTGCCTGTCATCAAAGTGCTTGAAGACATGGGGTTACCTGGCAAGAAGTCATCGCATGTTGTAGAGATCAATGGAGTGAACGCCGCTGCATTTATCGAGAGCCGTGTGACCGATTCATCCAATGCGCAGGATCCTGATGCTGGGTACAATACCATGTTCTTCAGTCAAGCCAATAAGGCCGCGCTCCAATCCGACGGGTACTTTGAAGGCGGTGGACGTGAGAGGTATGTCATCAACTGAAGCAAGGCAACATACTAGGCATCAGCTGTCTTGAGCATCGCGTGATCTGACTTTCCGATAGGTTCTTTTACCCGGGGAATACTACCAGCTTGAAATTCGCAAACGGAACTAGAATTGAAAAGCCTAACATTGCCAGATTTCACTATGGCCCTTACGACTGGAACAACGTCAAGGATGCCGAGACCATGCACAAAGAGTTTTGCCGTGGAGCATATGACACTAGTCAATCCCGCGCTGCTTCTCGTGGGTTGGGGTCGACTCGCCGTACGGCTGCAGCAAACCGCATGCACAGCTACCCCCAGCCCACTGTTTCGCTTGTTCACCGCCAGGATGAGACGAACAAGATCGACGGCTACCCCGAGCCCGTCCTCATTACAGATGATCAGATGGTATCAGGCTATTTCATTGATGAGCCGGGCTTTGAGGATGTCGCTGTTCTCGTCATGCTCTCCTTTTCGTCCGATTTTGTATCCTTCCAAAGCGCTGTGCAGAATTTCTTTGCCAAAGCCGTTGAGGCAGGAAAGACGAAGCTTATCGTTGATCTGCAAGCTAACGGGGGAGGCACCATTCTCCAAGGCTACGACACCTTCCGTCAAATATTCCCGGACATCGTACAGGACGGACCTAGCAGGTGGCGATCTTCATCCAGCTTCAACGCTTTATCGCAGACGTTCTCTCCTCTTTGCGCCAACTACACGCCCAAGGTAGACTTCCAGGACCTCGACGACCCTTGCACCACCGTGAACAACTGGCGTAATGATCTCAATGACACCAACGGCCGCTTCACCTCCTATGCCGATAAGTTCGGCCCAGTGCCAGTGAACGGCGACAGCTACACTAACTTCATGGAGTGGGACCCTGCGAACCCCGTCTTGACACGCCAGGCTTTTGGCACGGATATCACGGGTTACGGTCGTCGCACAAACTTTACCAGACCGTTCGGTGGACCCGAAAACATCGTATTGCTTTACGATGGGTACTGCGCCTCGACGTGTACCATCTTTTCGCAATTCATGAAACATGGTGCGGGCGTCAAGAGCATTGCCATGGGCGGCCGGCCCCAAGAAGGACCGATTCAAGGCGTGGGCGGCGTGAAAGGGGCTCAGGTGTATCCATTCAGGCAGATGGGCGTCCTCGCCGAAATAGCACGCTCATACACCCAAGATCCAGCTCTCGTGAAGGAGCTAGAACGGCTCGGCGATACGTACGTTAGCAGCAGGAGCCCATACCAGTTGCCTGTCGTCAACGTCAGAGACGCGGTCCTTCCTGGGCAGCTTGATGAAGGTGTTCCAACTCAGTTTATAACCGAACTTGCCGACTGCCGTCTGTATTGGACTGAGTCCATGATTCAAAGCACTGGGGAGATCTGGAAGGCCGCGGCTCAGGCCGCATTCAGAGGGGGTAGCTGCGCAGCTGGAGGCATTGTTCAGCCTGTGAAACGGCCTCAATTTGCTTCGTTAGGATCGCGCAGGTACAGGAGACATCCGCTACCGGTCCGCAGTGGACAGGTGCTTTCCTCCGACTCGCTCATTATGCAGCATTTGCGCGTTCAAGTGTCCGATTAGACTTCAAATTGAGCTATTGACAATAGAGACAGCCAACTCACCTGTTCAATATAGGAAGCTATGTAGATCAGATATAGCTCTTATTATTCTCTGGAGAGTTCATTGGTTGGCTATATTTTGTCTCAGCACCGATAGTTCACTGTTCAAGCAATACCCGGGACATAAACAAGAAAGGACACCAAACCGGAAACTATAAGTCATAACAGATAGAATACGTAGTATCTTCCTAGGGGGGAAGCCTTAGAAACAGATGCACTGTAATTCCTCATAATGGGATAAAATCACTATCTTTAGTGCTAGTAACATTGACATGACCACCAAGATTGTGCCGTGGATGAAAAGCCGGAAACTCGTAGACTCGCTGCTCGACTAACTGTTGGTTGGACGTACGGGCAAGTCTTGACTTGACTGACTCGGGCACTAATCGCAGGCCGAATGGTGGGTAGGCAGCAAGAAATTACGGCAACATTCATTTCAACCGCACTCCAAAGGGTAAGTCCAACGTAGCTCCCTCGAAGCGCATATAGTTAGCCAGTTGCAAGGGCTTATATACCTGGGTTATGAAGGTTACTCACAGGTAGGATCGTTAGGATCGAAAGCCAATATAAAATGAATACGCAAGCCGCTGGCTATGATGACGAAACCTCCCAAGATAAACATTCCAATCACACCAACCTTAGACGCACGACTCAACTGAAGCTTCCACACGTCGTGGATTGGTAAAAATAGGAGAAGAATGTCAGCAAGGATATTGGGGATAGCATTGCCGATGAAGAACCATTTCGAATTAACGCATTTGGAAGGGACATCAACGTCCCAAAAACCATGAACGGGAGTGCAGCTGAAGATAGTGACAAGGAGGAGGGCGGTGCCCCAGAGGATGACAAAGATGGCCAGTAGCATTGTGCTGAAGAGCATGAACCGCGTGAGGAATAGTTGTCGGTAGAGACTTATGATAGATAGTTTGATCGCGATGAAGCCGATAGTGTAAAACAGCTCGGAAACGAACAATTCGATGAGGATTTGGCGGATGCTGACAATAGAGACTTGCTCAATGTGCAGTCCAAGCCCGGATTTGGTTCCTATGGATAGTTTTGTTAGATTAGCGAGGTCAACATGCCGTAAAGACTGAACTTACCCTCGATCACGAACAAAGAAAGAACCCAAGCGCAGACCAGCCCGGTAATGGCGAGATAGTCAGCCGCCAAGAGGCGTAACCGTCTGATACGCCGAGATGCAAGACGCATCGCGACGGCGATAAAGGAGAGCACCATACATGGTATCGTAGAAGCGATGATGTAGCCTCGGTCATCATCCGCGGCTCTTCTGGAGTCGAAGGCGACTTGCCGCAGCCACATGATAGCCATTATCGGGTATTCTTGAGAATAGAGCTTGATAATTGTGAGTTAGGGAACCATAAAGGAAGACAGGTTCAATTATTAAATTGACATCGTGGATGATGGAGCCGGGAGGCAGATAATACTGTGAATCTGTCAAGTGTATAACTTGTACCTCGCAGCTACCCCCGGCGTAAGCCGACCGCCATGTCAGACCCCAAACTCAAGGGAATTGTACGGTATATTAACCCATACGCTGAGGGAAAGGTTGCATACTAATAATAAATTGTAGTATAAATTTTGCCTATATTGTATGCAGTACTGTTGATACTTTCTTTGCACAGGTTGGCAATCTATCCCTGCCTGAGCAGATCCTTTTCGCAAGTGTCAAAATGCACATGAGTTGAGCTGGAACTAGAACGAAAAAACGCAGCTGTTGTGTGGGATTCAACCAAGAATATGATCTAGAGGTGACTATTTCCGTGCAATATATTTGCTTTTTCGTGGTTCCCCTGTTCTTTGTTTTGGGGGCCGAAAAGAGGCTGGATGATCACCCAGTCTAGGTCGGCAGATATTGTCTGACTTTCAATGCCCAAACATACGTGATTGAGGCGGGAGAATGATTTATGTACCTCGTAACTGTAAGATAGGTGTACCAAGTAAGTCTTAAATGCCTAGTTTCCGTCTAATTCACGGTCGATCCTCACTTTTAAGTTAGAATTTGTTGCATTCTTACGTACCTGGGGTCTGTGACTATAAGGTTGTATCGTTTCGTCAGTGTCAATCCTGTCGGTTGATTATATCGGATGACATAAGAGGGGTATTTCTGTAACCCCGTCCGGCAGGAATTGCCGTCTCAATGAGGAATGTAATTCCATGCGTAAGATGATTTCTGGTCAAATAAACTCTACTTCTGTCTCTGCATCTTCTTTGGTCTATCCGAGCACTAGCTAGCGTACTAGCCCCTTTCTTTCTCTATGTGCCTGTAGCAACCATGAATGATCCGTCGGAGTCTAAGCTCACAGTGGTCGAGATGGCTCATTTGGGGTATACCTTACTAAAAACAGTTTCAGCGGCTTCTTTGACATTGATCACGGCACCCTTCAGAGGCCAATCTGGTCACCAACTCTATTTTAAACATGTGGCTCATACTGCGCTACGTACCTTGAATGGAAATGCGACTGCTAGAGAGATACAGTAAGTTGTTCGAAATGTGCTAAGGCGCGCCTAGGGCTATGAATCCATCCTCAGTCGAAGCGTATCGCCGCTTCGCTGTAGCTCATGACTTCAAACCAAACATCATCGATCTTCCAACCACATTCGGAAAGGTACCGTGGCTCGGCAAGCCCGAGGCATCCCACATCCTAATATTCTTTCACGGTACTAAGCTTTTCTGTTCTTTTTCTTAGGTATATTGTACTATACTCCATCAGCCCTCCTCTACCAGCTCTACGCATTCTCCAAGCCCGAGACTTACACGGAAATATATAGGTGGTGGTTACGTTTATGCCGCTACTACGCAACTGCAATGGTGTTGGGATGTTAAAGAGCGCAGCGCTCTTGGGACGGATTTTGCGGTCGCATTCTTGGCTTATAGCTTGGCACCTGCTGCTCAGTACCCCGTCCAGCTTTCTGAGGCGGTAGACCTATTGCGATACTTGACCGATAAAAAGGGTAAAGACCCAAGCAAGGTGCGTGTCATTCTTCTCGTATTCAAGAGAGCAGTCTTACAACGCCGCGATAGATCGTAATTGCTGGAGACTCCGCCGGAGGCCAACTGGGTCTTGGTGTTGTCTCTCACTTGTTGCATCCTCATCCATCAATTGAGCCGCTCACACTGTCGTCTCCGCTTGCTGGTCTAGCCCTTGTCAGCCCCTGGACGGGCCCTACAGTTACAGGAGCAGAGTCTGCTAAGCGTAATGCTCATCGAGACGTAGTCAACAAGGCGATACTCGAAAAATGGAGAGCATATGCAGTCGGCAGCGCCACACAAGATGAGTATAACGCGCCATTGATAGTAAATGAAAATTGGTGGTCTGGTATATTGACGATAGTCAAGGCTATCCTCGTGATAGGAGGGAGGAGTGAAGTCCTTTTGGACGACATCACGGCATTTGTAGATAAACTGAAGGTGAGATATCCATATGGCCACCCACAATTCCCACTCAGCTATTCAAAAGACCATTGCTAAGACGTGACTAATTATTGGCATAGCCTTCGGCGCCTGAGTTGGACGTCGTCTACTTGGATGAGACACATGATCCGCTCATGCTGGACCCGATTCTTCATATAAAGGAAGAATGCGAGTCGTCCAAACTTGCTAAGTCTTGGGTTATCTCAAAGTATGAGTAATAAAACCTGGTTATCGTGTATCATCGGATGTTCTGCCGGAATGACGTTAGCTGGGTGAACATACCTATGTCTTATCCAAAGCGCCATCTTTCATAGCATATCGGATGTTCTGCCGGAATGACGTTAGCTGGGTGAACATATGTCTTATCCAAAGCGCCATCTTTCATAGCATATCGTGTTACTTGGCCTCGGCTTTCCTCTTTCTGTTGATTCGCGTCTTCTCAGAATACCAAATGGCGTACCGTCACATGACTCTCAGTAGCAGTCACGTGACCTTGGGCGTGGCCTAGAGTTGGGGACTCTTCTAAGATTAGATAGCTTCATTCTCATTCGGTCAGGCACTATGTCTCTCTCATCTAGCTTACATTACACTCATCTGCACGTGCTACTTATTAAGACTGTTGTGAGTGCTGCTACATTCGTCGGCACAAGACTTCTCGCGTGACAGAACCGCCATTCCTTCTCCTTAAAGTCTCTTGCTCTTCTCTTATCGCGCAGAACTTCCCTGCGTCTGGTATAGTATGCGTGGCGATGATTAATCTTCGATCTGAGTCGATGCCCTTTATTTCTTGCCTCCACTACTCCATTGGCCCTGAGACGCTAATAGGATCTGAGCGGCAACCTAGGTTGCACCCTCTTTTGCTTCTACCCCTAGTTACTTGCTCTTGAGTGCGATGTCTATTGCTAAAGCTTCTAGCGATGAACTCTGCATAATGTTGAAGATGGACACGTCGGTACTAGCCTGTAGGACTAGCATCTTGCGTAGCTCCACGGCGACGAGTGAATCGACACTATACTGGGTCGATGACTGCCGCAAATCGATATCGTCGGCCGGAAGCATAAGTATAGCCGCGAGCTTGGCCGCGATGATCTAGATTATGACTTCAGCCGCATCCTCATTTGACTGCGCGCTGGCTGTTTTGTGTGCTAAGGCATGAGTCTGACCTTGAGTCCCAGCATTGGCATCCTTTCGGGAGCCAGCTCTTGGCCCGCGCTACTTTAATGCGGCGAAGCGCGCGTCACGGGCCATCTGAGACTTACCCTGAGGATACCATTGCGGACCTGGGCCCGTGTTGAGATTCAGAAGAATCTGTGGGTGCCGTACCGGATGGGCGATGGCGGCCTGAAGCGCATTGTGTACGGCCGTCTCGCTTAACATGAGTATCTCGCCCGTTATGCGCATGCGGTCCGCTACACCTGCCGTTTTGGCCACGTACCCAACGCCCCTAACGGCACCGAAGTCGATGGCCACTCCCGGCAGCCCGTGTGCTGACCGCTGGCGGGCCAGCGCGTCCTGGTATGCGCTCCCCGCGGCATAGTTGGCCTGAGTAACAAGCCCTAGATGTCCGGAGAACGACGACAGAATGATGAAAAAATCAAGGGCCTCCGGGTTAGAGCACTGCACATGCAAGTTGCGCGTGCCGCAGACTTTGGGTACGATATATGTCTGCCAATCGTCGAGCGCCATGTACCCCGTGATAGAATCTTGGAGCACCATCGCACCCTGGGTGACGCCTCGTACTGGTAGTAGGCCCTGGTTTTTGCATGTGCATAGCGATTGGGCAAGATGACTGGCAATAGAGACGTCGCAACTCATAGCGGCGACTCGGCAGCCGGTCTCGCGTAGCTCGGCCACGAATTCACCACTCTCTGCGCGAGCCGCCTCAAAGAATCGAAGAAATGTCGGCGAAGTGCCAGCTCGCGGCATGTGGGCCGCCCTGCTCGGGACTGTTGAGCGCCCTGGGCATGTCCTGAGTTGCGTCTCCGGTACCTCCACTAATCTCAAGGATACGGGCGCGCGGGTTTTTGTGAACGACAGCCCGCAGCAGGCTGGCAAGCTGCACCAGTGATGGCCCCATACGCAGGGCATCGCGTAATATCTGTACAGCAAACGGCCCTCCATCATGATCTCGAGAGGCGGTCTTTCTTTGCGCAGTATGGTCACGAGATGTGGTCCGAGGTGACAAACCATCTCGCCCTCGCGCTCCTGCTGCCCGCCCGACGCCCATCCTTCGCTGCCGGGCCCCTGCTTGCCCGAGGCTGCGAGCGACAACTGATCCAGCATCCAATTGCGGAACTTGACGTGGTGCGGTTCCAGGTTGACGATGTCCTTGTCCGTGAGTAATCGCAGGGCCTCCTGGCAGCCATCCACAAATATGCGTCGCAGCCGGTGGCAACTTCCCTGCTCACGGGCATGTCCGACTGGGGAATACCACTGAGCTTCTTCCCGAGTTGGTCCAGCGTTCGGGGCTGGGTGACTGATAGATCGGGCGGCCATTCATTCATAGTGGCCAGCTCGCCCGTGGACTGATACCCGAAATTATACATGCTCAGCACAGGCGTGATGTCACCTCGTCATTTACGTTCTCTTATCAATATCCACATAGGATAGAAACTGACACCTCTCATCGCATTCGCGCCCTTTATTCTATCGACCACGGTGCGGTTGCATTTACTGATTCAAAACGGCGCTCTAGCCGATTGTCGGTTCGCCGCTCTAGAGGAGATCCCGACCAATTCTCCTTTACCTCATCCCACACATGCATTACCACAGGCATGTCATTTTCAGGCTCAATCCATACCTGCACTGTATACAGCTCCGTGACGTCTTTCATCCAATCTTGAGTGTCTCCCCACTGGTTAACCCGTTTAAGGCCCTTTGCGGGCTCTTTCTCTTCTGTGCTCCGATCACGAGCAAACATATTTAGCCACTGTTTTGGCCTGAGCCTCAGCGCGCAATGAGCCACTTCTCCAGTATCAAATCGCATGAGTGCCCGCGATTGTGGGCAGTCCATTTTATTTCTGGGTAAGATTCCCAAGACGCTTCCAGGAAGCTTTGAATTGCTGTTGCGAATAAGACAGCATGAAGCCTTTCCGGCTAGAAAGAAGCAGGCAACAATTATATGCACCGTTCCTCGAGATATAGCAAAATAGACGCGACTAGTACGGCTCCACCTGTTTGAAAAGTATCCGCGTGTGTAAACTGTCTTAGGAAACGACGTTGTCCCATACCAAAACAAGCACAAATCCGGAGGGTTGCGATCCTTGCGTGCACGCGTTCCGGCCGTCCCGATGTGTAGGTATATGGTTTTTGTCGTGAAATTAATACGACTGGCCTTCACAAAGTGAAGGGCATCATGCCTCGAGCGATAGTATGGCCCGGTATAACTACTTGTGACAGTTTCGCTACTAGGACTGAGCCGGATACAGACAGCTTCGTTATCTGGTCGAAGATAACAGTTTAGGAAGAGTAGAAATACTTTCTGCGGCTCCGCTACCTCATCTCCCGGGAGATATTCGTCTATAACAGGTAGCTGAAGTCGAAGGCCACGAGAAGTAAGCCGAGGGGGGTCGAATTCTGGTTCTGGACGTCTGTCCCGGTCATGTATTGATGGGCCGCCTGGCCATAGAATTTCCACGCCTTCATTATATGTTTCAGCGTGTTTAATGACCTCTATATCATTGTATGACCAACTTGCAAGGTGAAGCGAGGTCCTGTTCTGGAAGTTTCGCGGTGAATCTGCAAGGGCTCCCTTCCCATCTGAGGATCCTGACCAAGCAAGCAGGGTGTAGTCTTCCGTCGTCTTCAGAATCTCTTCTTGAAGCCGTTGAAATGCTTTCCTCCCTTCTCCATACAATAATGGCAAATTCACTTCGAATATACCAAGGAGACAATATGCTATATCTTCCTCTCTCGTTGTGCTTCGCTTAGCAGCCCATGACATGCGGGTAGCGACGGAATAATTGACTAGCGTAGTTAAACCCACCAGCGCCTTCGTTGCGATGCCCGTGATTCTTGATATTTCGTTTGAAGCTTCGCTGCGAGTACATATTTCTTTCCATTCGCGATTGTAGAACTCTACCTCTGGAGGCGCCAACAGCTCCTGTAGTGTCCACCCGCGAGTAAACCACTGACGACTGTATGTCAAAGGAGCTCCTTAATTTTAAAATGTCGCACTTCGTTTACTTACCCGAGACAAATGTAGATCCGACTTGTCATTGGCATCATCCAGGAGCGCATAGCATACATGGGCTTCCTGGTACCACCGATACATCGAGTTGATCGATTCGGACAGCTCCGCGCTGCTAGTTTTATCGATGCAGCAGGTATCAACCCATGCCCACTCATAACCATTCTCGTAGGCGATCGTGCAGAACCCTTTGATCTTCGCGGCCCCGTTGTTGTCGATTGTTCTCCATTTGCCACACGTCAAGTCCTGGTAGGAAATCTCCTCTACAGCTGGACCCCATGTGTGCGAGAGAATGGCGTATTGCGGCTTCGAGCCGTCGAAAAACTCACTCAGCTCAAAGGTGACAGTATTGAGCAGTCGCATGTTTGACAAGGGTAAGGTCCAGATTCAACTTCTGGCAAATGATGAGTACTTCCCGGCCTATGCACCTCATGAAGGCAGGCATGCTCGAGGGTCAACGATGCGGGGTCTTACGTGGTCAGCAATTGCCTCTTTGGGTGGCCCAAGCTGTTCGCATGAACTTCACTATGATAGGCTCAGTGTTTGCATATTTATATGATGATGATAATTAGTTTCTTGAAGACTGTTACAATACTCCTGAGCAACCCGATACTTTTGTTAGCGCTAGAGGGCCATATAAGAACGATGTAGTACTTGTGAAATACTCTACTATAGGTATGAGCCAGGTTGATGACGGCGTAACAGCGGAACGCGGGGCTATACCAGATGAGCTGTGACATTTGACAGAGCAGCCAGTTTCAGCTTTGATTACACGATTCTGAAGCCTCATATCTTCGGCATTCATTTCTTGTGAAGGCAAGATTTTTATTCATGCCGGAGACAATCATGATCGTCTTTTCTTATTCTTTTTGTTTATTTCTAGGTACTAAATTCGCATATGCACTCCTAGAATCGTGGTCATGCTCAATCGGAGCCCGAATAAGCTAGGTAGGCACGAAATATGCATTAAAGTATCTAATAGTAGTAAGAATGAAATATGTTATAAGCAAGTAACTGCACGATGCCATTTAAGCAAGTAGCTAAGCTGCCTACAAACAGTCACGACAACATCGTCTAAAATCTACGGTATTAACTTAATTCAGCGCTACAGGTAGTCTATAAATTGGATATAAAGAGAGACGCACGATGAAGCATAGTCTGAAGCTGAGGGTCTTCGTATAAAGTTCTTCCACTTCCAAATACGTAATATGGGCGATGTTGTACATACCGACATACCTGTGATAATTTGCATGACTTGGATCGTGAGGGATCGAGTAACTTGTGCCTACATACCCTATTTTTAGCATATGAAACTACTAACGGTACTGTAGCAAGGCCTATTCGACGAGCAAACCCTGATCGACAAACATTACAGCAAGATTTAACGCTATGTCCATTCGATATAATGGCCACTCAGAGTTGAGTATGACCGATTGCCGAAACACTACCCGACATCTTGGGATGTTACGAATGCGTACTGGGGTACTGATTTGTAGCATAAGAATCTTGTCAGATCTCACGTCACATGCAATTCGTTAAAACACCAATATAATATCGCATCGCAATTAACTTATATCATAGTATAGGTCATCTTACCGATCACCAAAACAATACTGCCTATTTGGACGTTGCGAACGCGGGCTAGCTGCCGCATATAGCAGCCAATCCTAAAAGAAGTATTTCGTTACGGTTGTTATAATTGTAGCGTGTGGCGTTCTCTAACTTATTTAAACATCACATCACGTCATGTATAACAGTATGAACGCAATAGGTTTTCAATTGTAACAATAGTAGTTACTATGCCTTTTTCTTCGCTTGCACGTTCGTCTTTAGTGTTACTGCTGGGCATCGGCCCCTTTTCGAGTCAAGCAGTCACGCACACTGTTCATATCCCCGCAACAGTACCTTCCAATGCGTCGAAAGTCGTAGATCAATCGTTCACAGGGTTCGCATTTGAGCAATCATCATTCTACAACTACTCCTTCGACGCGCAGGGGAACCCCAATGAGTTCTCTCAGAATCTCGTCGATGCCGTGCTAAGTCGCACTGGCGGTACGCCTCTTTTAAGAGTGGGCGGTACGTCTGGAGACCACGGGCGATATGATGCGTCGCAGAAAAACGCAACCAACTATCCCGCGACCAAATATGGGCCGCAGACCAAAATCTCGGGTAACAGGCTGGTCATCGGGCCGTCTTTCTTCAAGGCCTTCAAGAACTGGCCGGGGGCTAAGTTCGAGTTGATGGTACCGTTTTATAACATAACATTTAGCCACAGCGTGGAGTGGGCACGCACCGGCGTGAATCAAATCGGGATCGACAACCTGTACGCTCTAGAACTTGGCAACGAGCCTACCTTCTACCCTTGGTTTTCTATCAAGGAGTATGTAAAGAGATACCAGAGCCTCCAGGCGCGCCTCATAGCTGCCATCCCCTCTTTAGCCGATAAGCGCATCTTCCAAGCCTTCGACACCGCATCCTACTCAGCCGGTGATCTCACTACCAAGCCAGCTTTCCAGGACGGCCTGAATGCCAACGCCACGAGCATCAAACAGGTTGCATATCATTATTACCAAAACCAACACGGTGTCGCCGACTTCGCCGCACTTCAAAACTACATACGCCACACGGCGACAAAGTCAAATATTACTAATTTCCTCCCCAACATCAAATACCTCAAGGAGAATCACCCTGCCATCGGGTTCGCCTTCACCGAGACGGGTTACTCCGTCGGCGGCAGTGGAGGCAATGATCACATCAAGACAAACAATTTCGCGTCGGCTCTGTGGTCGCTGGATTTCCAGCTCTGCGCCATGAGCATGGACGTAAGCCGTGTCAATTGGCAGCAGATTCTGCGTTCGGATCTGCAAATGTGGAGGCCCGTTAATACATCCTTGGGCGGACCTCGGGTCACTCCCCATTTCTACTCACAGCCTTTCGTGGCGGACTTCATCGGTAAGAGCGGAAAGACAAGAGTTGTGGAGCTCGATATCGGGACACCACAGAATGGTCTCTACGCTGGTTATGCCGCGTACGACGACGGGAAGCTCGCGCGCGTCGCCCTATTGAATCTCGAGCTGTGGGATTTGCAGCGCAGCAGTGGTGATCGCCCGCAAGCGAAGTTTTCTCTGTCAGGACTCTCGGGCACCGGTGGCAATATTACGGTGCATCATCTAAATGCAGATAATGGCGCTCTAGCGCAGCAAAATGTGACCTACGCTGGCTTGGAGTGGACTTGGGCATCTCGTGGGAAGCAGAAGAAAGTCAAGGATGACAGTAAAGTGCTTGAGATTAACGGCACTGAAGTCGACGTTGTTGTTAAAGCAACCCAGGCCGTGCTACTGGAAATTAGATAGGAGAGCAGAGATTTGGCTAAGGTGTACGGAGTAGTCACTCATTCTTCAATCAATAGAAACATTGTATCGCTACGCTGAGTCAGCAGAGATATTTCTACAATAAGCCACATCAAACTGTACCCGCTATCTAGTTGTCTAATCATGGTAGGAATGCGCATGCGCAGTTCGGGGTCTGTTTCTTCGAGACCGGGCATCAGGCAATTGGACGATTTCCGTTAACACAATTGCAAATCCTCTATACTCTGTACGTCATCAGCTGTTCCTGGTAGCGCCAATTACGCTAGAATTTGGTAGGTCTGTGCTAGGCTGCATAAACTCCCCATCTTTTCTCTGTAGGCGGCATAGAAGTAGCGGTTAAAACATGGCTTGTTGCTCCATCAACCACTATCTACAGTAGCTATCCCAATTCATCATTAGGGCAAGGCGCCATTACTCTACGCCGACAGCTCCTACATCCTCAAGCTGTGCACCTACGATCGCCGAGAACATTCTGTTTCTGCATATCGTTTACGAAGCACTCTTTAATATCTCCTTGAAACCGACGTGAAATTATTCAGTGCCTTCTCCTTCAGTGGCAGCGCAGCAGCAGCGCTCATCAGCAAGATACCCCAGCCCTTCTACGATACGTGGCGGATATTGCACGACTGCACTTGTCGCGTGCTAGACCATCGTAAATGATGTCTTCGGAGGTCTTCTATCGATCGGTACTTAGGCCGTATGCGTAAGAACCAACCATGGCGAAGACGACAGTGCTTACATACTTGAGAGTCAGGAGTGTAACTTCGCAGTCCATGCTGACTCTTCTGTCAAACCCGCCCTCGAGAGCAAGAGCAATGATAAGAATGAGCCCTATGCCATCGTCCCGGTCCTTAAGGACTAGTCTATTCTTTATATCCAAGTCTCCGCCCCCGCTCCGCGATCCCACGATCCGACTCGACTGGGCTTGATCTAGATACCGTTGCTGTTGCTGATAGAGGCATGCGAAGCATTGGAAAAAGTATGGGTACTCTTCTTGCTGCGCTATCTGTAACGGTACTTGGGCTGTCGTCATAGCTACCTCGTCCCGGATTACAGCGAGTCTTGGTACTACGGGAAGAGCATGGCCTTGAACGGGTCTCTCGACATCGATGATGCGGCGAATTTGTGCGTCCTCCACGAAGACGTCCACACCGCCCGCGGCACTCCCGTATTTTCCGCTGTCCCTAGACCATGCTCTCTCGACCTGTAACTCATGAGCCCAGTTCGCTGCCGAGCTTTGTAGTTTGCCATTTGTTGCGTAGTGAACGACAGCTATCTATTTGCACGCTTAGCCCTCGCCGCGTTCATGACTCATGAAGCTCTTCACTACGCACGCACATTTTCGTCGTCGCGCAGCCTAAGGCGTGGAGTACTCCAGTGTCTCCGGCTAAAGATTGACCATTAGCTTCGTAACGAGGATTCAGTCATTGACCGGCCCTCTCCTCTCGCAGTTTCATTTTTGCGTTGCAATCTTTCTCCAAGACTCTTCCAGCGAGTGTCATGCTAGCTTCGGGATGGTTCCTTGTTTTTTCTATTACCTTGACACCGCAAGTGAGCTGTCGAAAACATGCTGATTCTCGCTGTTCATCCTTCGGGCAGTCGGTCGCCGTGGCCATGCTTCTATGCTTGCAAAGGTGAAGCAAGCCGCATAGCCTCGTGGTTGTTATGGTATGTTCCGACTGCCACTGTTACTATCCAGCGGTCTCCAAAGCTAGCAGCTGCCGAAGACTTTGGTAGGCCAACAGGAAGTGGCGTGCGTGGGGCCTAAGAGTCCTATCTACCTCAAACCCCAGTCAGACACCGAGCTCCGTTACGAAACTTCACGACAATTTCCCTCATCAATCCTTGTGCGGGCGAACCAACCCAACGCTTCCAATACTCTCTTCTCTATGCTCTATGCGTAGTAGTGCGTCCCATACGATGTCACTCTGCAGTCGCTGCGAGAAGAGATGGCCAAGCTATAGCCTGGCCCCTTTCAAGAACGAAACGTGCGAATTCTGCCCGCTGTTATACCAGGGTCTGACATCCGTGTTGTCGCCCCTGATTCTCGACAACAGAAATGATGCGGTGCTTCATAGGTTTCCCTCTACTCAAGATTCTCCTCCTTCAGGCAAGGAGGGCCCGCTCGTGGTGACCGTGATGTCTCACCGTGCGGTTGTATCGTATTGGTGTTCGTGGGGTAAAGTTCTAACCTCGTTTCCAATATTTGTTATACACATGATGCACAAGTGGACGCGGAACTAAGACTACCGTCAGTTAGGTATGACGTGTCCGTGGGGGATCTTGCCTACGCATAGAGATATTACGCCTATTTGTTATGAGGGCGAGGGAAGCTTTCAGACTGCTCTACAATGGATTGAGGATTGCACTACGCATCACCGATGTAGTGATGTGGCTGCACCTACAACTTTACCTGCCAGGGTAATCGACACAGCCCTCTCTGGAGGGCCAATCCGCCTGGTGGAGGGTGCTCCAAGAAAGGGGCGATACGTTTGCCTGAGTCATTGCTGGGGACAAGAACGACCGCTCATGACAACATCCCACAGACTACGAAGCCACATGGAAGAAATTAGTTGGGATTGTATTCCGGCTACTTTTCAAGACGCCATAAATGTGTGTCGAAAACTCCGTATTCGCTATATTTGGATCGACTCACTTTGCATCATTCAGGACAGCTTAGACGACTGGGAACGCGAGTCTTCAAAGATGGCCGACATTTACCGCAATAGCTACGTCACGATCGCTGCGGCATCGTCAAAGGATAGTAGAGGAGGACTCAGCCTAGATAAGCCAAGACGAGCACAGACGACGCTGAAAGGCACAACAAGCACTGGAAAATCTTACAGCATTCACGTGCAATGCTCCATTATGCCGCATTTTTACATGGACGAGAAGACGCCAACGGAGGCCATACAACACCCGATCTCGCCAACTACTTCTCACGACTATGCTGGGGTACTCGGGGTGTTCCCCCTCCTAACACGCGGCTGGGTATTCCAAGAGCGGTTGCTATCACCGCGCTTTCTACAATTTGGCAAGGATGAATTGCTTTGGGATTGTAGAGAATCCATGCTTTGCGAATGCGGCCAGAGACCCGCTGATCTCCCCTATAATCAGTTCACCTTGACAGGCAAGGATCACAAACTGCTATCCTACAGATGGCGCAAAATCGTCGAGTTCTATTGCTGTCTAAGTCTAACCTTCCCCCAAGACAGGTTACCGGCGCTTTCTGGCCTAGCAAGGCAGATGGGAGAGCGGAAGGCCGGCGCAACGTATCTGGCGGGGCTCTGGAGTGATTCTCTAGAGCTGGACTTACTCTGGATACCGTACGGGCCCGAAATCGGGGCAGTAGACGAGTATATTGCACCGAGCTGGTCCTGGGCTCATGTAGGACGCAAAATCATCTACCGGAATGTATGGCTACCGGACGAGGAACAGCCTGGCGCGAAGACGCTCGCTACGTATTTCGAGCTGGTGGAAGCATCGTGCACCCCGAGTTCTGCTGATCCGACAGGCAAAGTGTCTGGCGGAGCCCTAGTTTTGAAAAGCCCTTTGTACACGATCTCGGTGTATGATCCGTCAGATAGCGGATCGGGATTCGCTGAGTTCCGGCACGGCGATACACTGTTCTCCCTCTGCACGAATAGTGATATTGATTCAATACTCAGCAATTGGCGGTTGCCATTCGATCCAACGCGAAGGAGGGTTTTCCTAGATTATCCGGATATATATCGTCGTTTCGTCGGCAGGAACACGCTGTACACCTGTAGATTAACCCGCGTCGAGATATCGGAGAGAAGCATCTACTTTCTGGTTCCTGGGGCGCGCGAAACTCTTCACGTAGAGTTTAGTCTCCTCCTCGAGCGTGTAGGTTCTAGTGACGGGTGCGACGTGTTTAAACGGGTTGGGCTTTTGGCTGATGGCCGCTTTATTGAAGGACATCGTGGTGATGGCGAGTCGTGGAATAAGGACCCGAGTTGTTTCGAGAGCGCTGCTGAACAAGTTAGGTTCAGTATCATTTAGAATTAATGAGAGCCGTAAATGTGTGACATTTCACCTGACGCAACTGTTGTCGAGGTATTGGCATCGTTAACACAGGTAGGCGGAAGGAGTTATATCTCGTGTTGTATGATAGTCTTGATTATCGAGGCTGCCCAACTACATCGTTAATATGTTGTCAACCCGAGCTATGGCCATCACTGCACATGGGTGAACCGTACAACAACATTCCGTTACTCGTGGTCGACAGGGTAGAAAAGAGCAAGATCGTCGAGGTCCATGCACACCGAGACAGCTCTTTTTAGGCCACTCGTTAAAAGTGAGTAGAAAGTAAGGTATGTTAGACGACATGCTAAGTTCAATCGTCAGCAGCATCGGCTTTGTTCCTCTGTCAATCCCTATATCTGGTCCTTCGTGTTGATCGGCTGATGTCATTGGCACCTAGATATTATGTGCTGTCCTGGTATTAGAGAGCTGACGGTTGGTACTTCTCTTCTTTTGGTAACAATATATGATATTCAAAGATACATTAGGAAAGTGAAAGGTAACATGTAGAGTCGTGCAATTGGACATTAACACTTTCACCGCGGGCCCTCATCATGACCGGGGAGTCTTTATCATCGACATCCAAAGACAGTCTAAGACAATCCGTCTGCAAAGCGCCGTATTTCATCTGCTAGGTACTCGGGTTTCTCGAGTGGCACCAAGTGCCCACAATCCTGAATCGTCTTTTGATTCCAGCCGAGGTCGGTACCAAGCTCCTGGAAGAGACCCCGTTCGAAGTCCTTATTACCTCTAAGGACCAGCACCGGTACCTGAATCTTCCCCTCCAAGTCCCCATAATTCTCCGCAGATGCATAATCGGGCCATGCCGCGGTGGCTGCTTCGTTGCCGCGCATTGAGTCTTTGATGCACTGGTCCATGGCCTCCTTATTCAGCGTCCGTGGCCCGGCAGTAAGAACATTCTCTAGTACGAATCGCACGCCGTCTTCACTCTGATAGGCAGCTCGCTGTTCTGCCTTTTTGTCCGGAGGCAGTTCCATTCCGGCTAGAGGGGCGGGGGCTACAAGGATTAGGCCTTTAAGTGCTGGCGAAGGCTTGGTTGCAGCATAGTGTTGTGCTACTTTGCCGCCCATGGAGTGTCCCACTAGAATGAATCCAGCTTCGTGGTTAGTGAGACCGGCGTCGGAGATAATGGAGGATAAATCCGAAGACAGGGCGGCGGTGCTGTATGCATGAGACCCGGACGGCCCAGTACTGGGAAACCATCCACGGGCATGGTAAAGTACCTTATGGAAAGGCTGAACTGTTGGCTGAGATAGAACGTGTTTGAACGTGGCGGGGGAGCCGCCGTAATAATGGTGACAGACTAGTGATGGGCGTGATGATGAACGTTGTCCGTAGGTCTCATAGTGTAGGGTGACCCCGTCGCCTACGTCGACCGTGTGAGTTGAAGTAGCCATTATAAGACAGTGAATATATTGGAGTATATTGAGGACTTTTAATTGTGTGTAGGCCCATCGAAAGCCGGCGGTGAGTAGTGCCACAAGTGGTCTTATATATCGTTGTCAATTGCCTTATGATCAACCTCTATCGTCTTGTATCATATCTGTAGTCTAAGGTCAACGCGCGCTCTTCTCTTGGCATCAGTTTCCGAAGAACAACGGCAATGCGAGATGTGAGTCAGATCATGTTAGTCCAGAAAGATGATTAGCTCATAACCTAAAGCGCGCTCACCATGAACTATAAATTGTAGTAGGGACTTTAGCACCGGCGACTCACGGAGTTAAATACGTGATTCCACATACAACCTAGGATAGAGCCTCTAGCGCAAGGTGTGCTCAATTTAATGCCTCCAACGAGTTAGGTGATGGCAACACATAATATTTAATTATGACCCTAGTTGGTATATTGGCAGTGGACGTGGTACTTTCGACACTAATCGGAGATAATAGAAGCAAGTGTTGCGAAAATATCGCTGCAGTAAAGTAGGCATACTCTCGCAATCTCGAATTTCAAAGTCATTTCGGCTGCTACATTTCGCTATTCCCGGTGGATGAATAGCGCCTGGGTTAGGTGTGTCAAGGTATTGAATCTATATAGCGCTACTAGTACGTTGCACGGTCTAAGCCAACAGGGGCCACTGGAACCCCTGGCTATTCCACGGCCATTGTCGATGTTATCACTCAGGCCTGAGGACCTGCAGAAGTACAAATACATACCATTTCCCGGATCACTGGTTATTTGGAACGCTTTTAGTATATTGTTCGGCACTGAGGGACTAGGGAACAGGGTGTCCTGGAGTTGCCAAGCCGGGGTCACATAACTAACTTAGCGGGTGAATGGACTCCGAATATTAGACGCAAAATTCAAGCTAGCTACTCTGTTCAGCGGAAACATTCCTGGAGTTAACTCCATCCGAGCCGCCCGTATCAACGCTTCATCGCCAACTTCCACGATGAGACTGGGTGACCGATCAGATCTTGCCTTCAATTGTCTTCATACGCATACAATCCGATACTAGAATTGCGGTGCAATAAACTATCTGTTATTTTTTGAAATACCTAAAATTAACTGAACGTACGGAACATTTCTGCCGGGAATCCAGAGAGATTTTGAACCTTTCCTTTTACGCCCCGAACCTAGGTTGATGTTTGACCCAGAGATCTGGCTTCTTCCATAGAACACGCATTTTGCAGTCACGCACCCATTCGTCCCGGGGTACAGCAAGTTCCCAATCGTACAGCCAAATCATCTTGGCCAAGACAAGTCGCATCTCGAGATATGCGAGATTGATGCCCAGGCAAGCACGCGGGCCCATCGAGAATGGCTGGCTCGCCTTCTTCTCGTCATTGAACCCCTCGCCTATCCAGCGCTCCGGGCGGAAAGACTCGCCATCGTGCCAGTATCGGGAATCACGCGGCATGCTCATTGTAGCCACCGAAACCACCGTGCCTTTCGGCACGTAGTGCCCGTCAACCAGGGCCCCTGGGGAATGGCGTGGTAAGGAAAATGGTACAGGTGGGAACAGGCGCAGGCTTTCTTCAATGACTCCATGAAGATAAGGTAAGCTCGCCGTCGAGTCTCCCGTGATATCATCTATGGAGTTAAATGCGCTGCGGACTTCACTCTGAAGCTTTGCCATGCACTCAGGGTTTTTCAGGAGAAAGAATGTCGTCCCACAGAGGGAAGTGGCTGTGGTCTCCGACCCGGCGATGACAAGGGACGCCGTCTGACTCATCATCTCCTTCTCACTCATCGTAGCCCTTGTTAGCATATGGGAAAAGAAATCAGGGCGGCCAGTATCTCCAAGTTCGATACGTTTCTTTGACTTCTCCCTGCAAAATGTTCGGTGTATCTTCAGACTCTCATCCGCTCCTTTCGGTAGAAGGAAAGGCATAATGAGACTTGAGAACGGCAACTTCTCCCGTATGGACATCGTCTGCGCATTGAGTACTGAATCAAGGATGATCTTAATCCAAATATGCGTTTCACCCTTTTCGACGCCACCGAACGGCTCTCCGAACGAGAGATCGCCTAGATATAACACAGGTAAGCGAGTAGAACAGGCCGATAGGGTGGAAGCAAGACCAACCTATAACGTCGAAGGTCAACCAATTAAAGGTTTCCGACATGTTCAGCGCAGTTTTCCCATTGTTGCCGAGTCGGGCCAATTGCCGCGTAAACGCATCTACATAGTCCTGTACGATCTCCTCCTGAGCGCGCAAGGATTTGGCGCTGAACGCGTGCGAAAGAGACTTGCGCTGGCGTGCATGGACTTCGGGGTCTCTTGCACCCGTGATGCGCGGCGTGGGGTCGTCATTGTCGTAGAACTCCGTTTTAAGGAATCTCCCCTTGCCTCTAGAGACATGGCCATGGATATCCTGAAATGCCTCTACCGTCGCGAAGGACAATTCGTTGGGACCAATGCGGACCACATCACCTGAGAACTGGGTCAGCTGATTGAAAAGCTAGCTGTATGAAGTCCTGCTGAACTGACCATATTTCTTGTGTAGTTCATGTATAATGAAGGGCAGGCGTTCAGTGCTCAATCCCCATATCCACCAGAGCTGGTTAGCCATTAGCAGTTATGCTCTTCTAAGTTCGCTGGAGACAAGTATATCTCACATCTGAAATCGCGGCAAACTTAGGCCCCGGGTATTTGGCGAGAGGGTGGAAGAACAAGAGATAAACCCCGTGCGCTGTATAATAGAGCAGGACCTGAAGACCAAGTCAGTGCTGGCCATCGCATATCTATGGACATCTACACTCACACTAAGAACAAGGCCGAGGGCGCCAACGACTGGCGTTGCGATATGAGTGCCTGCAATATCTGGCATAGTCGGAGAACGTGCGTTGGTATGGAGAAAGGTGAAGTCAAACCCTTCCCTTGCACTTTTTGAGTCTATATATGACTACCTGACAACCCCTTCGGTCCCCGGCTCCCAGTGATATTGCATTTTCGGCTTACTAAAATCAAAAAGCGCGGTATTAACTCCTCTTTCGCGTAGTGCGTAGCAACCCTACGATGGAGAGGCAAGGGCATCGTTGACACTTTGGGAAGCTCGCATGGGCATATGTGGACTATGCAGCGTCAAGGGTCTCTCGGTTGGTAGCAGATCGCCAATCGCCAGTCGCTAACATCTCGCGCACCAAAAGCGCGAGCCATACCAGCTCATCCATCTTAAACGCGAGCAGTGTACACGTGTAGGCTCGACTTACTAACTACCGAGGTCGATAGAAACTGGGAAGTCTCGCGTGTTCGCTGTTAGCAACGTTGATCACCCCAGGTTTGAAGTTCATCTCCAATACGTCGACCGTCCGATGATCCGACGGTAGTTAAAAAAGAGCCTGTTGACCGCCCGTTGTGTCCCCGCTACCCCATAATTACCAGAACTGTGACTGCATGGGTGATACCTTGATCACCAAATCGAACCACTTTGCCTAATCCTGGTATTATGCTTTTGAGTTTAATAGAAGATATTTCACCGGTATTCATTATGAAGGCATGATTGGCCGTCAGATACGTGCTTGCATTCTCGGCGAGTATAGTACTGGACGTCGCGAATCTCCCATGCCAAGCTACTGGTAACGGCCACCACTACTCCAGTTCCTAACCCCGGTATGCGCGTATTATCGGGTTTGGGTAACGTCGGTTATTGTTATCCATTATGATACAGTCACAGTTCAATATCACGGCTTTCCAGATCTGGATTCTATCATTTGAAGGCGACTACTTAGTTCATGTTCAGTAAAACTAACCATGTACTGGTACTCTTGGCGCGCTAACGAACTGCCCACCGCGCAAGAGGTATCTTACTTCGAGGTACATGCACCAAAATTGTGCTCAAGCGCGCCCGTGTTTAAAGCCTTGCAAACCCATAATACCTAGACATGGTTAGTATTACTCCCCTACACACGGGTATCGATAATTCTTGAACATAATACAAATTAGACAGAATCAATCTTATTATAGCTCCCATAGATCCGTCAGGGACCAATTGCCGCCAAGTAAAACACATTAGAACTAAATTTCAGTGTTTCCTAACAGTTAACGCCCACTTTAGACGTTAATGAAACTCCCCGTAACGTGGACCAAAGTAGGCACCCTCCTCTAGATGGAACCGCGTGCAAGCATCGCCTTCGCAACCAATGCTCGTAACTGAGTTGCCCCACCAATCAAGTTCAATGCTCATGAACTGGAGAGCAAAAAAGATGACCGTGGCGGAGATAGTAATAGCAGTGCTGAAAGCGGCTGCGAGAACAAAGTTATACTTGCACCATAGACTGGAATAACGCTTCTTGAGCCAGACCCATGAAACCCAAGCGATTGGTACAGCGGGCCAGATGTACGCGAAATTGTAGGGAGCCCAGTTCAAGGCGCCGTAAAAAATGGCGACAGGGTGGACCTGTCGCATCCAGGACTTCTTGAATCTCTTGCTTATATAGTAGAGAATAATAGGAACAGTAAATCCTACGGGGAACCCAGCAAGCAAAGCAGTGTATATACCACTAGATCCAAAAACTTTGAGAGTGCCGACAGTCCCCCAAAGAACTGATGCTGTGAAGAAAGTGTTGATATCAGGGCATGTGAAATGGTTAGGGGCATCGACAGTGCAAACTCCAGGAATATGATTCATCTGGAAGTTCAGCAAGCCCGTGCACACAAATGTTGAGATCAACGTCGCTCCAATTTGGGCACAAAACGTCTGACGAGGAGGGATCTTGACATAGTGAGCGAGCTTAAGATCTGTAGCGATAGGATGTTAGTGTGTAGACAAAACTTAAATCTGGCCCATTAAGAAATACCGTTCGAGAAACCTAGTGCATGTGCACAGGTGATGTAACCAAATGACTTGAAATAGTTCACTGCCAGTGCGTTTCCGGTGACCCAGGAGCCACCAATGAATTCGGCTAGCACGTTCAATGTAACGTCGATACCTGTCATAGCCTTGATAATGCCGGCTGGAATTACGAACAGGGCACAGAGCGCAAGTCCATAGAACACGACACCGGGGGAGGTATATGTTTCCCATCCAGTGATTCCTGCTATACCAAAAGCAATGGCGAGCATAAGCACAATAGAATACCACCACTCTGGTACTTCCTTGTACTGGGACATCAGGCGATTATGAACATCATAATACGGATCGCCCTGGATATTTTTAGCTCTTCGAATACTGCTCCACAAACTTCTAAAGCCCATAGCAATCCCATGACGATGGTAAAGATATGCATATGATGCAGTAGCGGAGTACATGGCAAAGAAAAATAGGTAAAGAACTAGGTTGCCTGCAGACAAGAAAGGGAATGAATATGACTCATACTTATGAGAGTCAAAATGTCCTCGGTCATCAATTGCTCGGGAAACGTTATAAATATTTCCTGTATTGTCGAAGACCCGATTGGAATTAATAGGAAGATAACCAGTATTGTATGTGTTGGTGTACTAGAAAATAATGATTACTAAGCCCCCAACGATGGTCCCGATGAACTTGTTGAAGGTGGAAAAGAAAGCAATTCTGTAATAGAATCAGCATAGCAATTACGATCCTAAGTGAAGATTTTAGAAAGCCTCGTGCCGCGGATGAACATGCGCGGGCGGGCATCATTCACTGAGCTACCCTCGTACTTAATAACCCCGCCTAAAGCTGCTAAAATATAAACGAAGAACTTACTGTAGAGGATCTGCACCATCAAAAAGCAAAATGTTCCAGTCGAAAGTGGGCATGGGATTGAAACCTAGTCCATTATAAAACCCGCTGATCGCAGAAAGATTTATATTGTTAGGTGCTATCCATGTTGTCCAGCTAAACGCACTCAGCGCTGTGAAGATATAGTTTGGAAACCAGAAGTCTATTAAGTCGTTAGTACATTGTTTCTTTTAGCTAAACATCTCGGTCTCCGCAAATTGCTAGACAATATCTTGGGATTTCGGGGTTCTTTACTATAGAGCTGTTAGTATACACGGCTGAGGTGATCGCATATATAAGAGTTGATTGTAGCGAACTTACCAGGCAAACATAGTAGTGAAGCACACGGTGAAGAACTTCATGCGGGATATTGTCCAGATCTTCTTGAATGGTGCTTTAACCGGTAAATTTCGGTCGTCATGGAGAGTTGAGTTAAGAGCAATTGTCACCAGCGACGATGGCCAGACACAATAGGGTGGGTACACCAAAAAATGTCTAACGATGCCGGCCATACCATAGCCAATGAAATTAGTAGCTAGTGCAATTAAAATCTGGTAAAAAATTAGCTGGCATAAACTTGGTTAAAGTAATCAGGCAGATATTGAACCCATATAATGTTATTGGTGTAAGGATAGTTCCATGAAACACTAGCTATAATAGTGATAAGCATATGCTCTTTCTTCGAAAAAGGCCTAGGGTTAAAACTATGTTTAATACCCCAGAAGGTAAAGCCAACATTAAAGAGAAATTTCTCGCAAGCCTTGCCCACAAAGTACGCGAGTAACTAAGCAACATTGGTTTTATATTAAAAGCGAATTAATTTTCTTTATTGTTTTACATGTCTATAAAAATTGTTTTATAAAAACAAATGTTTTTATGCTTAAATAAATGTTATGATTTATATAATTTAATGAATTAATTAAATTATTTAAAGTAAATCACTTTTTTTTAATTTATTTTTTTAACGGCCCACTTAAAATATACGACGTGTTTTTTAATTATTTTATTTTTAATTATAAATTTTTTAACATTAACGTATTTTTTTTTTTAATTTATATTTTTAAATTTTTTTTTAAGGCTTTTTAAAATAATTAATACGAAAAAAGCCAAGGATTTTCGACTAATATAAACTAATATAACTTACTTATATTAAAACTTTAAAAAAAAAATAAAACTAATTAATTTAATAAAAACAAAAGTTTATATTTTAATTATACGTATATAATAATAATAATATAAAAGCTCCGCGAAAATAAAAAACTAAAATTTACGTAATTTAAATATATTTAATTAAGCTTTTAAAAGTTATTTATTATCTCGAAATATTTTTATAATAAAAAAGTTATATTTTAGCTTTATCGTAATTTTCTTTAATTATTATTTTATTGCTTATAATAAATAATAATTTTTATTTTATATATTTTTTTAACGTAAAACCAGCTAATTAGTTTTTTTATGATTTTTATTTTTATTTTTAGGTTTTATTAGTTGCTATATTAATTTTTATTAATTTTATAGTTTTTTTATATCGACGACTTAGTTTTTATTTTCGCGTAGTTTAATTAATTATATATTTTTTGTTAGCTTAATCTATATTTTTTATAAATATATTATAATTATTTTAACTAATTTATTTTTAAAATATATTTAATATTAGCTTATTGTTAATTAAGTCGAAAATATTGTTTAATTAACACGTAAATAGCACTTAAAGCTTAAAATTACGCTGTTAAATTAAATAATTAGTTTTTAAAATATTAAATAAAAATATTTAAGCTTATTTTAAACTTAAAATTTTTAAGTAGCTATTTTTTTATTTAAACTTTTAATAAGTCGGCATATTAAAAGATTTTTATTTTAAGCTTTTAGCTGTTTAACCGCTTAAATAAGTTTATTTTATTAAAAACCCGGTTAATTATTAGTTATTAAACCTTAAATAGCAGCTTTAATTAAAAATATTATATATAAAAACTTTAAATATAACTTTAGTTATTTTAATACTTTTATTTAAAATAATTATTAAACTTTTTTAAGCAAACTTATTTATAAAATACGTTATAATTTTTAATTAATTATTTTTATTTAAAAATAATTAATTTTTAGTTTAAATAATAAATTTAATTATATTTTAAATTTATTATTTAATTTTAAAACTATTATAAAGTTTATCGATAAATATAACTTTTTTTTTTTTTAAGTCGCGCAAAATAATTAATAGTTTATAAAAAATAATAATTAATTAAAATATATTAAATACTTTATAGCTTCATTTATTATTTTAAGTATATAAAAATAAACTAATTATTTTATAGAAAATAATTACTTTTAAAGATATTATTATTATTTAAATTTTTTAAATTATTATAAAAACTTATTTTTAATGCTTTTAAACTTTATAATAATATTTTCGGTTAATATTAAATATTATATTTATAAAATAAACTTTTTTTTTTTTATTTATAAATATAATATAAAAATAATTATTTATATTAGCGTTAAAATTATATAATTATTATTTTTTTATAATAACTTATTAAATTTATAACTAAAAAATTATAAATATTATATTATTTTTAAACTTTAATACTTTGATTATTTAATTAAACATTTATTTAAAAATATATTTATATATAATATTAAGTTTATTATAAAAAAATAATTAAAAAAAAGCCTTTAAATTAAAAGCGTTAGCTTATTTATACTTTATATATTTAATTAGTTTAGCATAAACGTAAACTTTTAAATTATCGTTTTTTTATTTAAAATAATTAATTTTTTTAAACGTAGGCCGACTAACTATATATATATTATTTAATTATTATATAAAAATTAAATGTTTATATATTATATAAACTTATAAATAAATAAAATATAAAATAATAAACAAGTTATTAAAAATATAATTAAAAATAAAATAAATATTATTAATTAATATTTTAATATAAAAAAATATTTTTTTAATAAATTTAAATTAGCTGTTTTATTTAAATAATAAAGCTAAAAATATAGCTTGCTATTTTTTTTTAAAGTTTAAATAATAAAAAATATTATTAAATGAAATTTATATAGCTAAATTATTTTTTAATTAATTAAAGCTTAGTTTAAGGTTATAAGTTTACCATTATTATTTATTAAAAAGTTTTTAATTAAATTAAGCTTTATAAATATATTTAATATATAAATAATATAATAATATTTATATTTTTATATATTTTATTAGCGTAAACTAAAAAATAAAACAGTTAATATTAAAACTAAAAATTTATTTTTTAATATTAATCGCTAAGCTTTTTAAAATAAAATAATAAAATTAAAATAATTATTTAAAAGCTTGTTTTTTATTATTAAATCGAAAATATAAATTTATTAACCGCTAATATTATATATTATAATAAATTAATAATTATTAAACTTAGTAAATTTTAATATTAGCTGTATACTTTTAATAATAATAAAATAAGTTTTATTAAATATATTTTTAAAAAAATAATCGTTAAATCTTTTAAACTAGCCTGCGTTAATTAATTTATAAATAAAAATATAAGCAAAAAAAGTTTTAAATATTATTTCGGGGCTAAATTTATAAATAATTATATAAATAAATTTATTAAGCTTAAGTATAATTAACTAGCAGTATATTAATTTAAATTATTATAACTTAAAAAATATATTAATTATAGCAAGTATTATTTTACCGAAAAACTTACGGTTTAATATTTTATTAAAAACTAATTAATTTTTAAAAATATTTGCTATAGTTTTTATTTTTTTATAATTTAAAAGTTTTAATCTATAATTTTTTAAAATAAATTATTTTTTATTTAAAATAAATAGTCGTAAAAAAGCTTGTGATTTATTTTTATAAATATTAGCAATAAATATATTTATATCCGAGGGGTTTTTTTACGTATATATAATTTTATTTTCGAAAGCTATAATAAATATATAATATTTTAAGTGGTTATAAAAATAGTTTAATTAAGTAAATATTATAAGTAATAAACAAAGTAAATAATATAAAAATAATAGTTTTGCAAGCTTGTTTTTTTTTTAATTTTTTTTTTTATAAAATATAGCGTTTTTTTTATTAAATAAACGGTTGTTTTATTAATAAAATAAAAAAAAAAAATCAACAAGCGTTATAATTAAGTTATTAATAAAAATATAAAATATATATAAAATATAAAAAATTAATTAATTTAACCTCGAGGTTAAACAAAAACTAAGCTTTTAAATTTTAAAAATATTTAAAGTTAATAAAGTTAAAAATAAAAAAATAATATAAATATAAGTTTAATTTAATAAAAAATTATTAAAGTTTACGGCGCGCTTAATTAACTAATTAATAAAAAATACTTATTTAAATAATATAAAACGTTTAATATATATAAAACATAAAAAATTAATTAATTTAATTTATAAAATTAATTAAAAACTAAGCTTTTTAAGTTTTAAAGTGTTTAAAATAATAAAAATAAAAATATAATTAAAAGTATAAGCGTAAGTTTTTATTTAATAATTTAATAAAAGCTATTAAAATTTATAGCGTTTATAATTAATTAATTAATAAAAAAAGCTTACTTAAAAAATATAAAATATTAATTAATAATTTATTTTTTAAAAAATATATAGTTTATTTTTTTTTTATATTATTAAAAAAAGTGCGTAAATTATAACTTATAATTAAATAAATTTAAATAATTTTTTATTAATATTTTTTTTTTTTATTTTTTTTATTAATTATTTATTAATATTTTTTTTTATTATATTTTATAATTAATAGCTTTATTTTTATTAATAATAAACGTTTTTTTTTATACCTTGCGTTTATTATAGTTTTTTAAATTACGCTTATATTAATTATTTATTTAAAGCTATAATAGCTTTAATTTTTTAGCTTTATAATTATATTCTTTATAAAAACTTAAACACCGGTTATTACTTAAAAATAAATATTAATATATTTAATAATATAATATATAATTATTTAAATATTTAAATAGTTTACGCGATAAAACTAAATAATTAAATTATAGCTTTACGTTAAAATATTTAAATTATAACTTATAGTTTATTTAAAATGCTATTATTTATTAATTTATCGTTTTATAATAATATTACGTAATATTATTCTTGCTTAAATTATTTATTTGCTAATATATTATAGCTTTAAAACTTGTTTTTTTTTCCGAGCTATAAACTTAAAAACTTTTTAAAAATTAAACTATGCTGTTTAGCCGATATTTCGCTTTAATTTATTAAAAAAAAATAATTCGTAAAAAATTCCGTAATAATTATTACTTTATAAAGTTTATACGTTTTAATATAAATCGCAAAATAAATATTATTAATTAATTTATAAATATAGCTTATAGTTAAGCTATTTTTTTAATTTAGTTTAAATAGTTATTATATTAAACTTTATATGTTTATTTAAGCTTATATAAAATTATTTCGGCTAAACGTTTAATAATTTATTTTTTATTTTAATATTTCGGTTATATTACCGTTAATTAGTTCGTAAAGCTTGTAGCTGCGTTTAAAAACTAAAAACAGTTATATATTATTTAAAAAAATATTTTTACTTATTTATCTCGGTTTAAAAATTATGTTTTTAATGCTTAATATATATAAATATAATTTTTATTTTTTTTTTTATTTTTATTAATTAATTAATTTTTTTTTAACTTATTTAAATATTTTAAGCTTTTAAAAATATAGCTATTAAAGTTATAGATGGCCCTTTATTTAAAAAATATATTTAATAAATTATATATTTTAATTTTTTTAATGCAATTATTTTTTTTTTAAAAAAACTTATTAATAAATATAATATAATTTAAAAAAATAATATATTTATATTATTATTTATTAAATTATGCAATAAAAGCCTTATAAACAATTATTTAATATTAATATTATATTAATTTTATCGGCTGCAAGCTTTAATTATTTAATTACTCGGCCGCTTAAATTTTATATTATACCGCTTATGCAAGCATTATTTTTAATAGTCGAAAAATAAATAATATTTTAATATATAGCCGTTTTTTTTTTATTAATTAATATAAACTAAATAAAATAGTGTTTATAATAACTATATATATTTTATTAGCTAAACTTATTATAAGTTTATTAATAATACTTATAAATATTTATATTTATAAATTAAAAAAAACGTTTATAATTAAAAAAAAAATTTAACGTTTAAAAATAACCCCTAGGTATTTTTATTTTTTAAAAAAAACTTATTAACAATTATTTATAATATAATGCCCGCTTAGCTAAAAGCTTTAACGTTTAAATAAATTAAATTATTTTTTATATAATAATTAAATATTTTTTAAACAAGAAAACAAAAACGATAAAAAAAAAATAATAAATATATAATTTTAATAAAAACTTTAAATGTTTATATTAAAAATAAAAGTTTTAAAAGTAATAAATAAATTAATTAATTATATTTTTATTGTTTTATAAAAATAAGTTATAAAATAATTAAATTATTAAGCAATAATAATAAATTAGCGACTATAATAATTTTTTTTTTTTCGCTCGTTATTATTTTTTAATTATTTTAAATTTAATATTTTTTTTTAAAAACTATTAATACTCGTAAATTTTTATTGCTTTATAATTATAATAAAAATTTCGATTTTATATAATAATAATTTATTTTTAATAACTTTTTATTATTTATTTTTAAAGGTATTTAAATAAAGCTATATTAAATAGTTATTTTATTAATTAAATATTCTCGACTTAAATGTTTTAATAGTTTATTTATTAAAAAAAAAATCTATAAGTTTTTAAAATTTTTTTTTATTTTTTATAAATAATCATAAGCTATTTAATATATAAATACTGTTTTTTATATATTTATTTAACTTTTTTATAATATATTTTTTATTACTTTATTTAAATATAATTAAATATAAACTTTTTTATTTATAAAAAAGTTTAACGTTTTATAATTTATTATTATATAAAAAAATATTAAAAACAAGTATTAAATTATTAATTTTTAATAATATAGCTTATATTTTATGTACGTATTATTAATTAGTTTTTTTTGCTGCAAAGCGTTTTTTTTTTATAATAATTTATTATATTTTAGCTATATTTTTTTTTTCGCGTAAATTATTATATTTTATTAATAAATAAATTTATATAGTTTATAGTTTTATTTTAATTAATTATTTGCTAGGTTAATATAATATTTTCGATAAAAAAAATAAAAAAACGTTTATATATTAATTTATATAAGTTATACTTATAATATTAAATTATTATTTTATTTATTTAAATAATTTTATTTAATAATTTTAATTAATTTTTGTTTATTTTTTTAATAACTTTTATAAATTTATTAATAATTAATTAATAGCTTTTTTTAATTAAACCCTGGCTTTATAAATAATATATTGTTTTATATTAAATATAATACTTAAATTACCGCGCGGCTTTTTTAACCTTTTTTTTATTTTTTAATTTATTATTATATTTAATTTTAAAAAGCTATTTATATTAAAGCACGATTTATTTTTAAATAAATTATTTAATATATTTAGCTTTAATTATTTTTAAAAGTATTACTTTAAAATATAAAAAAGTTTTATAATAAGCTTTTATAATTATTTTATATTTATTATCGTTAAATATATATTAAACGTTAAATATTTAATTAATTAAAATATTTTTAGCTTTATTATATTTATGTTTTTTTTTAACTTGTTCTAGTTATATTTTTTAATAAAAAAAGCAGCTTTTTACGGCCTCGTTAATATTTTTTAATATGTTTTTTTAATAATATTAAGCAGTAATTTTATAATATATTATATTTTTTTTTTAATGTTTAAAGCGTAAATAATATTTTTAAATAATATAGTATTAGTTTTTTTAATTATTAATATATTATTATATTTAATATAGCTGTTAAGTTTATTTTTATAAATAGTTTTTATAAACAAAAAAATTAAGTGTGTAATAATAATATAATATTTTATTTTTTATTATCGTTAAATAATTAAGCAGTTTATTTATAATAAAATATTTTGCTAGCTTTTATAATTTTAAGGTTTATTTATTTTTAAGTGTTTAAAAGTTTTTTTTATTTTTTTAATCGCGGGTTAATTATTATTATAAAAAGTTAAAAGTTAATAAATTTTTTTATATTATTTTTTTATTAATTATTTAATTTATTTAATAGTTTTTTAAGTTTTTTTAATAATTTATTTACCGCAATATATTTTTTGCCGAAAATATAATATAATTTAAAATCAAATATTTTAATAAATATAACTTATTTTATTAAAACTACTTTAAGTAAAATTAAAAATCTATTATTAAATTATATAATTAAAACTTTAATATTAATTTTAAAATAAAATTTAATTTTATGAAAATAATTTCGCAAGCGTTTTAATAATTTAATTATATTTAAGCACTTTTTTTTTATAGCGTCGTAAATAAGTTTTAGCTTTTATTATATTTTAAACTTATATTTTATTAATTATTATTTGCTATTAATATTTTAGCAAAAAATATATTTTTAGCTTTTTTTTAAAGCGTTAATTTTAAACTATATTTTTTTTTTTTATAATTTAAAATAATTAAGCATAGTATAATAATAATAACGTTTTAAAAAGTTTTTATAATTTTATATTAATTATTGCTTTAAATAAAACATATGTTTTTTTTTAATAATTTCGTGAGTAATAATATAATAATTATATAAAAATATATTTATATTTTATAATATTTTATTATATTAAAAAATGTTTTAACTTTAGTTTTATTTTAATATAATTTTTATTTAATAATTTTAATTATTTTTACGCCGATTAGCTATTTATTATATATTTTATATATATATTTAATAAACATAGCAAATAATTTATATTATTTATTTTTAGCTTTATTAATAATAGCTTTAGCTAGTTTAAAGTTAAGTAATATTATATTAATATTTTCGATATATTTTAATATAAACTTTTAGATTTTTAAAACAATTTTTTAATTATTATAATAAAAAGTAGGCTTTTTTATTTCGACGTTATTAAAAAATAATTTATATTTTATAAATATTATATTATAAAATATTTAATTAATTATTTAAAAAAAATAAATAATTAAGTTAATTATTTTTTGCGGTAATATTATTATTTAAAGAATTTTTAAAAAAATTAAGAAAATAGTTATTATATAGCTTTTTAAAGCTAAAGAAATTTAATTATAGCCGAAAAAAAAGTCGGCTATTAATAAAATTTAATATATTGTAAATTTTTTAATAAATTTATTATAACTTTAAAATAAAAATATATTTTTAATTATAATAGCGTTAAGTTTTATAGCCGAGTTAATTAATTATAAGTTATTTTTTTTTTTAATGATAAACTAAGCATTTTAATATATTTTATATTTTTTTTTAAAAACTAAATTAATAATTTATATTTTTAAAACCTTTAAAACTTATAATTATAAAAGTATTAAAATAAAAATATTTTTTGTTTGCTATATTTTATATTAAATAATTTATATTTTATAAAAAAGCGTTATTTTATTTTATATTTTTTTAATTTTATTAAAGTTTTATATTAATATTATTTTTTGCTTAAAAAAAACTTTAATAAAAAACGTTTTTTTTTTAATTAATAAACTTTATATTTTTTAAGTTTTTTTAGATTTTTTTTAAGCGTGTTATCGTTAGTCGGGTTTTTTTAAGCTGTTTAATAAATTATAAATAAATATTAATAAAAACATCCGGGTTTTTTAATTTTACTTTTTTATTTTAATCTTAAATTTTATTAAGTGCGTTTTTTTTTTAATAAATTAATTTTAAAAGCACGCTGCCGTTATAGTTAATATTATTTACTAAGTAAATTTTTCGTGCTTTAAATTTATATATTATATATATTAAAATATTTAGTTTTTAAAAAGCTTTTTTTTTTATAAACTTTAATTTTAATTATTTTATATTATATATAGTTTTATTAAAAAATTTTTTAAATATTTTAAAAAATATATTATTAAATAATATATAAAAGATTTTTTTTTTTTTTTAAGTTTTAATAAATAATTTTTATTTTTTATATATCGGTAATTAATTTTTTTTTTTTTAATAAGTTTATTTTTTGCTTGTTTATAAAAACTTAGTTATTAAAATTATTTATTATATTAAACGTAATTTATACGGCATAAAATAATAATAAAAGTTAATTATTAATAAAAAACTTTTAATAATTATTTATAATATTTTTTTAATTATAAATAACTATTAGTTTTTTATAGCTTATAATATAGTTTTATTATATAGCTAGTTTTTAATAATTAATATTATTATAAGTGTAATAATTTAAATATTATTAATAATAATAATAGCTATAAAAATTTTTTTTTTAAAATATAATATATAGTTAATTATACCGAAAAAGTTTATATTTAATAATAAAAAAACAATAATTATTTTATTTAATATAATATATATAAAAATTTGCGGCATATATTTTTTTATTATTTAAATAAATTTTATAATAAAATTAAAATATTAATTAAAAAGTGCAGCTTTATTAATAAAGTAATTATTTTATATTATAACTATATTTAATATTAAAATCTAGTTTTATTAAATATAATTTTTAATAATAAAATTAGCTTGCGTATTAATATTTAAAAGCTTAGTAATTATTAAATTTTAAAAAGCTTTTTTAATTTATATAACAAGTTTTAATATTTTTTTTATATAGTTTTTTATTTAAAATAAGCTTATTTTAATATTAAGCGATCGATAAATTTTTTAAATAAATTTTTAAAATTTTATATAAATATTATTAATCGAGATATTTAAAGTTTTTTAATTTTTATTTTTTTTAGTTATATTTAGTTAATTATTTATTTTAAAAGTTGTTTAATTATATTAAAATTAAACATTATTTTTTTTAAAGTTTTTTTTAATTTAAAGGTTTATATAAATAATAACTATAACGCGTTAAAAAATAAACTTAATAACTTTTTTTATATAAGTTTAATTTTAGTTTTTGCTAGGTTTTAAATTTAATTTAAAAATATTTAGCGACGTTTTATTTTTTTAATAAGTTTTAGTGTTTTTTAAAATATTTTTATAGCTTAATTAACTAGTTTTAAAGCTAGTAAAATAATATTTTTAATAATATTTTTTTCGAGGTTATTTTTATTATTATTAACGCGTTGTTTTTTTATAGCTATAGCATTTATAGTTAAATTAATATTAAAAATTTTTATAAGTATAAATATTAACGGTTTTAATAAATTATTTAAATGTTTTTTATTTATTGTTTTAAAAATAATAAACTATTTATTTTTTTAATACTTAGTTTATTTAATATATTTAAACTTTAAATAGTTTTTATATTTTAAAATATTTGTTTTTTATTATATAAAATAAATAAAATTTATTTAAAATAAAATAATTAGTTTATATAATTAATTAATAACGTTAAATCGCTTTAAAATATTAATTAGTTTTTATTAAGCTAGTTATATAAGCGGTGGCTTTTTTTTATTTATAATATTATTTGTTTTTATATTTAATATTTTTTATTTAAAGCTAAGGTTTTTTATTAAGTAGTTATATTTACGAAGTATTAAATATATAACTTTAATAATAAAAAAGTAAATGTTTATAAATATATAAAAAATCTAGAGTAAAGCGGATATAATAAAGTTTTTTTTGCTTGTTTTTTTTACGGTTTTATCGCGGTTTATTATTAAACTTTATATATAAAGTAATATATTAAATGATTTAATATATAAAGCTTTTTTTTTGTTTATATAATAAAAAGCGTTATAAACTTTAGCGTTTTTTAATAAAAAATAATCTTATATTTAATAATCGCAAGCTTTATATTTATAATAATTAATAAAGTTATATTTGTTTTTTACGTTATATTTATTATTATACTTTAAATTATTTTTAAAGTTATTATATTTATTATTATTTTATTTATTATTTTTATTATATAATTTTGTTTATTAAACTTAAGTAATAAAAACGTTTATTTATTAATTATTATAATTATAATTTAAATATTAATTAATTTTTTATTATAAAGCTTAATTAAATAAAGCGTAATATTAAGTTTTATCGGTCGATAAATAAAAAAGCTTATTTATAGCTTTAATTATTTAAGTGAAATTTATTAACTTGTTTTATTTTTAAAGTTGAAAATATTATCGTAGTATTATTAGCAAATAAAATTATAATTATAAATAAAAGTATAAACTAGTTTTTAAAAATAAATTGTTATATAAAATATATAAAAATATTTAAAAATTAATAAAAAGCATCGGTAGCTAATATAAATATACTAGTATTTTTTTAAAATAATAAAAATATTTTAATATTAGCTTATTTTTTAAGTTTATTTACGGCCTCGTTATAAAATCTAGTATATAATTTTTTTTTAGTTATAAAATATCGAATAAAAATTTAATATAATTAATTAGCTAAAATTACTTTGATTAAATTATATAAGTAAAAGTTTTTAAGTATAAAAAATATTTTTTTTTTTTAGTTTAGTTATTAAAGTTATATATTAAAAAAAAAATCGTATATAATTTTAAAGTTAAGTGTATTTTTAAACAAGTAATTAAATAAGCTAACTTTATTTAAATTAAGTTTATTTAAAATTATTAGCTTTATATTTTTTTTTAAAGATTTTTTTTACTTTGTTTTAATTTATATTATAGCTGATTAAATATTAAATAATATATTTTTTAATAATAGTTTTTATTTAATATAATAATTAATTAATTTATTTTAATTAAAGCAAGCAGTATAATTTAAAAAAACGTTTAATACTTTTAAGCTATTTTATAACTTTAAATTTATTAAAAAAATTTTAAAGTTTAAATATAAAGTTAAAAATAAAAAAACTAATAATATAAAAAATAATAAGCGTTATAGCCGACGTTTTTAATAAAGCTATTTAAAAAAAGTTCGGCGAAAATAATAATATTTTTTTTTTTAATTTTTCAGCAAAATAATCGACTAATATTTTAAAATCTAGCTAATTAAAAATAAAAGTTAATATTAAAAAAATAGTTTTTATAAAAAAGTTATTATTTAATAATAGTTTAAAATTTTAAAAGCGTTTTATATTAAATTAAAAATTTATAATAAAGCTTAAGTATTTATTATTTAAGCAAAAAAAAATAAAAATAATAAAAATTTTTAAAATTATAAATATAGTAATATTAAAGCTAATAATTAAGTTTAAAAAAATATTGTTTTGTTTTTTCGCGCAGTAAAATAAAAGTTTCGACTGCTTAATATATAAAAATATATATAAAGTTTTATAAATAACTAAATTAATTAATAAAATATAATAAAATAAATAAATAAAAATTAGTTTATAATTATTTTTAATATAGTTAATATAAATTATTTAATTAATTTTTATTATTTGTTTATATTTTTTTTTATATTAAGTTGTTTTTATTAACGCGTATTAGCTAAATATTTTATTTTATTTTTTATAGTTTTTATATTTAATTTAAATAAACTTGCTAGCAAAGTTGTTTAATAATTAATAAATAATAATATTTATTAGCTTATTATAAAAAGTAAAAAAAAAGCGGTAAAATCTATGTTTTAGCGGTATATATTTTATTGTTTTTTTTGTAAAATATTAGCTAGAGTATAAGTTTTTAATTTATACTCGCACTTTAAAAAATAATAAGCGTTTAATATTTTAAGTTTTACCGAGAACACTAATATAAAAAAAGCTAAAAACTTTCGACTAATATAAACTAATATAACTTATTTATATTAAAACTTTAAAAAAAAAAAAAATTAATTAACTTAGTAAAAACGAAAGTTTATATTTTAGCTGTATATATATAATAATAATAATATAAAAGCTCCGCGAAAATAAAAAACTAAAATCTACGTAATTTAAATATATTTAGTTAAGCTTTTAAAAATTATTTATTATCTCGAAATACTTTTATAATAAAAAAGTTATATTTTAGCCTTGTCGCATTAGTTTTACGGATTAATTATAAATAATTTACGCGATTTACGCGGTTAAACATAATTAATTTATACGCAAGGCGTTATAAGTATATAATATTTATAAAAGCTATTTTTATTGCTGTTTTAATAATATTTTTATTAAAAAAAAAAGCGTTTAAAGCTTAGTAAATTTTATTAAAAACTTAAAAAAATAAATTAGCTAATTAAGCTTTTACGCAAAATAAATTAAGCTATTTATTATTAATTAAATAATTTTACGATTATATCGAATATATTTTAAAAATAAATAATATTTTTATAACGCTTAAAAAATATTAATATATATAATTTTTAATTTAATATTTTGTTTTAAAAATAATTAAAAATAAAATTATTAATTTTAAACGCGTTAATAACGTTTTTTTTAAAAATATTAATATTTTTTTCGACCGATTTAATTGTTTTATTATTAAAACTATTAAAGCTGCTAATTTTTATAATATAAATAAATATAAAGTTATAATAAGTTTTAAAAAAAATAATATAATTATTGAAAATATTTTTTAAAAGTTTATTTTTAATAAAAAGTTTTAAAATCTTAAGTAATTAATAATTTTAAAAGTTATTAATATTAAAAGCCGAGCTATATTTTTATTAATTATTTTTAAAAATAAATTAATGCAACAATAATAATTTTTTAACCGGTTAAATAAAAAATATTACGGCTAATATTTTATTTATTTATTAAAAAATTAAACTAGCTAAAAAATAATAGTTTAATAATTAAAAAAAGTTTTTATATTAAATATATAATTAAAAAACTTTTTTAACTAATAAATATTAGTTTTTAATAATTATAATAGCTATATTATTATAAAATTTATAAAAAAATGTTTTTTTAATTATATTTAGCTTGTTTTTTTATTTTTATATTTTTTTTTATATTTTTTAGCTTTATAATTTAAGTTTTTTTTAATAATTAAACGTTAATATTATAAGCTATTATTAAATATATATACGAAATAATATTAAGTTTTTTTTAATAAACTAAAATTTCTCGAGGTTTTTATTATAGCTAAAAAAAAAGCTTTAATATTAAAAAACGTTAAATTTAAATAATTAATTATAAATATATAGCTTTATAACCGTTAAAAACTTTTAAATTTATAATTAATATAAAAACAATAAAAAAAACTAATATAATTATTTAAATTATATTTATTTTATATAAAAAAATATTTAATTTTATTAATATTTTTATTGCGGCTATAATATTTATACTAAAGAATTTATAAAACTTTATTTTAATAATTAAAACGTTTATAATAAAACGTTTCGGATTTAATATATTTACTACGCGTATACTGTTTTAAAAATTTAATAAAAGCTTTAATAATTAAATTATTTAAATTATAGCGCTAAAAAAAAAAAAAAAATTAAAAGCTTAAATAAAAAAAATAAAGCCTAAAAAAAAAAAAAGTTAACCTAGAGCTAAATAAATAGTTTATTGATTTAATAATAGTTTTTAAAACTAAAAGTGTTTTAAATTTTTTTATAAAATAATTTTTTATAAAAACTATATTAAATTTTAATTAAAACAATATAAAATTAAGCTTTAAAAACAATAAAAAAATAAAAAAATATATTTAGGTTAATATAGCCTAAAATAATAAATAAATATTAATTAGTTGTTGAGATATATTATATAAAGTGCGAAAGTGTTGCTGAGATAGTGATAATTTCTAGGTGGGCCGTTGGGGGGGTGGGTCGAAGAGGGGTGATTTGCCTTAAATCATCGTCACTTAAAAGCATGGGGAGAAAAGAACGGGACGAAATGCAGCGACGACATTCTTCCCATGTTAGGTCTGATCTGCGACCATTAAGAACAGGAGTCTTGAAATTACTAACCTGAACAGTGATGGAGGGTTGGCGAATGGAAAACAACTGATTGAAAAAGGCGAGCAGTAGTGAAAAAGTACACCCAATACCCCATGCCCTAATAGTAGAACATGGAGTGTTCACATCATCATGGTTGCTAACAACGGCGCGTACTTCCGCATATGGGCTATTAACAGCGGTGAGAGCAGCTACAAGTTTCATCTGTTCGATGAGCCAGACGCATTCTTCAGTAGCTTGGAGAATAGCATTATTAACTTTGATAGAGTTAGCGCAGTGCTGAAAAACTTAGATCTGTGACATACTTAGGAAAGCCTTTATTCTCTCAATGATCGTATATGGGAAGTTAGGGTCGTGCTCGTGAACCACTAAGACGTGTTCTAGCATGGGACGAAGTTCATCGAGAGTGATGTATCTGGCCAGTTCTTTGGCTTCTGTAAGATCAATACTTGTGATATTGAAATCTCTACATGGAATGTGTCACTATAGGTTGTCGTCCCGAGAGAGGTTAACAAGTAAGGATAACAAAAGGCAAACCTTCTAAATTCTGCGTCTGTGAACAACTCTTCGTTGTTGCTGTGGGGAACAGCAGTGTCTGACTTCTCGTTCATCTTGATTATATTAGCTAGCTGAGGGTGTGAAGGTTGAGGTACACTATAGTAGGATAAAGTCTTGGGCTATAACACGGGTTTGAGCTGAGGGGCTTGGAACAAGCTTTCGCATTTAACTATTTCTTTCGCGTCTATATTGGTTCTTGCCCTTTCCGCCTTTTGTTAAGCGAAGGCCTTCGGCCTTAGACTCTGACGTATACCGCTCTTTCTGTTGAATTCTATCTGCGGTAGGGACCCTGCATTGGTGCCCAATAACCTCTATATCCAACCGTGTATCTTGCTAGTAGGTCTACCCAGGCGTTATCGTATGTCATGGATGGTTGACGTTGGATTGAATTGATGAATTGGAGGCGGGGTTAAGGAAAAAGAAAAAGCAAGTACCAACAAGCAGACGGACAGCTACCGCAGATCACAGAAGTCCTTGACGGAAACTATCTGAGTGAGGCTACGAAGTATGTCGCTAAAGGAGTAGTGATATCATTCTAGCTTGAGGCGGACCAATAGTTGTATGTGTTGGGAGTTGTATTCGAGCAGGCCAATGCCGAGCCTGCAAGGTCTATCACCTCCCACTACTCCACAGTCGTAGCATGACTCCGAGCAGTCTCCCAATGGCGGGATAGCCGGTCATGATCAAGTAGGGATGGAAGATCCTACTACAAGGCTTACAATATCCTTGCTGCCAGCATAACTTCCCCGCGAAGGATGCTGAAGCAGAGAGCTCGAATGGAATTGGGGCACTGCTTACTTGATTAAAAAGGAAGGGGGAAGATTCACTCCAATAGGGATAACAGCCGCGTAGCGCCAAGGAAGTCGTCGCCGAAAAAGAACGCGTTACCCTTGGAACAGGGCTGCTACGCCACGTCATGTCCAGACAGCCGACATAGTTTTATAATATATTACAAAATATACATTGGAACACCAAAGCGAAATTATTGGCCCATGCTACGTTAGGATGCAAGTACGGTCACCTTGTATGCAAGTATAGCTGCCTTGTATACAAAATCTTAGCGATTATATATTTTTAATTATAATGGACAAAATGAACGTTTAAAGTTAGCTTACGTGCGTTTAACTTTTTATCTATAAAAACTTCGATTTTAGCTCTTAATATATAAATCAGGGCTTAGTTTTATATTTATTATAGTTATTACTTAAAAATAAAAAACTTTTTCTTTTAAAAATACTTATTATATTTATATATTAAATAATAAAAAAATATAATTAAAAAAGATTTTTAAGAATTTAATTATAATTTTATAAATTTAAGTGTTATTATTAAATAATTATAACTATTAAATTTAAAAATATTATTTACACTTAATAAAAAAGTTATATTAATGCTGTAAATAATAAATAAAATAAATAATATATAAATAATAATTAACGATTTATTTATAAAAAACGCAACGTAAAATTAACTACGATTTATTATTAATATAACCGCGATTTAATTACGCTTTAATAAAAAATATATAGCTAGTAAATATAAAAGTTTATTTAAAATAGTCGATAAATTAATTAAACTTATACTATAGCTATTAATAAATAATAAAACGAAAAAAAAACTTTTTTTTTAAAAAAACGCGAAAAAAAAGCAGCTAGTGCGCTTTTTAAAAAAACAAGTCGATATAATTAATAAAACAATAAAACAAGCAAACTTTAATAAGCTAATTATATATTATAACCTTAATAAAGCTATATAAAAAACAATTAAATAAGTTTTAATCGCGAACGCGATAATAAACTTAATAAAAAATTAAGCTTAAATAATTATAGCCACGTAGTTAAGCCACATTAATAAAATAGTACTATTAAAAAAAACCAAAAAATTTTTAGTTAAAATAAAAAAACAGTTAAAAAACTTAAAAAAAAAAATATTAATAAATATTATTAAAGCTATAAATATAGCTTTAATAAATAATAATATAATTGCGGCTAAAAAACTTAATAATAATAATATTATTATTATATTTAAAAACGCGGTTTTAAAAAATATAAACAATAAAAAATAAATTATTAAAATATTTAATAATAAAATAAAGCTATAAAATAAAAATATAGTAGTTATTATAAAAAACGTTTTAATGAAATAAATATACGAAATATATATAAATAAAAACTTATTAAAAATATTATATAATAAATACTTTAAAATTATATAATATAAAAAAATAATATTTAAAAATAAAAAAATTAAATTTATAGTTATTATAGTTTATATTAATAATATATAAATAGCTAAAATAATATATAATAATAGTTTTATATAAAAAGCTTAATTATTTAACTGCAAGCTTTTTATAAAAAAACTTAAAATTATTTAATATTTTAATTATTATAAATATAAGCATATAATTAAATTTTGTTTAAAAAATATTAAGTGCGGCTATTATATAGCTTTAAAATATAAAAATAATAAAAATAAATATTTAGTTAAAAAAACAAAAGTTAAAAAAAAATATATTAATTATAATAATAATTATACCGCGTAAAATAAGTTATATAAAAAAAAACAAAAAAAAAAAAAAAATAATATACGCTTTATAACTTAAAAGTTTTTAAAATATAAAAAAATTAACAGCAATTAATAAAACAATTTTAAATAATAAAATTTAAATATTATTAGCTTTAGCTTTTATTAAACTAAACAATATTAGCTTACTAACAAAAAAATAATATATAAATAATTTTAGTAAAATTATTTTTTTATTTATATAATAAAATATAATATTATTTTTTAAAATATAATAAGCTTTAAAAATAACGTAGTAAAAATATTATTAAATAATAACTTCGATTATTTAATAATTTAAAAACCCTCGGTTAATAAATATAATAATATTTACTGCTTAAAAAAGTATAAATATTAAATAATTTAAATAAAAAAAAAACCGCTTTATATATAAATAAAAAAATAATAATAAAATCGCTAAATAAAAAATATAAAAAAAATTAAGCAAAAATAATAATAAATAATAAAAATTAAGCAGTAATTATATAATCGATTTATTTATTAAACTAAAAAAAAAAAAAAAAAATTTATTTAAATTATTAAAAATAAAAGCTAATTAATTAAATAATATATATTTATAAAAAATTTTAACTTATATTATTTTTTATAAAACTTAAAAAGTTATAAAAATCGAGAAGTTAAAAAATTTTTAAAATTTATAGCAAGCTAAAACTTAATATTAGCTATTTTTTAAAATAAAATAATTAAAACTTATTAAAAATAAAAAAACTTAATAATAAACCTAATATAAATTATTAATAATTTAATAATAATATATTAAAAAATTTTTAAATAATTAAGCTTTAATTATAAAACTATTTAAATAATTATTAATATAAATATAAACTTAAAAAGTTATAATTATAAAATAAAAAAATAAAATTAACTAAAGCTAAATAAAAAAAAAGCGGTAGTTAAAGTAATAGTAAATATTATAAATATAAATATTTTATATATAATTAATAAATTAAATATAACTTTTAATTAATTAATTAAATAATTTATAAAAATAATAAATAAAATAACGCTTAAAAAAATATTAAGCAAAAATTATTAAACATTTATTTAATAGTTTATAAAAGTTAAAAAAATAAAAAAAAAATAAAACAAGCTTATAAAAAGTTTTAAACCGAAAAAACTATAATAATATAGCTTAAACTTAAAAAAAAAAAATAAGCGCTTATTAATAAAATAATTAAAGCTTAAAAATATAATTAAAAAAAAATATTTATAAAAGTTTTAAAAAACTTAAAAACGCTTTAAAGCTTAGTTAAATAAACTAAGTCGGCATATAAACCGGCTTTTAAAATAGCAGCAATTTTTTTATTAAATAAAATAAAAAATAAATTAATAAACGTAATTACTTTTAAAAATAAAATAGTTTTATTAATAAAATAATTTTTTTTAGTATTATTAGTAGATTTAATTAATATATTAATTAAAAAACTAATATATAATAGCTATTAAAAATTTAAAATTAATACGTTTATAAATAAAAAAAATATAATAGCACTAATATAAACGCTAGCTTTTTAAAAAGCTTTAAAAAAAATTTATTATTTAATAAATTTTTTAAAGCTTGCGGATTTATTTTAGCAAAAAAAATAGCTATATTATATATAGCTAACTTTTTATTAAAATATTATTTAACAAGATTTAAAAAAGCAAAAATAATAATAATTTTTAAATTAAGCAAGCTAAAAAAAATTAAAAAAATAGCTAAAAAATAAAGGTTAATTATACTTATTAATATAATAAACAAAATTCTTAAAAAAAAAATATGCTGCTATATAATAAAAATAGCCGAAAATAAAAATTTACTATTTAATAATTAAATAAATAATAAAAAATATAAATTTATTAACGTAGTTATAAAACTAATAACTAAAATAGCTAAAACAGCTATAAATAAAAAAAATATTATATTTTTATTATAATTAAATATTATAAAAGTTTTTAATATAATTAATAAAAAATAAATAATTTATATTTTTTAATAAAAAAGTTTTTTTTTATAAATTATAATATAAGTTTATTTATTTATTTTAAATAAATTAATATAATTTTATTTTAATAAAAAAACGTTATAATTAATAGCTTTAAAAATAAAAGTGCTTTAAAAGTTTTTTTTTTTATTTTTATTTTTTTTTATATATTTTAATGCTTTATAAAAACTTAGCTGCGCATAAAAAATTAATCGTTGTTAGCTTTATTAATAATATTAACTTTTTAATAATAAATTTAAACGTCGACTAAAACTATAAAATATTAAAAATAATATAAAAAATATATAAAAGCTAGGCTATAAAATATAATATAAAATTTACGCTTTAAAAAAATAAACTAATATATTTTTTTAATAGTAAAACAGCGCTTATATAAATAATTTATTTTTTTAGCGCTATAATTAAATTAATAAATAATATAAGGTTTTTAAATATATAATTTAATAAAAATATAAAATAAAAAAAATATTTAGCCGAACTTAAAAAAAAACTTAATATTTAAATATATATAATAATTAAACTATAAAATTTAATATAAAATAATAATATATTTAAAATAAAATAAGTTTACTTAGCAGTAGTTTATAGCACGTTAATATATAAAGTAGTAATAGAATATAAGCTTTTTAAAAAAAATAAAATATAAAATATTATTAGCGCTTTAACAGCTATTTAAAATAAATATTTTAAATAAATAATTAACGCTTTTAAAACTATTTTTATAAAATATTTAAAAACTAAACTAAAAATTTTACCGATAAACTTTTATTTTAATAATAAAACTATAATAAATAAAAATTAATTATATAATATAATTTATAATAAAATTATTAATAAAGCTATAAATAAAATAAAAATAATGTTATAAATAATAAAAAAAAAAAGCCAAGGTTTAAATTAAAAGTAAGCTTTTAAAAAAAAAAAAATTTTTATTAATAGCAACTTTATAAAACTAAACTATTAGCAAAAAAAATAGTCGAAAAAATAAAAGCTTAAAAAAATATTTTAAAAAAAATAAAAAAATTATTAACGTTATATTAAAATAAAATATAATTATTTAGCTTTAACTAAATAAAAGCTTAGTAAAAATAACGCACTTAAAAAATATAAAAACTTATTAAAATATAAAGCAGTATTAATTATTTAAATTTATACCGAAAAAATAAAACTAAAAATATTTTTATATAAAAAAAAAGTCTTTAGGTTTTTAATTCCGCTTTATAAGTGCGCAAAAAAAAAAAACATTTTAATATATTATTTTTAAATATAAACTTTTAAAAAAAAAAAAACATTTTAATTAAAAATTTAATAAATAATTTATTATTTAATAATAAAAACTTAAAAATTACTATAAAAAATTTTAAATTTATAAGCTTTATTATAAAGTAGTTAATAAACACCGATAAAATAGCTATATATAATAAAATAGCAAAAAAAAAAAAACTAAAAAAAAAACAAAAAAAAAAAAATATTATAGCAAGGTCGAAAAAACCTTGCTAAAAATATATTTAAATAAAAAAATAAACTTATTATAATTTTTTTAAAAATAAAAACTATAAAAACCTTTAAAAAAAGTTTTTTTTATTTTAACTTTATTTTATTTTTTACTAGTTAATTAAATAATAAAAACTAGCTTTTATAAAAACAAAAAACATTTAAATAATAAATAACACGTAGTATAAAATTTTTATTTAGCTTTCGCACGGTTTTATTTATAAATATATACGCATAAAAAAACCGCGCTGCCTCGCGGCAGCATAACAGGTTATTTAATAATAATAAATATTTACATATTTAAAACAACTAAGCTTTTTGTCGACAACTTTAAGAATAACATCGTTTTACATAAGTTTCCAACAAGCCCACTTGCTTTTCACTGTTCAGGATGTAAGTACAACGGCATTCATATACTTTTGAACAGTTTTAATATTTTAGGTGTAAAATGGGTCAAAAAACTAAGGCGGCTAGTGAACGTTGGGTGGTGGTAAGGTACATTATTAAGGCTTGCTTTAATATGAGTTGTCCGCATTATAGCGAGGCAGTCGCAAAAGGTGCTCAATTTGATCAGTACGGGAGCCCTCTCGAACAGCGATCTCGTGTTGTGCCTAAGCCGACGGCATAACTAATTATGCAACAAGAAGTCTCGAAGAGAGGGAGCACTGAGCGAGCAATAAGAAATCACTAAGACGAGCACTAGTTAGACCATTCAAGAGCTATCACTGGAAATTAAATTTGACATTGTGGGGGTGGGAGGTCGGGGGTATCAATGGCAGCTATTAAGTTTCTATCAACTTCAAGTAGGATGCCAAGCGGTCTTAGTGATTGGCATGATAAATGACAGGTTGATGACCTTCAATGAGAAAAGCCTTTCATGCAAGACCTGCACCTGCTATAACAGTGATGGCTAGAATGGCAGACATGTGCTCGGCCAGTACAGGAGCATATAGAAGCATCGAGCTCCAACCCCAGATCATGAACCCAAAGTACCCAAGGCAGGGAGGTTTGTGATTCCCGACTTGCCACTTCCACATGGTCAAGAGTATTTGAGGGTCAGGTTGTATTAATTCAAATGCCTGTTACATCACCTCTTTGACTTTTTATCACCAAGTTCCCATAGAGGTGCACTGACTCTCTTACTGCCCACCTCCTAGCTATCAGCTCTATTTGTCCTGTCCATCCCTCATTACCATAATACAATGGTTGAATTTACCTATGCACCACTAGTTCATAATCAGGAATTTCGACTCCTAGATATTTTACCCGGCACATTCGAAACACCAATCCGAATTGCCCTGCATCATGATATCCTTAACCGCGAAAGCCCACCCCCGTATGAGGCACTGTCATACACTTGGGGCTCATTGGATAACCGCACTACAGTAGAATTGTGGGACGAGATCAATGCACAGCTGTTTAGTGCACGTATCACTCAAAACCTGGCTTGTGCCCTAATGCACCTTCGACGTAGCGATTCCAAGAGAACAGTCTGGGTTGATGCAGTATGCATCAATCAAAGCGACATCCCCGAACGAACCAAACAAGTTAGCATGATGGGTGAGGTCTATCGGCTAGCTTCGCGTGTTGTCGCATTCCTGGGGCCTGCAGAGATCGATTGTTCTACGTTGATTAATCAGTTACAGTACATTCAGCGAGTGGTCAACGTTGATTTTGTTTCCGGATCCGTCACCTCAAGCAACGCCGAAGGGACTTCATGGGCCAACTTGAAGCATGCCGCGCCATTATCTAAAGGAGATCTGACGGCGCTGTACCACTTGATTCATTGTCAGTGGTTTGAGAGGCTCTGGATTCGACAAGAGATTGGCTGTGGACAAGACAGAGCAATTCTGCTATACGGTCAACAAGAGATAACATGGGCAACATTCTGTATTGCTGTCTATTTAATCTCACGGAAACCGCTTCCGGGAAGTATTCTAAAAGCGAACACACAGGCAGCTCTACGTTACCGACTCGACGCGGTAGATACCGTCGTGTTGACATCCAAGAGCCGGTTTTCATTTTGCTCGCTTCGACGAGAAATTGGATATGCCCATTGTCAGGACCCGAGGGACAGGATATTTGCCGTTCTGAGTCAACTCGACGAATTCGACGAGAAACTCAATATCATTCCGAATTATGAGAAGACAGCTCGAGAAGTCTACATTGACGTAGCAGTAAAGAATATTCGTTATAATGATGATTTATATATCTTGAATCAATGCGAACTGCGCGAAGGCACCACGATTGACCTTCCAAGCTGGGTGCTAGACTACTCTACTCCTATCACGACATCCAACCTGCACTTTGTAGGCAAGCCCTTCTTTGGGCTTGTCCAAAATGCTTCCCTCATAGACGGAGATGTGCTCCGGACCTCTGGCATTCGTTGCGGCATTATTAATAAAACAAACCCCGTGACAGAGGGTGCCTTCTCCTCAGGAATGTCTGCGACGATAAAGGAAATTAGGCGACTGTTCCCTTTTCCAGCTACGCCGAATAACAAATACCCGTCAGGAGAGAGTATTCTGGAGGCGTATTGCGCTACTATATGCGCTGACAGCTTTCTGGAACGATGGTATCCCCTAAGGTCAGAATCATCTAGCGACTATGATTCGTATCAAATGGCTATCGAGTTCTTGAAGAGAATTTTTAGTGACGAGATTGATGACCTTGAAGAGAAATCGTTGCCATCCAAGTATCTGGGGAAAATACAAGAGTCTTGCAAGGATCGGACATTCTTCACTATGGATGACGGACACTTTGGGTTGGCGCCGGCCACATCTCGCCCCGAGGACGAGGTAGCGGTCATTTTCGGATCGACAACTCCGATTGTAGTTCGCCGCGACAGCAAAGCCTTGCATGAGGCACAATATCGTATTGTTGGAAAATGCTACGCTCATGGCCTGATGCAAGGTCAATCACTCATGGGGGAGCTGCCCCAGCATATATGGGATGTTAATGATGGTACAATGACTAATCTACGTATGAAAGGTTATATCAACAGGAGTAAGGCAGATGATATAGTCCGCGAGGAGGACCCACGAATGAAACCGTTCCTTAGCACCTTGGTGGAAAAGGGGCTATTACGGTCTCCAAGCCTTGAAATTCTTCGGCAAGCAGGTCCCTTGAACGTCTTCAAAGCGGCCAATTTAAGAGTTCAAAACTTCAATTTCATTTAAACTTGAATAGTATAAAGTATTCAACATATCTTAGCAGACTAGAGTAGCTAATATTTTCATCCCGACAACGAGGGTGAGGGTTATAAATTAAATAGAGAAAATGACATTCTTAACAACTTAGCAAGTTTATAATTTACCGGCTTCCTAGGATAAAAATAAGCTTATAATTATTTGTTAGCAAACTTATTATAAAAACTCTACACCTAGCTTTATTTATAAATAAAAGCTACGCCGACTTTATATTATTATTATTAAATAAAAAAAGTTATATTTTAAGTTAAAACATTTATTTAATAAATATTTAAAAATAAATTTATATAAAAAAAATAAAAATTTTTATATAATTTTTATATAATTTATTAATAACGTTTATAAAATCAATATAATATATATAATTAAAATAATTAATTATTTTAATATTAATATAATTTATAAATAAATAATTTATTTTTTATTAAAACGCGATTTTTTTATTTTACCGCGTAATAATTTCTTAATTAAATAATATTTATAAAAACTAAAAAACTTTTTTTAATTATTAAAATTTTTTAATTACGTAAAAAATTTAATATTTAACGCGCTTTTAAAATTTATAATATTTTTATAATTATATTATAATATAAAATAATAAAATATATTATTAAAAACGTAATTTATATTAATATATATAATTTTAATTTAATTAAATGTTTTTTAAATATATTATCGATTTAAATAATTTAAAATTTTTATTAATTTATATTAATATTAAAAATATAATTATTTTTTTTACGATTTATATAACGTAAGTTTAATTAATAAATATAAATAATTATAAATAATTAATTTAATTAATTTAATTAATTTAATTAAATTATTTATATTATTAATATAATTATTAAATTAATTATATATATATAAAAAATATATATTAATTTTATATATAAAAATTTTTATTTTATTTTACGATTAATATATATTTAATACTTTAATTAAAAATATTATTTTTTTAAAAAAACTTAATAATAATATTAAGCTTATAATTTTATTAATTATTATTTAATTATAGCTTAAATTATAATATATATATTTTTATAATTATTAAAAAAATTTATACGAAATTTTAAAAATAATTAATAATAATTTATTATATAATTTAATTACGCGGGTTTTTTATTATATATTTTAAAAGCTTATTTATATAAAAAAAAACCGTATTTTATATAAAGCTAAATAAATTTTTTTTTACGTAATATAATTTAATTTTTTTATTTTTTTTTAAAATCGCGTGTTTTTTAAAGTTATAATTTAAAACATTATTTTATTTTAATTTAAATAATATTTATTATAATTATAACCTTCGATTAATTATTTTTTTATTTTTTTTAAAGTAATTATATTTTTAATTAATTAAATAAAACTTATTATAAATTATAAAATTATTAAAATTATTATTTTTAACAACGTTAAATAACTTTTATTATTTTATATTATAAAAAACTTAAAATAATATAAGTTTTTAATTTAATTTTATAAAAATATTATAAAAATATATTAATAATTATTTATAATAAATAAAAAAATAAATTTTATAAAGTTTATAATTAGTTTATTTTTTATTATAAAAAAATAAAATATAATAAAAATTAATAATTAAAGTTTAATTTTTAAATTATGTTTTTTATAATATAAATTAAATTAAAACTAACGTTTTTTACGTATAAATAAATAATAAATTTATCGTAAAAAAAATTAATTATTTAATTATTTAATATTAAACTTTATAATTTATTAAAATAAATATATAATTATATATAATAATATTAATTATAATAACACCGGTTATAATTTAAAAACTTATAAAAAAAATATAAAAATAAATAATAAAATAAAATTTAATTAATTTTTAATTATATTAATTATATTTATAAAATTTTTAATAATTAAATATAAAAATATAATAAAAATAATTTATTTATTTAAATAATTTGCTCGCTTATAATTTATATTATAATTTTTTTTATAATTAATATATATTTAATATTTTAATTAAAAACATTGTTTTTAAATAAAACTTAGCTATAATAACGCGTTATTATAATATTAAATAGCTCGGCGTAAATATTATTATTTTTATTAAAAAATATTAATTTTATTAAAAACTTTTAATTTATTAATAAATTTATAAAAGTTTTTATTATAAATAATAAATAATTATTAATAAAAAAAGCTTATTAATAAAATAATATAATAATAAAAATAATAATATATTTAAAAAAATAAAAATTATATAATTTAATTATAATAAATAAATAAAAAATAATTAATAATTAAATAATATAATTTATTTTAAGGAAATATTAAATATAAAAATATAAAATAATTAAAAATAAATAAAATAAAATTATTAAAAAAAAATATAAAATAAAGTAACTTTAATATTTATTTTTTTAGTTTTAATAAAAAAATAATTATTTTATTAAATATTGTTTAAAAAACTACGCGTTAATAAAAATTTATTTATATAAAGCTTTATAAATTATATAACTTTTTATATAAATATAAAATTAAATTTTATAATATATTAAATAAACTTTTTTATAATAAAAGTTTAAGTTAATAAAATTTTTATTTATAAAAGTTATATAATTATATTTATTAAATTAATTTATTTTTAAGTTTTAAATTAAAATATTTTTTAACGCGTTTTATTAATAATAATTATATATAAATATAATTTAATTATTTTTTAACTTTTTATATATATTATAAACTATAAGTTTATTTTTATTATTAAATTATTTTATTTAATATTATATAGTTTATTTTTTTTTTAAATTTTTTATACACTTGTTTTAATAAATATATAAAATTTATTAACCTTTAATTAAATAATATAGCTTATATATAATTATATATTTATTTTATTTTTTTATTTTTTTATTTTATTATTAATAAAATAACATTAATTATTTTAAGTTTAATTATATATTTTTATAATAATTTATTAATATTTTTTATAAGTTTTAATTTAAAAAAACTAATTATATAAAAAATTAATTAGCTGCTAATATAATTATCGCAAACTTTAAATATATTAATATATAATGCTATAAAACGTTTTATTAATAATTTTTATAAATAATAATTATTAATAATACGATTTATTTTTTTATAGCAATATAAACGTTATTATTATAATTAATATTTTTATCGCGCGAAATATATATTTATTATTATATTTATTTTATAGTTATTATATTTTTATAAGTAATAAATTTAATTATATTTAAATTATTTAAACTATAAGTTTTTATAAATATTAAAACTATATTTTTTTTTTATATATAAGCTGCTAAGTTTTATTTTAAATTAATACTTTAAAATAATTTTTATTATATTAAATAATTTATTTCGCTTTAAGCAAAAAAAAAATATAATTATAAAATAAATTATTTTTTTATTGCTAGAGTTTATAAAATAAAAAAATATATAATTAAAAATATTATTAAATATTAAAATTATTAAAAAAACTAATATTTTTTTACGTATAATATAAAATAATAATAACTTAAACATTTTTTTAACTAATTATTATTTTTTAAATAGCGTTTTTTTTATTACTTGTTTATTCTTTTATATATTTATTATTTATTATATATACGATTATATTTAAAATAAAAAAAAAAATTAATTGTTATATTTTTTATAAACTTAAATAAATAGTTCGGTTTAAAAATTTATATTTAAAGGTTTTTTATTTTAGCAGATAAATATTTAATTTAAATCTAGTAATAAGCTTTTTTTTATTTTTTAATTATTTAAGCTATAGATTTTTTATTTTATAATAAAATAAAAAGCTGCTGTTAAACGCGTATAATATAATAATTTTATATATTATTTTTAATAAAATAAATAATAAATAATTATCGAGATAATTTTCGGTTTAAAATAATATTATTTATTTAAAAAAAATAACTATTAATATATTTTAAATTTTTATTTTTATATATAATAATTTATAATATTATATTTATATTTTTAATTAATAATTATTTAAATATATTTTATAATTTAATATTTGCTTATATTTAAAAATAAATATTATTAGCTAATATAAAGTTTATATAAGCTTATAATTATAATAAAAATAATTAAGCTAAAAAAAATAAAAAAAAAAAAAAATATTACGCTTTATTTATATTTTATTAATAATTATATTATATTATAAATAAAAAAAAATAAAAATAAACGCGTATAAAAAAAATTAAACTTAAAAGTTTAAATATTTATTACGAAAAAAAGTGGCTTAAAAAAAAGCTAAGTATACGCTACGCTTTTTATATTTATTTATTTTATTATCGCTAGTTGCACGCTTTATTTATTATATACGAGAGTTTAATATAACTTTATTATTTCGGTCGATATTAATTTTATTAATTTAACCTAGATTAATATTATTAATATTAATTTTATTAGTTTTAAGATTAATATTATTAACAACAACTTTATTAATCTTAAATTATTACGCTAAAAACGGTTTATTTTTTATATTTATATAATAATTATAATTTTTTATATTTAGTTACTTTTTTAGTTTTACTTTTTAGCTATTAATTTAATTTTATATTTAGTTTTTTAAATATATAAAAATAGCCGTTATATTTAACGCGCACTTAATATAATAATAAAAGTACTTAAAAACTTTTTTTATAAATTAATAGCTATTAGTTTTATTATTATCTGCAAATTAAAAACCTCTGCGTATATTATATATACTTTATAAATATATATAAAGTTTATAATATTTTAATAACTCTTTAATTAATAAAACTTAGCACGGTATAAATATTAGTATATAAGAATTATATAATAAAAAATTTATAAAATAAGTTTACTAATAAAAATATTACGAGAATATTTAATAAAACAATAAAATATAAATTTATTTATAAATAATTATTTTAAAAAATATAACCTAGACTTATAAATTAAGCTAATTAAATAAATTATATTATTAAAAATATAAAGTTAAAATATAAATTTATAAACTTTATAAATATTTTAATAAATAATAAATATTAATATATTTAAATAATAAATTTTAGTTATAGTTAATTAATTATTAACGCTAGCAAAAAATATTATAATAATATAAATAAACAAAAAAAACTTAAGTAATAAATTAAAAAAAAAAAAGTTAATATTAACGCTAACACTTTTATTTAAATAAGTAATATTTATTTTAAAAATAATTTTATAAAAAATATTAATAATTATAAAAATAGCGACAGCAGCACTTATTATTATAATATTAATAGCTGCAAAAATAATAATATTAGTATTTATTATAATAATATTAATTATTACTATATTTAAACTAATAATAATTATATTTAAGCAAATTAATTAATTAATATTTATATTTATAATATTTTAATTATTAAAAGCTATAATAATAAAAACTTAGCTTATATTAAAAATAAATATATTAGCTTTTAAAATAATAATTTTATATAAATAATTAAAAAAAAATAATTTATTTTTATTATTATTAATAAAAGTTATTATTATATTACACTTATTAAATATTAAAAGCTTTAAGCTTATAATATTAAAATTATATAATAAATTTATAAATATTAATATATTTTTAATTTAAGTTAAATTATATTTAAAATAATACTTAAATAATATTATTTTTAATTATTAAAAAGTTATAGTTATTTTATAATTTTTAATAAAAAAAATATTTAAATAGTTTTAGCTAATATTAAAAGATTTTTTAAAAACCTTAACGCTAAATAAAGCTAAAAAAAAAACTTAAAAGATTTTTATTAGTTATAATAAATTTAAAAAATATATAAAAACATTATTTAAAAATATTAAAAAAATAAAACATATAAAAAAATAGCTTTATTGCTTAAAATAAATTAAAGCTATAATAAATTATATTATAAAATTTAAACAATTAATAATAATTTTAAAATTATTAAAAGCTACGCTGTTTTATTTATTTTATAAAAAATTAAAAATATAAATTAAAAACAAATTATATAAAATAAATAAACTATTAATAATTAATAAATATATTAATATAGCTATTATAATTAATTAATAATTATTTAATAAATACTTTAAAAAAAAAAAACTATTAAAATTAAAAAAAAAAATCTTTAAAAAAATAAAAAATAAAAAACTAAACAAATTAATAAAATTAAAAAATAATTATTTAAAAATATATTTTAAGTTAAATATTTTAACTGCAGTTAAAAAAAATATTTTTAAATAATATATTGCTTTAAAAAAAAAATATTAAATAAAATTATTAAAAAAAAAAGATTTTTTAGTTAAAAAAAAAAATATAAATAATAAAAATTTAAAAAAATAAAAAATAAAAAAATAACGCTTAAAGCAAAATTTTTTTAAATTAAAAATATAAAGTCGCTGTTTTAAATTAAATATATAATTTTATATTTAATATAATAAATTATTTAATTTACTATAATATAAAAAAAACAACATATAAATAATATTTAAAATAAAAATATATATACTTAAAAAATAATTAAAATTATTAAATATATAATTTAAAAAAATAATTTATTTAAAATAAAAAAATTAATAATAAAAATAAATTAGTATTTATAATAAATTTAAATAATTATAAAAAAATCTTTATAGCTAAGCTTAAAATATAACTTAAAAATAAACTTTACTTAAAAAAAAAAATTATAATTATAAATAATATAATTATTAAACTAAATATAAATAGCTTAAATAGTTAGTTTTAAAAAGTATTTAAAAAAGCGAAATAATTTATAAAACTTTAAAAAATAAAATCTAAAAAAAAAAAAAAATAAAAAAAACTATTTTAAAAAAATTAAAAGCAATAAATAAATATAAGCTATAGCTAAAACTATTTAAAATATAATAAAATAATAAAGCTTTATTAATAAAAGTTAAAATTAATATAATATATATATTATAATTAACTATTTAATTAATTATTAAAAATTATTACTACGATAAAATAATAATAAAAAAAAATAATAATTTTTTAATATTTAAATATTTAAAATATAATATAATATTATAAACATATTATATAATTTATAAATATTATTTATATTTATAAAATAAACTAAAAAATGCTTAGTTTTTTAAATAAATTATTTAAACTATAATAAATAATTTTTATAAAATATAACTTAAAAATATAATATAAGTTAGCTACCGAAATAATAAAAAATTTACGATTTTTAATATAAACAATAACTATATATAAAAAATAATAGTAAAAAAATATATAAATAATAATTATAAATATTATTAAATATTAAAAATATAATTATTTTAATATTTAATATATAAAATATAAAATAAAAAACTATAATATATAATATAACTTAAATTATTAAAATAATATTTACTTTAAAATAATAATATTATTAAATATAAGTTAATAATTTAAAATATAAAAAAAATATTAAATTAAATATTTATAAAAATAATATATATAATAAAAAAATTAAAAAATAAAAAAAATTTTTGCTAAAAAAGCAGCAAATAATTAATAATTTTAAAATTTTATTTAAAATATAATATAATTTAAATAAAAATTAATTTAAAATTAAGCTTAAATATTAAAAAAAAAAATATAAAATTTTAATCGACTTAAAAGCATAAATAAATTATATATTATTATAAATAATAAAATAAGATTTTATTTTATAAAAATATAAAAAAAAATCTTAAAAAATTAAAAAATTTAATAAAAGCACTTTTAACTATAATAATAAATATATACTTAAAAAAATAATATTACTTAATATATTAATATAAAAATATAAAAAATAAATTATATTAAATATTGCTAATATTTTTAAATATAATATTATTTTAAAAATATTATAATTAATATTTAGCGATTTTATAATTTAATAAAAAATAAAAATAATTAAATAAAAATTAAAATAATAAATTAAAAAAATAAACAAAATTATAAAAAAAATTATTAAAAATATACCGAAAAAATATTATTAATATTATAAATTATTTTTAAAAAAAAAAAAAAAAAAGCTTTTAAAGCATAGTTTATAAAATTATTATATTTTAATTAAAAAAAAATACCAACTAAAAATTTATTAAATATATTATATAAGCTTAAACAAAATAAACGCTTTATAAAAATATATTTAAAAAAACCTAGCAAAAAGTTTTATTAAAAAATTATTTTTATTTTATAATTATTCGATAATATTAATATTAAAAATAAAAAATAAAAAATAATTAATTAATAAAAAAAATAAACTAATATTTTAAATAATAATAAATTATTAATTATTAAA
>MU389799.1:0-176777 GCA_022578765.1 Xylaria sp. FL0933 | reverse complement strand
AATATATTTTTTTTTTTTTTTTTTTTTTTTTTTTTTTTAATTTAAATTTTTTTTTTATTTTTTTTTTTGTTTTTTTTTTAAATTTTTTTTTTTTTTTTTTTTTTTGATTTTTTTTTATTAAATATTAATATAAAAAAAATTTTTTTTTTTTTTAATAATTTTATTTTTATTTTTTTTTATTTTTTTTTTTGTTTTTTTTTTTTTTTTTTTTTTTTTTATTTTTTTTTATATATTTAAAAAAAAAAAAAATATTTTTTTTTTTTTTTTTTTTTTTTTTTTTTTTTCTTTATTTTATTTTTTTTTTTACTTTTTTTTTTTTTTTTTTTAATTTCGTTTATTTTAAATAAATCGTTAAAATAACAGCGCACTTTTTTTTTATATCGACGTTAATATACTGCGGCCGCCTTTATTTTTTGTTTTTTTAAATCATTATTATTAGCGTTTTTTTTATTTTTTAGCGCGCAAGCTATATAGTTTATATACTATAAATAAAGACTTTTTTACGTGTTATTTTATAGTTGCGCTTATATTATTTCTTAAAAAAACTAAATAAATTAAAAATATTAAATAAGTAATTTATTTATTTTGTTTAAAAAATAATAGTAAATAACCTTAACTAATTATTAAATATTATATTTTTTATAATAATATATAATAAAATAAATAAAGCTATAATAAAAAAAAATATTATGTATATTATTATTAATAATATTATAAACGCGCAGGCTTAATAGTTTATACGACTATTTAAACTGTTTATTTATAATATATATAAATATTAGCAGCTTTTTATAAAACTAGTTAAGCGCTATTTTATATGCGGCTAATATATTTTAATAAAATAAGGTCGCTAATTATATATTAGTAAAGTTATTTTTATATTTTTTATATTATTTTTTTTTAAGCTAGTTCTCGCGGGCGATATAATAAAACAATTATATAACCTTAAAACTATTATTAACTTATATATTATTTTAGTTGTTTAAGAAAAAAAAGTGGCCGAGCTTTTAATAGCTTTAGTTATTTTGCCACTATAACTAGTTAATAAAAAAAAAAAAATAAAAAAAATAACGTGGCAGCTATTTTTATTGTGTTAATAATAATTGTTTTAATTATTATTATTATTATTATTATTATTATTATTATTAAAACCTTTTATTATATTATTAATTATATAATGTTTAAATAAATATAATAATTTTTTGTTTAATAAAGCTTTAGTTTTTTTAATAAAATAAGCTATAGCGTTGTTTAATTATAGTATAATATATTAAATAAAGTAATATATTATTTTCGACTTATTTTAATTAATAATATTATATTTAAATAAGTTGCGTACTACGGTTATAATATACGACTATGTTATATAAATTTAATTTATAAGCGTTAGCTTAGTTTTTTTGCCTAAAGTATATACTAAGAGCTTTTATATTAAAGGTTGTATAATTATTAGCAGGCTAAAGCATTATATACAAGCGTTATTCTCGGTTATATTTTTATTGCGACGTAACACTATTATATTATTTTTATATACCCGAAAGCTTTAAGCGAGCACGAGGTACCGGCTTATTTTAATTATAGCCGAGAAAATAAAAGTATATACTTTTGCGTTTATTTAGCCGCTTTTTTTAATAATTATTATAGTAGCTAATACGTTTAATAATATGCTCTCGAATAAATTAATATAAAAAACCTAGTTAAACAAAGTAAAATAAAAGTTTAAAATAGTTATATTAAGCGCGGCCTCGGCTGCTTTTTTTTTTTTTTTAAAGTAATAACAAGAATAAAATATTATATTAGCTGCGCGCGCTTTTAAAATATAAAAACAGTTTTTTTACCGCGGTATAAAAATATAATCAGGTTTATATTTATAAAAAAACTTTTTTTCGACCCGTAAAATATATAACAATATGCGGCTTAAAATATATTAATATTACTAAAGCAAAAATACTAGCATAATTATTTTTTATAGCTTTGTTAGCTTTAGCCGCTTAAAGTTATTAATAGCTAGCTTAAATATAATAAACGCCGAAAAAGCTAAAAAATAAGCTATTTTATATATAATGCTAATTACGCGTGTAAAATTATTTTAAATAATATATTATATAGCGCGCTGTTTATTTATTTTATACACTTTATTAACGCTTTAATAATATAAGTATAAAGAGATTATAGCAAGCGTAGCAGCTGCCGCACATAGTTTGCTTTTTTTAATAATATTATAATAATATTAAAAATATTGCGCTTATTTTATACGCTTAATAAAAAAGTTTATTTTTAGCACTATATTTAATATTGCGATAGCGTTATAATAAGCTAATATTGCAAGCGTTTTTTAAACAGCAAGAGCTTTACGCAGCGTTATCGATATTAAAAACCGAAAATAAAACTAAAAACAAAACTAAAAACAAAATAAAAACTAAAACGTGGGCATTATTAGCAGCAGCAGCAGCAGTAATAATAATAATAATAGCCCTCGGTTAACTTTAAACTATTAACTGCTTATAAATATAAAAAAAAAATATTAATATTATACGTTTTTTTGCTATAGCCGGCTATTAAAGCATAATATTATATTGCGCGCCGGTTATTTTTTTTAAGCCGGATTAAAATTTTTTTATTTATATTATTTTTAGCAGTATTAATAAATTATGTTTATATTTAAGTCGATAGCAATAAAAAAACATTAAAAATAACTATATTTGTTTTTTTAAAAAAGCGTTAATAATAAAATAACCAGGGTTATAAGTAATAGTAACCGCAAAGTAAAAATATCGGCAAAACTATAAATTATAACAAAGAAAACTTTAATATATTATTTTAAAGCTTAAATAACATTATTTAATAATAAATAATTATTATAATAAGCGTTTTATTTTAAATAAACTTAAATAATTATAATAATAATATTATATTAATATAGCTTATATATAAGTATACTATATTTTTTTAAATAAATAAATAAATAAAATTAGTTTAATATAATAAAAAAAAAAAAGAAAAAAAAAAAAACAATGTTTTAAAAATAAATTTTAATAATAAAAAATAAAACTAAATTAATAAAAAGTATTTTTTATATTAATAAAAGTATAAAGCTAAAAAAAAAAAAAAAAAAAAAAAAAAATAAACTTGGTTATTTTATAAAAATTATAAAGCTAGATATAATAACGTTTAGCTTGTTTTTTTTATTTAATGATTTTTTATTTTTTTGTTTTTTTGTTTTTTTATTTTTTTATTTTTTTTTTTTTTTCTGCTTAATTTTTTACTAAAACGTTATTATAGCTTAAGCTTATATTACTGCTTATTAATTATATAAAGTAAAACGTTTATATAATAAATCGACTAATTAATTAAATTTAATATATAATAATTTAAATATAAATTAATATAAAGTTAATAAAGTTTATTTTATAAAATAAAAGCGGCTATAATATAAGCAAATAAATAAAATATTTAAGGATTTTATAGTAAAACTAAGTAGTGCACACGATAATATTTTAGCTAAAAAAAAAAAAATAAAAAATAAGCTAGAAAAAATGATTATAAGTAAAAATAAACAAAAATTAAAAATAACCGGCTTTTTACGAGCTACTTTAGTTTATTTAAAAGCGTATTAAGTATAATACTTAATAAAGAACTAGATTTTTAGGTTTTTTTATTTCGGAACTTATAGGCCTACTTTAGCACGTGGTTTTTAATAAAAGGTTTCGTTTTATAATAAAGCAAATTTTATTTTTATTATTATAAAAAAAAAAAAACTAAGCGTAACTCTTAGCTTGCGTGCTTTATTTATATAAAAATTTAATTAATATATTATATAATAATAAAAAAGCAATAAAAAAAAACGCGCGATAAAAACAACTAAAAAAAAAAAAAAAAAAAAAAACACGAACGAGAAAACACAAAAAAAAAAATATAAAAAAAAGAATATAAAAAAAAAAACACAAAAAAAAAAAAATAAAAAATAAAAAACAAATAAGCAATAGCTTAAAATATAAAGTATTAGTAAAAATTATTAAAATAATTAAGAAGTTTTTTAGGTTAAGTATAATAATCTTAAATAATAAGTCGAACTATTTTTAAATAAAGTGTATATATATATTTATTTTATATATTTTAAGCATGCTATTATAATTATATAATATATATTTTTTATAGCTAATATAAAATAAAAGCATATATAAAAATACTTGTTTAAAGATTATTTATAAAAATTATATAACGAGCTAATCTTTAGTTATATTATTTTTATATAAGCGATAATAATTACTCGAGTGATTATAGTAAAAAAAAATATAAAAAAACTAAAAAAAAAAAAAAAAAAATATAATTAAGTATTAATAAATATAGTAGTAATAATAAAAAGCCGTAAATAATATATTATACTTAACTTTATATAAATATATAGTTTAAAAAAAAAAGCGTGACTAATATATTAAAAAATTAAATAAAAAAAAATTTATATATAATATAATAAACTTAAATCGAGTAATAAATATAAAAAAAAAAAGTTATATAAACATATAAACAAAATAAAATAAAATATAAAAAAAATAAACATCGAAAATAAAGTATATAAAGTTTTTTAATAATTAAAGCTATTAAAAAAGCTTTTAATAAATATAAAGTATATTATTTAAATCGTTGATTTTTTTTTTATTAATTGATTTTATTTATAATAGCAAAAACTATTTTTTACTAAAAATAAAGCTATATATATAAAATTACGCTTACTTTAAAAACTATATTATTGTTTTAAATAATAACATATATAACGCTATAACCTTTGTTTTTTTTTATTAATATTTTTTTTTTTGTTTTTTTTATTGGTTTTTTTTTTTTTTATTATAAAGTCGCTTACTCGAACTACTTAGCGTGTTTATATTTATATTATTAATACGTGCGTGGCTATAACGTTTAGTTAAACAATAATAAACTATATAAACTTTTAATAATTATATTATTTTTTTCTTGATAATAATAGCAAGCGTAGTTGTTTTTTAAATTAAAAACGTAATAATTAATTTATTAATTTTAATAAATTTATAATTTAAATATTTTGCTAGTATAAAATATGCTATATAAATTATATTTTTATTTTTAATCGCTCGTATACAACTTTAACACATGCAAGTAAAGTGTATATAATATAAGCAATAAAAAAAAATAAGGTATAAACCTAAGGCTATAAAACCGGTTTTTTTTTATTGTTATTATTAAGCTATAATTAAATAATATATTTTTTTTAATTACCGGTAATATATAATATAAAATAATTAAATAAAACTATATTAACGTTTTTATTTTTATTTTTATTTTTTATTTTATAATAAAACTAAAAAATTAAATAAAGGGTTAATGCTTTATTATTAAGTGTATGCTAGAGTTTTTATAAATTAATAATTAAATCGTAGAACTAGGTTAAAAAATTAAGCTAAAAACCGAAGTATAGTTAGCCGAGGTATACTATATTATTAAATTAATAATTAAGTAAAAAAACCAGGTAAAAAAACTAAGTAAAAGGTTAAAGCGTAGTTATTTAAAGTATATTAAACTAAATAAATAAATTAAAAAATTAAGTTAAGAAACTAGGTTAAGCGTTAATTTTTAATTATTTAAAGTATATTATACTAATATTATTCTTTATTATATAAAAATAAATAAACGGATTAAAAAATTAAGTTATAAACTAAAGCTTTATTAACTAAAGTGTGTTATATTACTATAGTTTTTTATAAAATAAATAATTAAATTATAAAACTAGGTTAAAAAACTAAGTATAAAATTATAACGTACGTATATAAAAAATGTAAATATTTTATAAAATATTAAGTAATTAATAAAAAAATAATAAACTAATGTTTTTTTATATTTTAATATTATACGATTATATAAAATAAGGCTAAATAAAGCGAAAGCGACAATAAATTAAAAATAAAACTTAAGTGTCGCAAGTTAATTAATATTTATATTAATAAACATATATTATTTTCTCGCTTTATTTAAATACTTTTATTTTTTTTTGTTTTAAAATATATAAAGTGCAGAATATAACTTATAGTTTATATTACCGCATGATTTTTTTTATAAAAATTATTTACTATAAAAAAAAAGTATATATAAGTTTTAAAATCTTAATATAAAAATAAATATAATAAAAAAAAATAAAAATAATAATAAAGCTAAAGTTTTTTAAAATAAAACGCTAAAAAAAGTAAAAGTTTTATTAGTTATAGTTATATAAAACCTATAAAAGTGTTAAAGAAAAAAAAACTTAATTATATATATATATATAAACGATTACGTATAGTTTTTTTAAAAATATATATATTTTAATTAAATTTTATTGTATATAATTTATTTTATTATTGTTTTTATTTTTATTGTTTTTATTGTTTATAATAAGCTAGGTAGTTTATAAAAAAAAAAGAAAACAAAGATAGCAGCGCTTAATAAGCATAAACCGCGATAATTACAACGACCGCGATAGTAAGCCGTACCGATATATTTATTTTATGTTTTTTTATATACGATTAATAAAACCGAATTAAAAACACTATTGCGTTAACTTTTTATAAAATTTTTTATTTAAAACTATTATTAAATAATAAAACTAGACCAAGGATTTTATTTGCTTTAATATGCTAGGTCTTTATATAAAATAAACTAAACCTTGTTTATTATTTAGTTAAGCTTGAAGATAAATTAATTAAAATAAATATTTTAAGTTATAAAAAGTTTATTTTTAATATATATAAAACAAAAACTATTATTATTTTTATAATATAAGTTTAAATTTAAAAAAATATATTTATTATTAAAAAATATAAAAAAACTAAAGTTTTAAAAAATATATTATAATATATGCCTCGACTTTTATTATATTTTAAATTAAATATTAATATACTTAAATTAATATTATTAATAATAAAATTAAAAAAACTTAAAAATTATTTATTAAAGTTAAAGCTATAATTTATTTAAATTAAATAAATATTATTTTTTATAAAAATTAATTAATAGCTAAAAATAAATAAAACTTAATTATAATATAAATTTAAGGCTAATTTATTAATAATTATATTATAAAATATTATTAAGCTAATAAAAAACTAAAAAATAAATAAATAGTTTATTATTAATAATAATATAAAAGCAAATAAAAAAAACTTAAAAATAAAAAAAAATAATAATAATAAAGCATAAATAAAAAAAAAATTTAAAAAAAATTTATAAAAATTAAATATATAAAAAAAAAACATAGCAAAAAAAAATAAAATAATTACGCTTAATATTATGCCTTACTTTAATATAAATTAAATTTATATATATAATTTATTTATTTAAAATAATTTAAATTTATCGAAAACGCAGCAAATTTTTTTTTCTCGTTTTTTTTTTAATTTATATTTTTAAATAAAAAAACTTTTTCGCGTTAAACTTTACGCCTTTAAAAATTATTTCTAAAATATTTATAGCTTTAATAAGCGTGCTATTTTACTTTTGTATATAAAGGCTATAATAAAAAAATATATTATACCTGTTAATGCGTGCACTTTATAAACTTTTTTTTATATATTAAAAAAAATATTTAAATAAATATTATTTTTTTTTTTTACGCGTGTAAACAACAATAATTTTTTTTTTATATATATTAAAGTAAGCTATTATAGTTTTTTTTTTTATAAAATAACAGCTATAGTTTTTTTTTTTATGTGCTAAAAAAAATAATAATAGCTGCCCTGCTTTTTGCTGCTTATTTTAGTATATATAGCTGTTTTATTTTCGCACATAAAATTTAGCAGTAATAATATTTTATTATATGCGGTATAATAGCTTATAGCTTTTTTTTTTATTATCGACGTTATTAGTTCTTGCATATAAAAAAAAATAAACCTAGGCTTAATTTTTAGCTTTAATATTTTTTTAATAACTTATAAACTTATTAAATAAATAAAATATATACGGTATATTTAATTTTTTATTATCGGTATATATATAAATTTTTAAAAATTAATTGCAGGTTTTATTTTTATAAAATTTTATAAAAAATATTTTTAGTAAATAATTATAAAAAGTTTAATTATATTATTAATAATTAAATTTAAATTTTTTTTTAAGTTAAAAAGCTTTTAAAAAAAAAAATTTATTATAAGCTAAGGTTATTTACGCTTAAGTATTAATAATTTTATTTACTAGCTATTTTTTTAAATTATAATTTTGCTAATATGTTTTAATTATTATAAATATTATTATAGCTAACGTTAATATATTATTTTTAATAAGTTTAAATCTTATTTTAATATTTAAATAAAGCGTATATATAAATTATTTATAGTTTTTATTAAATAATATATTATTAATTATATTATAAATTTTCGAGAGGCTATTATTATAAACGTTAATTTTATATATAATTAAATATATAATTTTAACTATAAGATTATTTTTTAATATTATTTATAAAAAAATATAAAAACTTTTTATTATTATTAATTAAGCGTAAGCTTTATTAAAAAACAAAAAAAAAAAAACGTTTAAAGCTAGTAAACAAGCTTTTTTATTTAAATTAATTGTTTTATTTTATGTTTATAAGCTTTTTTTTTATTTAATATTTAAAAAATTATTAAAATTTAAAAAAGCTTTTATATTTAATAAAGCTAAGAAAACTAAATATTAAAAGCAAACTAAATTTATAAAAAATAAGCCGAGCAGTTTTTATAATATATTATATAATTTTAACTTTATTAAAAACATTAAATTAAGCGATAAAATTATAACGCTGTTTAATTATAACGCTATTATTAATATTAAATAAAAACGTGGTATATTTATATATTATAAAAAAAACTAGCTTTAGTTTGCTTTTATTTAAAAAGTTTATATAAGCTGTTATTATAAACGATTGTTTAATATATTATAGTTTTATTAACTAATTAATACTTTTTATTTAATAATAAAATATTTATAAAAAAACGAGTTTTTTTTTATTTATTAATTATATATATCACTTTTATATAATAAAGGTTTAAAGTTATAAAGTTTTATTAATATATAAAGTTTTATTAATATATAAAGTTTTATTAATATATAAAGTTAAATAATTTAATAGTTTTAAAACTTTTATAAAGTTTTTTACGCGGTAAACTTATTTAGCAAGCAAATATCGGTAGGCTTTACTTTATTTAACGTACTATAATAAAAACAATAAAAATAGTTTTTTTATAAAAGCTAAGCCGCTTAAATTAATTTTTTTTTAAGTCGCCGCTATTATATACTTTTGTTTAATTATTATTAGCTAGCCACTTTTTTATAAAAAATTAATAAATTAGTTAAATTAATTAAAACAAGCTAAAAAATAAATAAAAAATAAACAATAAATAATTAATCGGCTGTCGAGCGTATAATAAAACCTTAAGGTTGATTATACCGCGCAGGCTTTATTTTATTTTTTAAAAAATATTAAGCGCAGCAAGTTTTTATAATTATTATTAATTTATTTTGGTTTTTATAATTTGTTTAGCTTACTCGCGCGTCGGTTAGCTAATATATAATAAATATAGTTTTAATAAACTAGTTTAAGTTAACTTTTTTTTTTTTTTTTTTTAAAAGTATATTTAATTTTTTTTTAGCTATTTATTAAAAATAAAAAACGTTTAAATATTATCGTATTACTTAACTAGCTAAGCGCTCTTTATTATAATATATAAAAGTTTATTTTATATAAATACGCAAATATAATTTATATTTATTTTTATAAAATATAAATAAAACTTAGTAAAAATTAATAATTAAAATATTTTACGTAATTATCGGCTAATTTATTTTTAAAAGTAAAGAGTTTATTTATTATTTTTTTTTATAAAATAAACTAAAATAAAGTAAAAACTGTTTTTTTTAGCTATTAAATAGCCGACCGCGGACTATTTTCTTAAGCTTTATAAAAAAAATATTTTCGAAATAAAAATGCAAGGCTTTTATAATAGCAATTTAAAACTTTCGAGAGGTAAATTTAAAGCTTTTAAAATAAAAATATAAAATTTTTAAAATAAAAATTTAAAGCTTTTAAAATAAAAGTATAAAACTTTTAAAATAAAAGTATAAAACTCTTGTAGTAAAAGTATAAAACTTTTAAAATAAAAGTGCGAGACTTTTATAATAAAAGTGTAAAGCTTTCGAATAAATAGCTCTCGAGATAAAAGTGTAAAACTTTTATAATAAAAATGTAAAACTTTTAAAATAAAAATATAAAACTTTCGAGAAAAAAATTTAAAGCTTTTTAAATAAAAGTATAAAACTCTTGGAATAAAAGTGTAAAGCTCTTGGAGTAAAAATATAAAGCTTTTAAAAAAAAAATTTAAAACTCTCGTAATAAAAGTGTAAAGCTTTTATAATAAAAATATAAAGCTTTTAAAAAAAAAATTTAAAACTTTTATAATAAAAATATAAAGCTTTTAAATTAAAAATATAAAGCTTTCGTAATAAAAATACAAGGTAAAAGCAGCAAAAAAAACCGCGTAAACATATATTTTTTCGCAAATTATTAGCTGTTTAATTAACTGCTAGTCGAGAAAACCCGGGGCATAAAGATCTAGCAAAAATTAATTATTTATTATTAAGCGCAAGTGTTTTTTTTTTGTTTTTTTAGGCATATATAAGCAAATTATTAATAAAGCAGTAAAAAAAACATGCTGCGATCGAAATTTATGTTCGCTATATAAATATAAATAGTATTTTTTTAAAGATTGTTCGACTATAATATTTTAATAGTATTTTTTTTTTTAAGACCGCGATTAAAATAATCACTTTCGCAGAAAAAGTTTAGGCCTCAAAAGTAAAAAAAGTCTAGGCCTCGCAAGCAAAAAAAATCTAGGCTTTAAAGTTTTAATATTATAATATAAATAAAACAAAAGCCTTAGTAAAATAAGCTTAAATATATAGTTTATAAAAAACAATATATAAAAATATTTTTAACTTTTATTTTTTTTTACGTACGAAAAAAACTTTTATTAATGTTTATTTATTTATTAAAACTTTTTTTATAATAATATAAAACTTTTTATATACTTGCAGCGCTAGTTTATTCGATTATTAAAAGCTTGTGCTTAAGCTAAAGTTAGATTTTATACCGCTTTTAAAAAAATAATTAATATATATTTATTATTTTTACGATAATAAAAACTTGCTAAGATTATAAAATCTTAATTACGTATAGCGCTAAAAAGTTTTAATAAAATAAAAGTTTATTTATATTGGCGTTATTAACGCTAAAAAATTTAATAAAATTAAAATATAATTAATAATAAATTTAAAAAATAAATTAAAGCTTTAATTTTTAACTTTTAATATTATATTTTTTAAGTTTAAAAAAACCTTGAAATAAAATATATTTTATATAATAAAAACTTAAAAACTACATTAAACTAAGTTTTATTTTTTTAAATTAGCAAATAGCGCGGCCGTTTAATATATAATACGTTAATATATTAAAAACCTTATAAACAAGTTTTATAAAGTAAATTTTATAAACAAGTTTTATAAACAAGTTTTATAGTATAAATTTTATAAGCAAGTTTTATAAACAAGTTTTATAAAATAAATTTTATAAACAAGTTTTATAAGCAAGTTTTATAAACAAGTTTTATAAAATAAATTTTATAATATAAATTTTATAAATAAATTTTATAAGTAAATTTTATAATATAAATTTTATAAAACATAAAATCGATTATAATAAATAATATTTATTTATTATTATATATTATTTTTTATAAACGCTTGCGTTATATAATAAAATATTTTTTTTTTTAGCTAAAAAATAAAAACGCGGTATATATAAGCTTAATAATATATTATTAAAAATTAAATAATTAATAAAAAAACATAAAATAAAAACAAAATATTAAATATATTAAAGTAAACTATATTTTTATATAGCTAATAAAATTATATATATTTTTTAAATAAATAATATAATTAATTAATATATAATATCGTAAATAATATATAAAACTCTTTATTATATTTATTTAGTTATATAATTTTATTTACTTATATTTATATTAATATTTTAACTATTATTTATTAAATAAAAAAAAGCTTTTTATATAAAAATATTAAATTTTCTCGTTTAATAAAAAAAATAGATTTTATTGCGCGTTTAATTATTTACGCGCTTAAAATACGCAAGATTATATATTATATTATTGCCGTTTTTTATTATAATAAAACCAGTAGTTATTTAAGATTATTATATTATAATAGTTTAAACAATACGTTTTAAAATATAAAAAAATATAAAAAAGTAAATATAGTGTAAAAATAAAAAAAATAAAAAAAGCTATCGTAGAAAAAAAAACAAAAATAATAAAAATAAAAAATATAAATAAAAATAACGCACGTTTTATTATATATTTATTTAGTTTTTCGAGCGTAGTATTTTTTTTAAGTTTATATCAAGCTAATAAAAATAAAAGCAAATATTTACGTGCGCGGTATTTTTATTTAAAAAACGCAGCTTAATTAAGCTAAAATAAATATAAAAAAATAAAAGTTTAAATATTGCTTTATATACTTTAATCGAAAAATATATTTAATATATATATAAATATAAACGCTTAAACTTAATTAATAACTTTTATTAATATATTAAACGTTTAATATAATTATATATACGTTTTTTTTTTTATTTTTATTTTTATTTTTATTTTAGTTTTTATTTTTGCTGCTGTTTTTATTACTGCTTTCGCTACTTTTTTTATTTTTTTTATTTTTTTTATTTTTATTATTTTTGCTGTTATTATTATTACCGCTTTTTTTTTTTCGTTATTCTTGTTATTTTTACTGTTTTTATTATTACTGCTTTTTTTTTTTTATTTTTTTATTATTTTATTATCGATCGTATATTTTATGTTTTTTTAATTATATCGCACATAATTTAATTTTTTTTAACTATTTATAGCTTTATTAAGTATTGCTTGCTAATATTATAGCTTTTTTATTAACTTTAATATTTTTATATTCGATAATAAATTTATTTTTTTTTTACGTAGTATAAAGTGCGTTTTTTTTTATTTTTTTTTAACTACTTTAAAGTTAGTTTAACGTTTTTATATTAATTATTTTTTTTTTTTTTTTAACGCTGCGTTAATATTATTTAACTTAAGCGCCAATAATAAAATATATACGCCCTCGCTTTTTTAACTATAATTATATAACAGCCATTATATAAACGTATAAATAATATTAATACTTAGCGCGTTTATAAGCGTATATAAACGTTTATAGCTATAATTTTCTTTGCTTCTGCTTTTACCTCTGTTAATATACCCTTGCTAATTATTTTTTTCGTTTATATATTATTGTTTAATCAACTAATAATACTTAAAACAGCTAAAAATATTTTTATTTAATTATATTTTATAATAGCTTAAACTTTATTATAGTATTAAATAAAACATTATAATAAAATAAGCAAAAATAATTATAAAATAATAAATAAAATAAATTTTATATATTTAAATATAAATAAAAAATTGTTTTTTTAAAATAAAAAAAAAAAAAATAAAATAAATAAATATTTTTTTATTATAAAAACTCTCGGTAAATAATTTTTTAATAGCTTTTTTACTTTAAGAATTAATTTTTTAATATTATATTAAAATTTAAAGCGCTTTATTTTTTAAATATAAATATCTCTTGGTTTATAATTTAAAACGCGTATATTTTTATTGCTGCTTATAAGTTTTTAAAATAATCGATTGTTTTTTTTATCGACGTTTTTTTATAAACGTTTTAATTTTAATTTTTTTATGCTTTAAATTTAAATTAAATTAAAACTTATAAAAAACAATATTTAATATAAAAAGTGCGCGAGTTTAAATAACTTTTATATATTTAACTTTTACTGCTGTTTATATATTTTTAAAATAATTTTTTTTTTTGTTTATATTATAAAATATATACACGTTATTAATAATAAATCGCCGGCGTTATATAAAAAATAATATAATTATATTTTTTATTAAATTAATAAATATTAACGATTTATTATTATATTAATAATAATATTATTAAATATTTTATTAAATCGGCTAATAATTACGCCAAGCTTTAGCTAGAAATAAAAGCTAGTTAAAATAAATAAAATAGTTCGCGACTTTTTTTTACTTTAATTTTTAAGAAAACAAGTTTGCGCTATAAATAAAAACTTTTTTATTTATTGTTCTCGCTATATTATAATGTCGTGTTTTATATAAAAAACTAAATAATAAATATTGCTGTTTTTATTTTATTAAAAAAAGCCTCCGGCTTAATAATATAATCACTTTTAATATATATAACTATAGTTATTAAACTTATATTATAAAGTTATAATAATAAAAAATAAAATAAAAAAATAAAATTAAAAAAATAAAACAATATAAAAAAAAAAAATTATATATATACGTTATTATAAATGTTTACTTTATCGACTTTTAAAAAAACCTAGTTTAATAAAAATTTATTTATGCTAGTATTATTAATATTAATATAAATAAAGTCGGCATATTATCGTATTATAATTTTAATAAAAAAAAGCAAAAGCTTTTTAAAGTGAAAAAATTTTCTAGATAATATAATTTAAATAATCAATAAAAAAAAAATTTTTTATTTTATATTTAATAATTAATTTAGCTAAACGAAAAAAAAGTAAAAAAAAAATAAAACGTATAATATAATATAAATCTAGTTGTTTATAATTTTTTAAGCTTAAAAGCATAGTATACTTATAAAAAATAAAAATAAATAAAAAAATAAACATAAAAATAGCGAGAGATTAAAAAATCATGTATAAAATAATTAAATCAATAAATATAATTTAAGTATATCGATAAATAAATAAAAAATATATATATTTTTAAAGTTTTAATTATTTAATAATAAAAAAAACAAAAATAAAAAAAGCGAAAAAAACAAAAAATAAAAGCTTAACACTTTTAATAAAGTTTAATGCGCTAGCTTTATTTTTACTTAAAAAAAAATAGCTTGCGAGCTTAGCACTTGCTATAGTAAACCTAGCGTAAATAATATTATTAATTACCCCGGATTAAATATATATTATATTTTATAATAACAATAACTATAAAAAAAACAAAACAATAAAATAGCTTATTTAATATTATTATATAACTTTTTATATTTATAACACTTTATTTAATAAACCGACAAAAAAATAAAACAATATTATATAATATATATACTTTACGTTAATAAAAATATATTGCCGCTTTATTTATGTTTTTCTCGGCCTTTTTTTTTTTTTTTTTTTATTATTTTTTTTTTTTTTTTATTTTATAAAAATCTTATAGTTTTACCTTAAAAACGTTTTAATTAATAATTAAAAACACGCCTTGTTTTTAAAAAACTTAAAGCTTTTTTATAAAACTAAACTTTTTTTTACGATTTAAAATAAGCCTCGCGGATTTTTACTATATTATAGCAGCTATAGTTTTATTTTCGCTTTTATTTTTACTTTTACTTTTATTTTTACTTTCGCTTAAAAAAAAATAATTAAAGAGAATTTTATTATAAAAATTATTTAAACGCGCGCGTTATTTATAACTAACGCTATTTTTTTTAAATATAAATATACTTTATATCTCGAAAATAAAAAAAACTTGCTTTTTTATAAACTTTATAAACCTAGTAAAAAAACAAAATTAATATAGTTTATTTATAAAAAAAAGCTTAATAAAAATAATTATATAAATAATTAATAATTTTATTTATTATTTTTTTTTTTATTATATATTCGCTTATAAAAAAATATAATAAACTTAATAAAAATTAAATTAGTTTTAACTATGTTAATAAATTTAGTTAATAATAGTTTTAATTATATTAATGAATTTAATTAATAATAATTTTTACTACGTTAATAAATTTAATTAATAATAGTTTTTATTACGTTAATAAACCTGGTTAATAACGGTTTTTATTATATAAAAATATTAAAAAGCTAAAGATTTATTAATTAAATATAAAGCCGAAAAAAAAAAAAAAAGCTTTGTAATAAATAAGAATTTAAATAAAAAGTTTATATAATTAGTTTATTACCTCGATTAAGCTTAATATAAATATAATATAGATTTTCTCTGCAAATATTTTTTTATAAAAAAATATAAAAAAACCATGCTTAATTAAAGTTATATTTTTATATTTTTTTTTTTTGTTTTTTAATGTTTATATATAAATTATTATTTTATATATTGTTTTATACGACTTAAATCTTGCTTTTTAATTTATACACACATTATGCCTGCGTAATAAAAAAGCTTAGTTTATTATAATAAATAATAAACTAACTATATTTAAATATATATTATTATATTATATTAAATTTTATATATAAACTATATAAAAAAGCCGGAATAATATATTTATTTTATGTTTTATTTATTTTATTTTTTTTTTTAAGGCCTTTGCTAGCTCGAATAAAATAAGCGCTAAGAGGGTTAAAGAGTAAGCTGTTTTATATATAACGTTAATCACGCATGTAAAGTTGTTTTAAATAGCGCGCTATATAGCGCGCTATTTGCTTATTTTACGCGTTTTATTTACGCTTTAATAGTTTAAGTAAAAAAAACTTATAGCGAGCACTACTACTGCTATATATAGCTTATTTTTTTTAATAATATTATAATAATATTAAAAATATTATGTTTATTTTATGCGTTTAATAAAAAAGTTTATTTTTAACACTAAGTTTTATATTATAAATATATTTTAAACAATAAAGGTTTTATACGGCGCTATTAATGCTAGGCTTTTAAGCGCTGCTTAGCTAGCGTTTAAAATAAAAAACCGAAAATAAAAGCAAGATAAAAATTAAAACTAGAATTAAAACGTGGGCAGCAGCAATAATAATAATAATAATAATAGCCCTCGGTTAACTTTAAACTATAAGCTGCTTATAAATATAAAAAAAAAGCGCTAGCATTATATATTTTTTTATTATAGCCGGCTATTAAAATATAATATTATATTGCGCGCCGGTTATTTTTTTTAAGCTAAATAAAAGTTTTTTTATTTATATTATTTTCGGCAGTATTAATAAATTATACTTATACTTGCGTTAATAATAATAAAAAAGCACTAAAAATAGTTATATTTATTTTTTCGGGGAGGCGCTAACAGCAGAATAGCCGGGGTTATAAATAGCGGTGGCCGCAAAGTAAAAATATCGGCAAAACTATAAATCGCGATAAAAAAAGCTTTAATATATTGTTTTAAAGCTTAAATAATATTATTATATAATAAATAGCTACTATAATAAACGTTTTATTTTAAATAAACTTAAATAATTATAGCTATAATATTATATTAGTATAGTTTATATATAAATACGCTATATTTTTTTAAATATATAAATAAATAAAGTTGGTTTAATATATTAAAAAAAAAAAAAAAAAAAATAAATTTTTAATTATAAATTTTAACAACGAAAAAATAAACTAGATTAATATAATATATTTTTTATATAAATAAAAATATAAAGCTAAAAAAAAATAAATAAAAATAAAAAAAAAAAAAAAAAATAAACTTAATTATTTTATAAAAAATATAAAGCTAAATATAATAACGTTCGGCTTTTTTTTTTTTTTTTTAGTGATTTTTTATTTTTTTATTTTTTTGTTTTTTTGTTTTTTTGTTTTTTTTTTTTTTTTTGCTTAGTTTTTTACCGAAAAACTATTATTGTTTAAACTTATATTACCGCTTACTAGCAATATAAAGCTAAGCGTTTATATAATAAATCGATTAATTAACTATATTTAATATACGATAATTAAAACATAAGCTAATATAAAGTTAGCAAGGTTTATTTTATAAAATAAAAGTAGCTATAATATAAGCAAATAAATAAAGTGTTTAAAGATTTTACGGCAAAACCGGGTGGTGTATATTATAATATTTTAATTAAAAAAAAAAAAAAAAAAAAAAAAATAAGCTAAGGAAAATAATTATAAGCAAAAATAAATAAAAATAAAAAATAACTAGCTCTTTTTTATAAACTACCCTGGTTTATTTAAAAGCGTATAAAGTATAGTATTTAATAAAAAACTAGATTTTTAAGTTTTTTTATTTTAAAACCCATAAGCTTACTTTAGCACGTGGTTTTTAATAAAGGGTTTTATTTTATAATAAAATATATTTTATTATTATTATTACAAAAAAAAAAAAACTAAGCGCAGCTCTTGGCTTACGTGCTAAAGTTTATATATATATTTATTTTATATATTTTAAATATATTATTATAATTATATAATGTATATTTTTTATAATTAATATATAATAAAAAAATATACTAAAAAAAAAATAAAAAACACTTAAATAAAATAATAAATAAAATAATATTAACCTTTATATATTTTTGCTAATAAAATAAATAAAAAGCTATATAATAATTAAAAAATAAGTGATGCTTATAATAGTTTTTTATTTAAGTTAACTTGCGGCTAATAATTCTTTATATAACTTAACTATAGCTGCGTATAAGCCGCAATAACTTTATTAATTATTTAATTAATTAGTTATATAAGTGTTTAACATTTATAAAAACTGCTAGCTTTATTATAATATATAAATATACTTGTTTAAAAATCATTTATAAAAATTATTTAAAAAGTTAATCTTTAATATATTATTATTGTGCAAGCAATAATAATTATTTAAGTAATTATAATAAAAAAATATATAAATAAATAAAACAAAAATTTAATTAAATATTAATAAATAAAATAATAATAATAAAAAGCCGTAAACAATATATTATATTTATTTTTATATAAATATATAATTTAAAAAAAAAAGCGTGACTAACGTAATAAAAAATAAAATAAAATAAAATTTATATAATATATAATAAACTTTAATCAAGTTAAAAAATATAAAAAAAAAAAGCTATATAAATATATAAATAAAATAATATAAAATATATTTAAAATAAACATTTAAAATAAAATATATAAAGTTTTTTAATAATTAAAATTATTAAAAAAACTTTTTATAAATATAAAATATATTATTTAAATCGTTAATTTTTTTTTTATTAATTAATTTTATTTATAATAACAAAAATTGTTTACTACTAAAAATAAAGCTATATATATAAAATTGTTTTTATTTTAAAAACTATATTATTGTTTTAAATAATAATATATATAACGCTACGACCTTTGTTTTTTTTTATTAATATTTTTTTTTTTATTTTTTTTATTGGTTTTTTTTTTTTTATTATAAAGTTATTTACTTAAACTATTTAGCGTGTTTATGTTTATATTATTAATATATGCGTGGCTATAACGTTTAATTAAACAGTAATAAGCTATATAAACTTTTAATAATTATATTGTTTTTTTTTCGACAATAATAATAAGCGCAATTATTTTTTAAACTAAAAACGCAAAAATTAATTTATTAGTTTAAATAAATTTATAGTTTAAGTATTTTACTAGTATAAAATATATTATATAAGCTATATTTTTATTTTTAATTGCTTATATATAATTTTAACACGTGTAAGTAAAGTATATATAATATAAGCAATAAAAAAAAATAAAATGTAAACCTAAGGCTATAAAACCGGCTTTTTTTAATTATTATAATTAAGCTATAATTAAGTGGTATATTTTTTTTAATTACTTATAATATATAGTATTAAATAATTAAATAATAATATATTAACGTTTTTTTTTTTTTTATTTTATAATAAAACTATAAAATTAAATAAAAAGCTAAAGCTTTATTATTAAGTATATACTAAGGTTTATATAAATAAATAATTAAATCGTAAAATTAAGTTAAAAAACTAAATAAAAAACTAAAGCGTAGTTTATTAAAGTGTGCTACACTATTAAATTAATAATTAAATAAAAAAACTAAGTGAAAAATTAGCGCGTAATTATTTAAAATATATTAAATAATTAAATTAAAAAACTAGGTTAAACGTTAACCTTTAATTATTTAAAGTATATTAAGCTAATATTATTTTTTATTATATAAAAATATAATTATAAAACTAGATTAAAAAATTAAGTTAAAAAATTAAATTATAAACTAAAGCTTAATTAGCTAAAATATATTATATTATCATTATAGTTTTTATAAAATAAATAATTAAATTATAAAACTAAGTTAAAAAACTAGGTATAAAATTATAGCGTACGCATATAAAAAATACGAACACTTTATAAAATATTAAATAATTAATAAAAAATAATAAACTAATACTTTTTTATACTTTAATATTATGCGATTATATAAAATAAAGTTAAATAAAACGAAAACGATAATAAATTAAAAATAAAACTTAAGTATTAAAAATTAATTAATATTTATATTAATAAGCGTATATTATTTTTTTGCTTTATTTAAATACTTTTATTTTTTTTTATTTTAAAATATATAAAGCGTAAAATATAATTTATAGTTTATACTAGCGTATAATTTTTTTTACGAAAACTATTTACTATAAAAAAAAAACATATATAAGTTATAAAACACCGATATAAAAATAAATATTATAAAAAAAAATAAAAGCAATAATAAAGCTAAAGTTCTTTAAAATAAAACGCTAAAAAAAATAAAAGCTTTATTAATTATAATTATATAAAACTTATAAAAGTGTTAAAAAAAAAAAAACTTGGTTATATATATATATATAAATAATTACGTATAATTTTTTTAAAAATATATATATTTTAATTAAATTATATTATATATAACTTATTTTATTATTATTTTTATTTTTATTGTTTTTGTTGTTTATAATAAGCTAGGTAGTTTATTAAAAAAAAAAAAAACAAAAGCAGCAGCGCTTAATAAATATAAACCGCGACGACCGCAATAACTATAATAATAAGCTATACTAATATATTTATTTTATGTTTTTTTATATATAACCGATAAAACCGAATTAAAAATATTATCGTGTTAATTTTTTACGAAATTATTTATTTAAAATTATTATTAAACAATAAAACTAAACTAAAGATTTTATTTGCTTTAATATATTAAGTTTTTATATAATTTAAACTAAACTTAACTTATTATTTAATTAAGCTTAAAAAATAAAATTTCGTGAAAAAAATTAAATTAATAAAATTAATATTAATTAAAGCGATAAAATTATGCTAAGCCCTCGTATATAATAAATAAAGCGTGCAATTAGCGATAATAAAATAAATAAATATAAAAAACATTTAGTTTTTTTTTAAGCCATTTTTTTTTATAATACTATAATTTATATATTAGCTAAATTAAAAAATTAATATACTCGATTATATTAAAAAAAAAAATGTTTATTTAAAAAAATAAATAAATAAAAAAAAAAAAATTTTAAACCGAATTTAAACTAATAACTTTTTTATATTTAAGCAAAGCATGTTTTTATTATATTATTAAACTTTTTAGCTTTTTATTTTATTTTATTAAAAATATATTATATTATTTATATTTATATAAAATTATTAAACTTTTTTTTATTTTAATTTATAAAAATTAATAATTAATAAAATTTTTTATATATAAGATTTACTATTAAAATATATTAAATTTTATGTTTTTTAGCGCTAAAAAACTCTTTATATTATTTATAAAAAGCTTTATAATTTTTATATTAATATTGTTTATTATAATATTATATTTATAATATTAAACAATAAATATTAAAAATATATATTAATATTAAAGTAAAAAAATAAAGTTAATTTAAGTAAGCTAGCTTAAAAATATAAAATTAAAGAGTTATAATTATAAAATAAAAAAAAAAAAACTATATTGTTTTATAGCAGTATAATAAATTATTTAATAATAAATTATTATTATTATTATTAATTGCTGCTTATAAAGTTACTGCTTATAAAATTACTGCTTATAAATTTACTTTACGAGCTATTGTTTTAATTATTATAGTTTAAGCTAATTTTTTTATTATATAAAGTAAACTATAAATCTAAGCTTTTTTACTGCGTTAAATAAACTAATAATAATTTATTTAATATTATAATTATTTAGCTCGGCAAGTTTAAAGCAAATAAAAAACGGTTAAATATTATATTATACTTGTTTAGCTGCGCAAACAAGTTTATAAGCAATAATAAAATATTAATATTATAAAAATAAACATTAAAATAAAATATATATTAAATTTAAACCGGTATTAATTATGTCGTAAATATAAAAAATAGCTGCTTAAAAAATAAATATAAACAATTATAAATATTAAACTTAAATAAAAACTAAAATATAGCGAAATAATTAAAATAAAGCGTATTATTTAATTATTGTTTTTATATTTAAGCCGATAAATAAATCTTAAAATATATTTTTATTATTTTTATTTTAAGCTAATATAAAAATAATAATAATAATAAAACCTTAAACATTGTGCGCAGCAAAGCTTTATAAAAAAAGTCGATAATATGCCGATATAAAAGCTTTAGTTTTTAAATACGCCGGCAAAAAAACTTTAAACAACAATATTTAACGCAAAAAAATTTTAAACAAGTATTATTTACGCGTTAAAAACTTTATATATATAAAAATTTTAACCGCTTAAAGTTCGGCATAATAAAAATATATAAGCCGGCGTAAACTTAATAATAATTAAATTAATTATTTAAAATAAAACAAAAAATAAAATTATTTTTAAATAAAACTTTTTATATAATTTTAACGTTAAAATATTAGTAAATAAAGCTTTTAATAAATTAAATAATTATATTATTTATAATACTTAGCATTAATTATATATAAACTAATTAAAAATAATAGCTATTTTTATTATAATTGCTGCTATTAATATTTTTTTTAAGCCTGCGCTGCTACGTAAAAACAAGTAAAAAAATAATAGCATAATTAAAAAACAACATGTTATTTATTAATAATATTTTAATTTTAGCTTTGCTTAAAAAAGTTAAAACTTTAAAATAAATTTAATAAAAATTAAGCAAGGTTAAAAGCTGCCGATAACTTTAAGTATAATTTATAATATTTTTATATAAAGCGGTAATAAAAGTTAAACTATATAACTTTAGTTTTTTTAAAAAAAATTTATAAACTTTTAAAAACTTAAAATTATAAGTGCAAGTAATAAATTAAAACATTAGCTTAAAGGTTTTATTATAAAGCTATTAAGCTTTATTATATTTTAAAAGCGATATAATTATTATTTAAACTTAAATAAAATTAATTTATAAAATAGCTTTAAATAATTTATTTATTTTAAATAAGTTTTATATATTTTTTTAGCTAAATTATTTAAAATAATAAAGCAGCTAAAAAAAAAAAAATAAAGCTATTAATAAATTTAATATATTAATCGAAAAATATATTACTTAATATAATTATATAATAATTATATTATATTATATTTTTATATAATCGTTTATAAACTAAGCTTTTATTATTATCGCTAAAATTTATTTAGCTTGCAGCGTTTTTAAATTATTTTTTAAAGTTAAAATAAATAAACTAATATATTATTAATATAAATTAACTAAAAAAATATAATTAAAAGCTAGTTAATATAAATATATTTTATATATTAATTAATAAAAAATTATTTAAATAAAATATTATTATTTAATAATATAAATATAGCTAGTTTTTTAATTAGCTTAATTTAATAGGCCGCTAAAATAAGCATAAAATTATTTAGCTGCTGCGTAAATATTAAAAAAAAAAAGTTGTAAGCAGCAGAGTAAATAAAGTAAAACAAGCAGCAGGTTTAATAAAAGCGTGGCGCTTAAAAGTTTATAGCCGTGATAAAATAAACTTAGAGCAAGCAATATTTACGGCGCAGGCGCTAGCGCTAGCGCCGAGGGCGCAAGCATATAGTATAGCTAGCTTTTATATACTTAAAAAGCGCGGAAAAAAAAAAAAAGGTCCGGTGGCTAAGGCCTGCGTGCTAAACTATTAGCTTTATTTTAATAATATTACTTAAACAAGTTAAAGCCGAGAATAAATAGTTTAAAAAATAATAAGCTAAATAACTTTATAGTTATATTAAGCGTTTAAATATATTGCTTATATATATTATAATATTTTATTTAATATAAAGCCGGCTAATAAAGCTCTTTAATTAATTTATTATATTTTTTAATAAGCTTTAATAATTTAATATTTTTAAATAAATATTAAATATAATAACGCAGCATAAAATTTTAAAATATATTTTCGGTTATACGCGCTATATAAACAAAATAACTTGTTTTATAAACTAATATAAAAAATAGCAGTAATATTATAGCAGCCGCAAAAAATAAAATAATATTATAAAATATATTATAAAAAATAAAGTCGACTTAAATAACGTTAGCATATAAATACTCTAGATTTATAGCAGCAAAATATTATGTATAAAATTATAATAAAGCTCTCTCGGTAAAATTATTTATAATAAAGTTTTTAATATTATATTTTTATAAAAAAAAAATAAAAATAATAAAATAATTTATTAAATGCTAGTTATATTATATTTTAAAATTATTTTAAAATAAAGCTATATAGCCGCATAAAATATTATATTATAAATAAATATAATAAATAACTTAATTAATATTTAAATTAATTTATATTATATTAACCTTAGCTTAAGCTTAAATAAAGCTAATAAAGTACTAGGTTAATATAATATTAAAGTATAAAATATATAAAATAAATAATATATAATTATTAATAAAACGCTTTTAAAAATTAAAAAATAAATAAAAAGCTTAATATTTAAAAATAAGCAAAGCGTGCGAAAAAAAAAAATAAATAATATTATTATAATTATATTAAAAAGCGCTAAGCTAAATATTTTAAATTTAATATAAAATAAATAAATTAAATATATAGTATATATTTTAATTAATAAACAATTAAAAAAAAAATAAATAAAAAAAAATAAAATCAGCAGTTAAAAAAACAATAAAAAAGTAAAGCTAAATAATATAATTATTAATATTATATTATTATTAAATAATAAGCTAGTTTTAGCTTATATAATATATGTTTTTTATCGCTTAAAAAAAAAATTTAAGCTTATTATTATTTAAAAAAATATATATAAATAAAACCCGGGCGGTTTTTAACTAAGCCCGCGAGGCTAATAAATTTATAAGATTATTTTATTTAAAGCTTTAAATATAATTTATTATTATACTTTAAATAATATATTTAGTTATTTTATAAAAAATATAATTTATAAAATAAATAAAAATATTCAATATATAAATAATATAAAAAAATTAATTATTATATTTATATATTAATAAAAATAGCTAGATTAATAAAAAAAAAAAGCCTTTATAAAATAAAATATTTATTTTAATATAAATATTTTATTTTTAAAGCAATTTTTATAAAAAAAAAAAAAAAAAAAAACTAAAATATATTATAAATATAAATATATTTATATAAATATAAAATTTATTAGCGCGTTTACTCCTGCTTATATAAAAAAAGCAGAAAAAATTATTAACTTAATTAATTATATAAAAAAAAAAAAAAAGCAAATAAAAATATTATTAATATATTATTTTTATTTTATAAGTTATTATTATTATTATTATTATTATTATTTTACTTGTTTTTATTTTTATTTTTATTATTTTTATAATAAACTAACATAAAAAAAAAAAAAACAATAATTATAATATTAATAATAAAAAAAACGAATAATTATAAGTAAGCAAATAAATTAATGCTATAAAAAACTTAATAAAGTTAATTATTTTATTTTTATTTTTAGCTTTATTTATAAAAGCGTTATTAATATAACTAGATAAGCAAGCTTAAAAAAAAATAAAAAATAAAACTATAATAAAGTTTTAAAATATAAAAAAATTAAAATTAAAATTAAGGTTAAAACTAGTCGGCCGATTTTTATTGCTATTATTATTATCGCTGTTATTATTATAATAATTAAAATTATTTTAGTTAAAATTAATTATTGCTGTTATTATTATCGTAGTAATAATATACGTAGCAAAAAACATAAAAACTTAATAAAAAGCGGTCGTAAAAAAAGTAAAGCAGGCCGCAGGCCCACTAAAAAATAAAAAAAAAAACTAGGTAGCAAGAGCAAAAAAAGCAAAAAAAAAATAGCTATAAAAAAACAAGAAAGTGGGCAAGCGTATGCGGTGCCGCGTTAAATAACAATAAATAAATAAAAATAAAATAAGTTATAAAGCTACACGTTTATTATTATTATTATTTAAGTTATTTTTAATATTAATAATAATATAGCTAAAAATAAAAAAAAATAATAAAAATATTAATAATAATAATAAAGTAGCAGCAGCAGCAGCAAAAAAAAAGTAGTAAATAATATAAATTTAGCTAGCCGGCTAAAATATTTTTTTTTATAAAGCGAAAACTTGCTTTACTTAAGTTTTTTTACGCTTACGCCGGCTATATTTTATATTTAATTAAAGCGTTATATTAAATTAAAACTAAATAAATATATTTAATAAGCTAGCTTAAAATAACTAAATATAAATAATAAAAAAAATAAAGTAAATAAATAATATTATGCTAGCATAAAAATATTATATTAAAATAATAACGTTATATTAAAATTAAAAAATATAAAAAAAAAAAAAAAAATATATAAAGCTATTATTATTAATTATTATATAGCAAGCAAAATAAGCAATAAAAAAAAAATAAAGCTAAAATTAAAATTAAAAGCTAGCAAATTATTAAATAATTAAAAAAACGCAGCATATATTGTTTAAATATAACGCTAGTAAAAATAATAATATAAACAAGCGTAAATATACCTAAAAACCTATACGACGCTAATTAGCTGCAGTAAAGCTATAATAAAAATAGCAACATAATAACACAGCGTATTATTAGCTGTAAAACTATAGCTAGCCATTTTGCAGCCGCGACCGCGACTAGATTTTCATTAAATTAAACGCTCGAAAATATAGCTAACCTTAACCCGAGCCCGCCATAAATATAATTAAATAAATAAGCTTAAAAAAAAATAAAAAACAAGGTTATAATAAAGTTTTAAAATATAAAAAAATTAAAATTAAAGTTAAAATTAAAACTAGTCGGCCGATTTTTATTATTATTATTATTATTATTATTATTATTATAATAATTAAAATTATTTTAATTAAAATTAATTATTATTATTATTATTATTATTATTATTATAATAATAGTGCGCGTAATAAAAAACGTAAAAACTTAATAAAAAATAGTTATAAAAAAATAAAACAAGCTGCAAGCTTATTAAAAAATAAAAAAAAAATTAAATAATAAAAGCAAAAAAAATAAAAAAAAAATAATTATAAAAAAACAAGAAAATAAATAAACACATGCGGTATTATATTAAATAATAATAAACAATATAAATTTAATTAATTAATTAAAACGTTTTTTTTTATAAAACGAAAACTTGTTTTATTTAAGCTTTTTTATACTTGCGTTAACTACGTTTTATATTTAATTAAAACGTTATATTAAATTAAAATTAAACGAATATATTTAATAAGCTAGCTTAAAATAACTAAGTATAAATAATAATAAAAATAAAGCGAATAAAAAATATTACGCTAATATAAAAACGTTATATTAAAATAATAACGTTATATTAAAATTAAAAAATATAAAAAAAAAAAAATATATATATAAAATAATTATTATTAATTATTATATAATAAATAAAATAAATAATAATAAAAAAACAAAGCCGAAATTAAAATTAATAATTAATAAAATATTAAATAATTAAAAAAATATAATATATATTGTTTAAATATAACGCCGGCAAAAATAATAATATAAATAAATATAAATATATTTAAAAACTTGCGCAATATTAATTAACCGCGGTAAAACTATAATAAAAATAATAACACAATAATAAAATATATTATTAGCTATAATATTATAACTAGTTATTTTATAACTATAATTATAGCTAGATTTTTATTAAATTAAACGTTTAAAAACGTTATAAATTTTAACCCGAGATTATTATAAATAATATTTATAATTTAAAAACTTATAAAAAAATATAAAAATAAATAATAAAATAAAATTTAATTAATTTTTAATTATATTAATTATATTTATAAAATTATTAATAATTAAATAAAAAAAATTAAAAAAAAAATTTTTTTATTTAAATATTTTATTTATTTATAAATTATATTAATATATTTATTTTATATTTTTTATATATAATTAATAAAATTAAATTAAAAATATTATTATATTAATTTTTTATAAAATTATTTATTTAAAATTATTATTAAATAATAAAACTAAATTAAAAATTTTATTTATTTTAATATATTTAAACTTTATATAATTTAAATTAAACTTAGCTTATTATTTAATTAAGCTTAAAAATAAAGTTTTTATTTTTTTAATATAAGTTTATTCTTAAATATTTATTTAATAAATATTTTAGCTTAAAATATAATTTTTTATATTTAATATTAATAATGGTTATAAATACGGGGCTTAGTGAGGTGGTTCTTTTTTATTTCTTATACGACATTATAGATGTGATAACTATTCATTCCGAGAATGAAGCTAAGAAACGACTAAACACATAGGAAACTTATTGACTAACATTCTCGTCCCTTCCCTCACTAATTTCCAGCGATCACTCTGCTCGCTTATCTCAGTGTAGGTAATCGTAGCGACCACGCTCACTCTGCTCAGTCTTGCCAAGCCCCTGTATCCCCTAACCGGTACTGTGGGGCCATTGGTGGGTCTGAGAAATTGATAGCCGCGATAGCTAAGTACTTACTTAGCGCTTACTTAGCTTGCTTAGTTAGTACATTTCGCATTAGAGATAATCATAACCAATACAACATTGTTACCCACTCAGAGCCCAACAGTACCTAAACCGAGAATACACGAACAGCCCAACATAAATCAGTCGGAGCCACTTGTGTATCTGAGCTTGGTTCAAGTCGGCTTAAGTCTCACGGGGCGGGGCAAGTCCGACTCTATCGGACGACGTGGCTGAGGCGCTTGACTCTTGGCTGACGGATGCTGGTTCTCGAAATCGCCAATCGCGAATCGCCCCCATGGGCGGCATCTAGTGTATATAAACGTAACCATCTCGTCGCTCACGAGCATTCTCGTTGCCATGGCCCGCACTCGAGCACAGTTGGTCGCCCAGGAGGGGCCTATATCGTCGGCGCTAAAAGACCGAGGTATTTGTTTTGTGAAGCGCTAAGCGATGCCTTGCCTCACTGATAATAAACAGGGACGCGACCCTAGGGCGTCCGGAAGCAGAGAAGTACTTGTCGCACGACAAGTTTCTAACAGCGACTAGCTCCCGAGCGCACTGAATGCGATTAACCGCAGCTATATCCAACCAAGAAGACTTTATTGCGACAGGTACGGCATTTCTATCTATGCCTTTGCACACGCCGAAACTAAGTCATTAGTCATCGAAAGGTTCTGCGACGCTTGATAAGCGTGGTAAGCGTGGTAAGCGTGGTACGGAGCAACCTGCCGACGCACTCGATTACGACCCAGATCTTCTTCGGAAGCGGCCTCAACGATCTTTTAGATTATCTTCTGTAGAGGATACTTCCGACAGACCTGCGGCTACGGCTAACCACGGCGGCATATACGAGCCAATTAACCCGATTGAGTTTTGGGCAAGAGAAAGCCAGTGGCCGCAAGAATACCTTGAATTCGACATGGAGAATTTACTAGCCCGGAAAAGATCACTGTCGTCTTTTAGCCGTAAACGATCAAACTTTGCCACTTCTACAACGCTTAGCGACTAGAGGCCGAGGGAAAAAAAAAGTGCACTATATTGAGATCCGCGTTATAAAACTTTACTTAGGACTAAAGGTAGCTTTATAGCTAAATTTAACCTTAGTATTACCGGCATAAGTAAAACTTTTTATAAGACTTTACTTAAGGCGAACCAGGCGGTTCTTAAGAATTTATTATTCCGAGATAATATTTTCGAATTTACCTGCTAAAAAATCTAAAACAAAAATAAAGCCCGAGTTATTTAAAATATTACTCGGCTTATTGTTTTTTCGGCCGAAAATTTTATTATATTTAGCGCCGAGCACTTTAATATTTTAATAAAAAGCGTTAATAAAAGCTAGAATAACTCGATTTTTTTAATTAGCACTTATTTTTAGCTTAATTATTTCGTTAGCTTTAAACGCGAGGTATTTATTAACAATTAACTAGCTAAGCTATTATTATTTATTAGCGACTTTATCGCGAGAAACTAGTTTTACTTTATAACGACGTACTATATATATTTCTTGTTTTTTACGTGCGAGATAAAGTGCGGCGCCGCAGCAATAAACGTGGTAAATTGCTAGAACGCCTATAATATAACCTTTGCTGTATAAGCCGTCGCCGAGCTTTTTTATGCCGTAAAGCGCGAAAGTAAAGTTTATTAATAAATTTTTAGCTTTTTAATTTTATATAATAATAAGTTAATATAGATTTATAACCATTATTCGGTAATAAATAAAGAGAATATTAAATATTACCGCCACTTTATTTATATATTCGACTTTATAGCACTTAATAAAAAAAAAATAAATAATATATTGTTTTATTAAAAACATTTATAACGTGTAAACGTTAACGCATTTTAAAATAATTTGCTCGGCTATCGATTAATTGCCGTTTAATTTAAACTTTAACGTCGCGTTATTTTCGAAAACCGGCTTTTTTTAAAACTTAAAAAGCTAATATTTATTATAGTCGAATATTAACTTTATATTATTACTTATTGAGCAGAATAACCGGTTAAGCAATATTAAGCAAAAAAAAAATATTTTAAACACTTTATTTATAAATTTAAAAGCGGCTAAAAAAAAAAAAGCAAGAATTAATAATACTTTAGTTTTATTTGCTAACCGAATTAATATTTATAGTATAAAGCGCAACTTTTAATTAAAACAAGTTTTAAAATAAAAAGCTTTTTATTTTTATTAAATTAATAAAAAATTAATTAAATTAATACTTAATTTTTTTATAAATATAATAACTTATAACCATGTGTGGCTTTTAGTTTATTAAAGTGTATACTTAGTTTATTTTTAAGCTTAACTTAATAATGCTTTTTATTTTTATAACTTTTTAGCAGGTTTGTTAAGAGTTATATATTGTTTTCATTAACTTTAAACAGCGTTAAACGATATTTTTAAAATTAAAACAGCTTTTTTATTTTTTATCTGCAGCTCATTAAATATAGCCTCGTCTTTATAATTTAAAAAAAAAATATAAAAAAACTATCGTAGATAGTAAGCCTTATTATTAAAAACACATTTCTTTTTAAGTACTACACGATCTTAGCAAGGTACTTCTAGTGATGTTTTCCCCACTCGAACGTATAGGTCGCCAAGCTAATAAAGTTATACTATAGGGCCGCTATAAGTTTTTTACCCAAAATGGCTAGCATGTACCCCTCCGCTTAATTTATATGGAAAGGTATTGTGTAATTGAAGCTATTTTATTTTATATTGATGAATTACCTAGTTCTAGAGGTAGTCTGGTGTTGAGTCGCAAGTGGCGAATTATACTATGTGTACCTCTACATATAAATTTCCGTATTGAAATATACGCTGCCTATGCTAGGAAAATGACTTATAATGGCCCCATAGTATAGCTTTATCACCCTGGCGACCTGTATAGGGCTGAGATGAAACCAGCACTAAGTTAGCTAGACCCGACGCTTATTTCTGACACCCGCTACTCTCTCCACAACGGCCCTGCGTAGCGATAGATGCTACCCAATGACGGTGTTTATTTGCGCTGCTCGCAACGTCAACTGGCAGCGAACCCATGTCTGAATTACGCACAATCAGCCAAGTCTCGCCTTGTATCTGTCTTAAGACGGCAAAGGATACAGGGTGCAGCATTTCAAGACGAAACAGACGTCATTCTCGAAGTCCTATGCAGTGTCCTGCATGAAGGCTTCTAGGCAACAGGCAAGAGAAGTGCAACACAAATTGAACTAGATATCTATCAATCAATAGCTTCCCGATCCAGCAGTGCAGATCCAGCCGGGCACTCTTGGCCCCCAACTTGACGTCACGCTTCATCGCTGGCTTGAGTGTGTATATAATGGAAAGAGAATGTCCAAGACATCAAATATTATCGACTCTAGTCAAATATTTACTATTATAATCATCATATCGCAATTTTCGACATGCCTGCCAAAAAGAGAACAAAATCCAGTAACGCGAGCGGGACTAAGAAGCAGAAGACAGCAAGTGGCGCCAAGTCCTCGCAACCCACAGTTCCAATTGACGAGGGATTCAAAGAAGGTGGTGAGTCTCACTTGGTTTTGCCAGGAAGTCTCCGAGAGACAGGCGGTGACGAAGCCTTGACTAACCTTGTAGGCGATGTCCACGTCCATGTTGACGACGATGGTACTATTTGGGATGCATCTTTGAACCTAAGCAATGTTTCTGGCAATAATAACAAAGTAAGTCATCTCACAGCGCCGTGGGTACGAGTGATTTGCAATGAGGCTCATATGTTACCGCAAAGTTCTACATGCTGCAGCTACTTGTCGACGACAAGAAAAAGACCTATTATGCGCATAACCGCTGGGGAAGGTATGCGTTATTCAACTCACTATGCACACAATACATATGATCACTCAAATACTAATATCGCCGATAGAGTTGGAGAGACTGGTCAGGTAAAAACGACGAGCTTTGATAATCTGGAATCTGCCAAAGAGGAGTACGACAAAAAGTTCAAGAGCAAGACGGGCCTCAAGTGGGAGGACCGGGGCGAAGAGCCCAAGGATAAGAAGTACACCTTTGTCGAGCGTTCGTACGAGGATGACGATGCGGCTGATAGCGAATCGGACGAGGGCTACGGCAGCAGCGGACCAGTCAAGAGTGAGCTGGATATCTCGACGCAGAGACTTATGGAGCTTATTTTCAATGAAAACCACTTCAACTCGGTCTTAGAGGAGATCGGGTACAACAAGGATAAGCTGCCACTCGGAAAGCTTGGCAAAGCTACCTTGCAAAAGGGATTCGAGCAGCTCAAAGAGCTGTCAAGCCTCATCAAACACCCTAGCCTGGCTAAGAACAAGTACGACAGGGATCGAGAAGATGTACGTGAGCTATTCCTCACAAGTTGCGGGTATAACTGCTAATTGAACGGTTCACAGGTCATTGAGGAGTGGACAAACAAATACTATTCTACAATTCCTCACGTCTTTGGTCGCGACCGCCCACCATTGATCAACAATGACGATATTCTGCGTCGAGAAGTGGCGATGCTCGACACGTTAACAGATATGGAGGTGGCCAATACGATTATGAACTCGAATTCCAAGTCCTCCGACGCAGCATCAGTGCACAAGCTAGACGCACACTTTCAACAACTTAAGCTCAAGGAACTGGCGCCTCTTGATCACTCCTCGAAAGAGTACAAAGAAATTCAGAAATACCTCCTTGACTCGAGCGCCCCGCAACACGGTATGAAGTACCGACTACAGGACATCTTCCGGGTTGAACGCCCAGGTGAGCGCGAGAGGTTTGAAAAAAGCACAAAGTCAATCAAAGACTCCAAGAGATTACTCCTCTGGCATGGGTCACGAACTACGAATTATGGTGGAATCCTATCGCAAGGATTACGTATCGCGCCTCCTGGTACGTATGATTTTCTTGTCCATGATCTACTCTTCAACTACCTTGAATGTCTATGAAATATCTACTAAACTGGCTCTCGTTCTAGAGGCTCCAGTCAACGGTTACGCTTTCGGGAAGGGCGTTTACCTCGCCGACTTGTCTTCCAAGTCCGCTAATTACTGCGTATCGTCGATGAGTGGGGGCGTTGGTCTTTTGATGTTAGTCGAAGCTGAACTCTCAAACCCCATGTATGAGATTCCATCGGGGGATTCGGCTGCTGCAGAGAAGGCAAAAGCGAAGAATTGCATAGCTACCAAAGGTGTTGGTAAGACTGGGCCGGCCAAATGGAAGGATGCCAGCTGCGTGAACAAGCAATTAAAAGGTGTCATGATGGTGCGTACATGCTCCCTACTTGTTAATATGCGCCCAGGAAATGCACAGCTAATTCATGCGCAGCCTGATGGTAAACCCGTCGACTCAACAAACAACAACGGTGGATATCTCATGTTCAACGAGTATATCTCATACAACGTTGAACACCTTAAAATTCGCTATCTACTCAAGGTAGCCATGTAGAAAGTAAGGCCTATGGAAACCTCACGCGAGGCCACTAGCCCAAGACTCTCGTTTCACGTACGCTTTGAACTTAGGCAAGCTCTGTCTTGCCTAATGTATGATGCTATGATCAGTAGTATACGAGATAGCCTAGTCATCTGTACCAACATTCCACATCACAACCTCTTATGCCCTTCAATGCAAGACTAGTGCTATGATAGTTTAGCATGAGCTCCCTCCGCAGCCTCCCTACCTGTTGACAGGCGAAACTTTATATGCTGTGTCGTCGATCAGCTTCGGTAACTCGCATATTTTTCGCTTGAAGACTGTCTAGATTTTGCTAGTGGTAGATAGTGTGGGTGTTCGCACGCAGCGTCGTCGACAGGAAAGGCTTGGCTATTAGGGTAATGACCGAGTTCCGTACTCATGGGAGTGTCGGAACGCAGACACAGACTTCTCTAGTCGGGTGAGCAAATGATGCAAATGAGTACCGGCTGGCAGACACGCAAAACCAACAGCACTTTCGACAATCCGTCGCGCCACATAGCGCGATCATGCATGCGCACCGCGGTAGTCCAATTCCTCGTTTCCAGGCGGAGAGTGCTGCAGTCCTGGCGTATGTGGCCCTCCAATTCCCTGTGTGCATCGAAACAAATGAGATCGGAAATGACTGGCTCGGTTAATGGCTGCTCAGCCCATACCATTCGAGATGGATGTTCAGCGCTGTTCATCGGCCCCGCGCGCACTGTGGCGAGATGAGAATAAACCCCGAGAGCAGCCACGTTGCTGTTCTTCGTAAGGGTCACGTCTTCAGGGTATCGTTGCGAGACGAGCGCGGTAACTTGTCACGGGGGCAGTTGACCGGAATGTTTCAGGCAATATTCAGCGGCAAACAGAAGATCCTTGTGCAGGCATATTGACGACAGGCTTCCGTGCCCATTGGGCCTTCGTGAGCTGTCGACCGAACAGCATTTGTATTTTGCCTTCGACTAGCGCGTTTATAGGATCGCGAGAAGATCATCGCGCTCAGCGACTAACACATTCGAGACTGGACAGAATAGCTCTCAAAATGGAAATGGTCAGATTCCCTGCTAAACGCCGCTGGAATGGAAGCGAAGCTACCGGCTCGTTCACTAATGGAGTCATTAGTAGGGTGTACCTGGAAACCTCCATCAGATTTGCAAGGAAAATGTGTGGACGCGGCGCGCTACGTAATGGGCAGCGACTGTATCTTGGTGGGTAACCGGGTGACTGCAACCGAGCGGGGATTGTAACGGGAGAATGTTGCCCAACCCCGTTATAATAGTCTTCTAGGTTCAAGTAGTATGACGCCTGGTTGGACTCGTCTGTTCTTAGTTACTGTTTCTATGTTCGGCTCTCTTGTTCTCGAAGTTAACTTGTTTTCGAAGTTGAAGTCGCAGATGCCATTGGTGTCACATGCCACGACGTGTTGCGCGTTTAAAACGCTTCGCGTATAGACATCATAGGCTAGGCCGAAAGAGTCTACGGCGAGTTCTACGCTGTGTCTTCTACTCACTCATGCTTTTTCTGTGACTCCCGTATCGGGCAATGGCGACACGCAGGAGGGCGCCCTGATAGCTCACTAGAGCATCGCTTCAGCTCCGGGCGACGCTGTTGATAGAATATGAGTCATAATGAACGTGTGATGAAACGAAAGAGAAAGATTCAATCAATAGAAGCACCCCTGCGGGACGCTGCGAATCGAGCTGTAGAGTACAAGGTCACTGAACTGGAAAGCAAGATGAATCATAGGGCTGGTTGGGGGCTAGTTCCAGGTCTCATCTGCGCCAAGAATGCCCGCTAGATCAGCAGACCAGGGTCAGTAGAACATTCAACTATGAAGGTAAGATTGAAACCCTAGCGGTAGTTCAGCCATGGCCATGAATGAAAGTAATACGAGAGGTTCATATACCTCGAGTTAAGCTCGAACAGTACTGTTCGAGGTGTTGTCATCTGTTAAAAGGTCAAGACACCCATATTGATATTCAGGGAACCTGGTTATTCAGATTTGAAAGATCTGTTTCATACGACCAGTAGCGCTCTAGGCGCTCATGCAGCCTACCTGCTGTTGACCCTGTATCTATTGGAGCATAATAACTCTAATGCCCGTGTATTCGGCAAGCGTCCCGTGCCGAAGCTACGTTTGCCGGTGACTCCAAAGAAATAGCGGGCTGCGGGAAACGGCGGGTCTACACACCACTTGTACAACCCGAGCAACTCGGAATCCATACAGCAACTTTGAGTACAAGGGCCAACCTCTTTCTGGCCTCTTACAGCTTCGAAAGAGCAGACGAGAAGAGAGGGGCACGAACACGAAATGCATGAGGAATCAGCATCCTACCGAGTTGTTAGAGTCTTAGTAGTGTAAGTAAAAGTACCAAATAGCTTGTCTTGTGTGAATGGAACCGCCTCACCTCCCGACCCTCTGTAATCTGCGGAATACGCAGAATACCCCGCCTTAAATGCCACGGCAATCGTGACATGTGGAGCCCCAGCTGTCTGAACGACCTCGGTGGATGAGAAGCATACCATGGTGGCTGAATAGTACACTGTAGATAAGAAGCAAGACGAACTCTTGAGGGGAATAAACCCAAGATAGCGGCTTGCTGGTTCCGAAAGCTGTTATATGTGCTATACGTTTCTATGGGTTTTGATACATGAGATAGGAACGGCTCTGCAGGTATTACTATTGTTTTATTGAGGCCTTATTGAGTATCACGTAATGCCTGCCTGAGTAATCCAGGCTCTCTTCTAATATATGTATCTAGATTACACGAAAACAGAGCGAATCTATGATACCGATCTAAATAGTACTGTGTTTATATCCGGTGCTGTACGGTATAGAGTTTACGCCGTCGTACTGGGGGTGGTCCGTGGACTTCTTGGTTATGCACATCTCCCAGCAAATGATATCACAGGCTCGCTCTCCTTATGATATCTATAACTCCATGAAGACGCCCGACCGGGCTCCTAAGCATGTCCGACGGCCGGTGCTCAGACCCCGGATGACTAGGCTGCACGCTCAAGCTCTCCATTAATACAAGTTGCTAGCACGTTAGATCTTCTGACATAGCTCTTGCGTTATCAATCTCCCTTCTACCTCAAACTGAAGCCGCTTTTCGGTGTACGGCCTTAGAACAAAATGACTTCACTCTCCTCGGCGGGGGTTGATTCCTTTGTTAGTGCCCAGACGAGGCAATATGTGCTTCTTGTTGCTGCTGCGCTTTTTGCAGTAACTCTAGCCCGTGTTGCATGGAGCAAGCACATGCGAAAAGAACCTCCAGTCATCAATCCACCCGGAATGTTCGACCTCACAGGCGGATCAACGAAGGTCGATTTCCTTCGGCGCAGCTACGAGATGATCTACGACAATTCTAGGAAAGGCTCGAATCGACCGTACACGATGTACACGGACGTCGGAGCTGTCATTGTACTACCCCCAAAGTTTGCGGACGAGATCAAGAATAATCCGCGTCTAGACTTTATGACGAATGTTGAAAATGTCTGTTTTCCACTTGCCTGGTACTGTATTAGGTGCTAATAGCTAAGATAGGAATTCCATGGCGATGGTTCGGTTCCCGGGTTTGAGGTCTTCAACACCGATTTTGCGGGTTCAATTCTCGTCCAGGTAGCAAGGAAGCAATTGACGAAATTCTTAAGTATGCCAATCTGCCACGCTTTGTCCTTGGCTCTTTGGAATTTTCACTTGGCTCATTTTATCCTAGATAAGATTACCAAGCCTCTCAGCGACGAGGCTGCTTTCTCTCTAGGTACTATACTAGGTGATGATTCAGGTAGGTTAAATATTGTTATAACATAATATCCTAGGTTGAATACTGACGGCGATGCTACAGATTGGAAGGAACTTAACCTACTAGAAGTAAACCTCTCACTCGTTGCCCGACTATCTTCAAGAGTCTTCTTGGGGGACAAGCTCTGTCGCGACCCCGGGTGGCTACAGGTTACCTCTCAATATCCCATAACGTCATTCAACGCTGCCTACAAACTGCGTTTATATCCCAAATTGATAAGGCCTTTGGTTCACTGGTTCCTGCCAGAATGCCAGCTTCTACGCCATCAGTCTGCCCAGGCCCGATCCATGATTCAGCCCATAATCAACCAGCGTCTAGAGGAGAAGCGGAAGGCACTAGAAGCAGGGCTACCAGTCCCAACATACGACGATGCCATTGACTGGGCCCAGGAGGAATCAAAGCAATTCAAATATGAGCCAGCTACATTCCAACTTGCCATGTCGAACGCCGCTATCCATACTACAAGTGATCTTTTTACACAGACGATTCTCGAGCTCTTAGCTCATCCCGAACTCATACAGCCGCTGAGGGACGAGGTCATCGAGGTGCTGCGCATCCACGGTTGGACAAAATCAGGGCTGTATAACCTGAAGCTAATGGACAGCATCCTGAAGGAAACTCAGCGGGTAAAGCCAATTTCAATGGGTAAGCCATATTTCTTCCTCCGAAGTTAAAGACCCCGGATTGACATTCAATTGGGGTAATAGTGTCGATGCAACGAATTGCGCTCGCAGACGTTCCGCTGTCAGACGGAACTGTTATACCAAAGGGTGCCAAATTGGCTGTCGCCAACACGACACGACTTGACGGTGACTTATACGAAGAGCCCGAAAAGTTTGACGGTTACCGCTTTCTAAAGATGCGTAGTGACCCGGGAAAGGAAAATAGTGCGCAGTTTGTGACCACTGGTACCAACTCCCTGGGTTTCGGGCATGGGACCCATGCCTGCCCTGGGCGCTTCTTTGCCGCAAATGAGATCAAGGTCGCATTGTGCCACTTGGTACTGAAGTATGACTTGGAGTTAGTTCCTGGTTCTCAACCTGAGATATCTTGGTATGGCTTCAACTTGAATGCCAACAAGGATGCAAAGATCAGAGTACGGCGACGAAAAGAGGAGATCGACATCGATAGCCTATGAAGGATAGCCAGCGGTGTACGGTCCCGCGAAGTGGCAATGATATCAGATTATGCTGAGAGGAAATCAGGCAACAATATATGGACTTAGGTAGCTTCCAGAGCAGGGTATGCCCCAGAGCGAAAGTCGTGTGAGCTAATGCTCGGTACCGCATATAACATATTTGAGAACTCGCATCTCTCATGGATTGTGCTTCAAGCTTTGCGACGCCACGTTGATCACGTGCTTGTTTTGACTCTGCGCGAATTGATGTATGCTTAATCTTCGTGGTAATTATAACGTCGATACAAGCATTTTCCCAGCATTAGAAGATCAAGGTACAAAGACTCGGCTTGCCGATACTCTTACGTGTATGTATATCAGTCCCACTGACCCAGCCCAGTCCGTAGGTCCGATTCTTATGCTCTCCCAATTGCCACTTAGGTAATAATAACACTATAAGCAGTTGCTTTTGAGAATATGGCTTCCTAAACACAGAAATAAGCACGCGGTTTCTTTACATCGCTCATATATACTAGGCGTCTCGATTATGACTGCCATTCATTAAGCCTCGTGCCATTGTTTTGGGTCGATATACCCGATGCTAACATAGTGACTACGGACGTGGGGAGAGGATACGTGCGCTTAGTTGGAGAGTTGGAGCCATGCCCGACGGTGCTGTCTAAGCCTCGGCACTCCACCGGTATCCATAAGCTCTAGCAACTAAAGGTTTGATGGCCAGTCTGTGTGTACAGACTCTCCCTTGTGTTACGTAAAATAAATAGTGATGATGCTCAGTGCATGCTGTGAAGACTAGGCGTAGCCGTTGTCGAAAAAACAGCATAATGAGAATTTTGCCTTGTAGAGCTGCTTGAATCAGTTAGATACACGCATTTAAGGATAAGTGCCATGTCCAGAAATTTCTGGAATCAGTGGAGCTTCCGCCAAAATAGCTGCGCATCGGTTTAAATCGCAAATACACCAATGACGTAATGGACCTCTGTAGTTGATCCGAACCTCAAACAATTGTAAGCCTGTGTTGTTGTACAGCGTCTTTCCAGGTCTTCATATAGGCATAGGTACAAGTAAAAAGATTCCTTTGATAGCGCAATTGATGCATGCTGTCACGGGAGTATTATTACAACGGCTGGAACATGGCGTTACCAGGGATCATCAAAGTATTCCCATGCAGCTAGATTATTTGATGAAACGACTCATTAATTTTCTCGTTTTCTCCAAGCACCGGGGATAGTGATCTGCAAATATCCACTATGTTCCAGGGACCCAGCTCTGATCTAGGTCTAGGCTGGATCCATTAAATGCCGTGAACGGAGCTAGCTAACCGCTTTATTCCACATTGGAGCTCGCTTTGGTTTCTTGACGATCCCAAACCCAGACACATATAAAATCATTTATCGTCATAATAGATGATAGGCTAATGCCGTAACAAAGTTAAAGGTTCCAACTTCGGCTCTCCAAATCCTGGGACGAAGTCTAAAGACTGGACTATCTCAAATCATGGAGCCACAAGACCCAGACCCTCCCCGCGAGCTTGATGACCTTTCATCGCGGACTGCTGTGGGATCCGCTGGAGTAAGGGAGGCCAGCACGGAGAGGGACGCAGGGGAAAGAAGTCCGAGAAACCATGAGACTCAATCGGGCACACAGCAGGAGAGACCCAAAGTTCGCTTCAACAGCAAGCTGAACACGCCTGCGGCCGCTGTGGAAGCTGCCGTGCCGCATGGAGAGAAAAAGAAGAAACATCGGTCGGGGTCGTCGTCAGAGCGGCGGAAGCTGCGGCCAGCGCTGTCGAGTAATCCGAACTCTTTCGGCTCCGCTGTGAGTGATGTTGGCGACGAGCCTCTCAGCCCAGCCAAGCGAGCATCTGCAGCCGCTGCAGCAGAGCGTGCTCGTGCCGTTGCGTTCGATAACTGGAATCATTCCGACGATACAAATCACAGATGGTCTATGGATTCGGACGCCGCGACAGATGCTAGCTATTCAGAAGTTCCCATAGCGCATTCCTACGCGTCTCCTCAGACACATGGCCATGTGCCCTTGACCAACCTTGATGCTAAGCTTGAAGCCGAAGCTCGGGGGCTGCTCAGAGTTCACACTCATAATACAGACGGTGAAATGCGCAATATGTCAGGTATGTTGTCCAGCTCCAAAATCATATTCTCTTCTAACTACACTGGCTTTCGGGTGAGGTGTGTCATAGTAGACAAGCATTTTATGCTTGTCTCGTCGTTGGTAAACCATATCTAGGGAAACGATGCTCCTTCTGTGATAGTCTTCTGACTCCGATTCAGCAGGCAATTCTTCCCAGGCTAAGCTAAATCGCGGCATCGCAGATGAAGATCACGTATCGTCAGGGAATCAGCGCGGCGGTGTCTTTTACCAACTCCTTCAGGCGTATCGAAATCCGATGTACGACCCCGTCCAGGATCAGCGGGCAAGCACGGGTGGTGGCACGCCAGGGTCTTCTGGCGGAACAACACCGACGCGAAGAAAATGGTACGAGCAGGAAAAAGAAACGCGATCTCAGGAAACCATTGCCAGATTAGCCGGAGCATCTCTAAAGTTGGCCAATCCCGGAGAGAGAACGTCATTCACGCCAAGCCCCCCTGAGCTCAGAAACCGACATGGGCACAAGAGAACTACCAGCGGGCGGATAATGTCCATGATGGGCTTGGGTCGCGAGGAGGAAGTAAAGATTACGATCCACGTCGCCGACATTCTCAAGCGGCAACAATACATCGTGAAGATGTGCCGAGCACTAATGCTATTCGGCGCGCCCACTCATCGACTCGAGGAGTATCTCGCAATGGCTTCGAGGGTATTAGAGATTAACAGCCAGTTTCTCTATATCCCTAATTGCATGATCATCTCGTTTGATGACGCTTTCACACACACGACCGAAGTCAAGATCGTCCGTACAGCCCAGAGTGTCAATCTCGGTAAGCTCAAGGACGTCCATGATATCTACAAAGAAGTTCTGCACGATGTGATCAGTCTGGATGATGCCCTCACGAGGCTAGACCAGGTAATTACGGCTAAGGATATCTACCCCGTATGGGTCTGCATTCTCATGTACGGTCTCGCTAGCGCCGCCGTGTCATGCTTCTTCAAGGCTCGCCTCATTGACCTCCCCATCATCTTCGCCCTCGGCGCACTTTTAGGCTTTCTGCAGCTGGTTGTAGCCACGAGATCAAACACGTATAACACCGTCTTTGAAGTCAGCGCGGCAATCCTGCTCAGCTTTCTCGCGCGTGCCTTCGGCAGCATCCGCGGCGGAAATCTATTTTGTTTTTCAGCGATTACGCAAGGGTCAATTGCCACCATTCTTCCAGGATGGCTCGTCCTCTCTTCTGCGCTAGAGCTACATTCCAAGGCCATCGTGCCTGGTGCTATAAGGCTCGTCTATTCTATCGTCTATTCGCTATTCCTAACTTATGGCATTACGGTTGGGACCGCTCTGTACGGCGCCATTGATGCACACGCCGTCACAGAAACAACATGCCAAAATCCGCTCAATTCTTACTGGAACTTCCTCTTCGTACCGCTCTACATCATTTTTATCACGTTCACCGTTCAAGCCAAATGGACACAGGTGCCGGCCATGGTGTTCATCGCACTTGTAGGCTATACGGTCAATTTCTTCAGCAGCCAAAGATTCGCCGCCAGCCCCTCGATCGCTTATACGTTTGGCGCGTTCGCCGTCGGTGTCCTGGCGAACCTATACAGCCGGCTAAGGCATGGAGTAGCGGCAGCAGTTCTACTCCCCGCTATCTACCTTCAAGTCCCAGGTAGTCTTGCCTCGACAGGCGCCATCACGAGTGGCTTAGCGATCGCTTCCAATCTCACAAATCCGACTGGGACCACTACCCCATCCAGTGTAAGTATGGAACATCTCATTTTGCGCCTTTAGGATAGACCCGATGGATTCAGCTCAGTGTAAACATTGTGCAACGTTATGCAATGTTGGGGTGTGTAGCACCAACGCTGGAGTCCGCGCTTCCTAGTGATTATAGCGACTGCAATAGCTTATACTAACTTAAATCTAGACTGATAGCCTTCAACTAAATGCATCGGTACGTACAGCACTTCGCTAAGTTTCCCATTCTTGTTCTCTTACCTTTATGTTAACGCCTTCCTTTGTAGGTCTTCAACGTGGCCGCGAGCATGATTCAGATCTCAATTGGAATCACTGTCGGCTTGCTCATATCTGCGTTAATCGTATACCCGACAGGTAAACGACGCAGCGGTTTATGGACTTTATAAACTAGGATGCATCAAATGCGCGGGGCCAGGATTGGAATCTGGTTGACAACACTTGCGCGGTGTCAGTGTTAGTCATCATGAGAATAGCATCAGTAGTAAACGCTATTTTTCCGCAGACCAACATCCGACTATGATCGACGACCACTCGTTGCTACTCTGTGAAACGACCGGCTTGTTAATGAGCAACTCTCGTCAGATAATGTTGCAGAGTGAATGATGCTGATATCACCGTACCGCGAGTCGACAACTCATTCCCTTAAAAGGTCACGCATTATTTGTAAGGACAAGGTCAATCTTGAGGCAGACCGACGACTTACTCCTTAGCCGCGAGCAGTTCTCACAACGCTCATTGGTGAGTGTGGATCTCGAATAGGAAATTGAGGGGGAAACAATTCGCTCTCCGTTTTCGGGGTCCGGAGACTAACGTCATTCGGCATCTCGATATCTTGATTCCCCGTCCTCTTATGAACCCTAAGAGCCGTCACGAAATGATTATGATATAAAGTGGGAGTCCAGATTATACCGAAATTCTTTTAAAGGCCTTGATTAGAACGAAATGTAATCATCAAAACCCGTGTCAGAAGCATCTCTTAGGCCCCTACAGACTCACCTTCCAAAGAGATGGCGAAGCTCACAAATTACATCGCTCTCGTCGATCCGGAAACCAGCCTCAACCGGATCGGACACTTAGATCTAGAGAGAAACACAATACAGCCATTGAGCCTCCTCTCCGGCACCCCAGTGAAGAACCTCTACCAAGTCATCGAAGCAGGGTCACCGAACAAGTTAGTTGCTGCTGGGTCCCCAATCCCAGGAGATGCAGTCAAGGTCCTCCCCCCAATATCCGGTCGCGATGTGCTCGCAGTGGGGAAGAACTACATGGAACACGCGAAAGAGTTCAATAGCTCGGGCTATGACAGTTCGGATAAGGTTGATCGCCCAAGCCACCCGGTGATCTTCACCAAGAGGGCGACTTCGATCATCGGCAATCACGAAGACATCCTACTGCACGAGGACTTCACCTCAACTGCGGATTATGAAGGCGAGATTGGGGTAATCGTCGGCAAGTCGGGGTTTCGTATCAGAGAGGAAGATGCTTGGGACTATGTCTGGGGCTACACTATCATCAACGATGTTACAGCTCGGGAGAGACAACGCGATCATAAGCAGTTCTTTATCGGAAAGTCGGCAGACACATATTGTCCAATAGTAAGTTATTCTAAGTCCAAGTTCCAAGTTTCTCCGTATCTTATTACGCTCGACTCTTGGAATCTCACTGTTATCAGGGTCCTATCGCGGTGCCAAAGGAGGAACTTCCGAAGACATTGCGCATCCAAACACATGTGAACGGTAAACTTGAACAGGATTCAACGACGGAGGACCTTATTTTCTCTATACCCGAGCTTCTCGCCGTCATCTCCACAGGACAGACTCTACAGCCAGGAGACGTACTAGCTACTGGAACTCCTGCCGGCGTGGGCATCGGAAAGCAGCCGCCAGTATTCTTAAAGGCTGGCGATGAAATCTCCATCTCCGTTACTGGCCTCGGCACCCTAACCAACAAGGTCTCCCAGCCAGGAGTAAGCAACGCCACGGCGCACCGCATCAATACTCCCTCGGCCTTCGAGTTGACCAACGAGTCGAGGGCAGCCGGTAAAGGGGCTGATCTAGCGGTGATCAACGGAAAATTGATCTCGTATCGACATGTCGGATCAGGCAGCGAGAATATCATCTTCATCCACGGACTAGGCGGAACGAAAGACTACTGGACACCCCTTATTTCCACCTTGTCACTTTCAGCCTCCGCGAACCTTCATCTCTACGACTTCGAAGGCCACGGCCTCAGCCCTACTCACCCGCTAAGCCAGCTCACGATGGAAACCCTAACCGCAGACCTTGCGGGTATATTCCAAAAAGCCGGTATCTTTGGCTCTCCGCCTGCTACACTCGTCGCTCAGTCCATGAGTTGTCTGGTGGCCCTGAAGTTTGCCCTACATTTTCCCAGTCTCGTACACAAGCTCGTGCTAATCAGGCCGCCACCATGTCCTCTGTCCGAATCTATCCGGAATACTCTAATCGCTCGCGGCGATCTTGCGCGGGCAAAGGGTATGTCCGCTGTCGTAGAGGACATCATAAGCCAAGAGACGTCTCAATCTTCGAAAGAGAACAATCCTCTCGCAATCACGGCCGTACGCCTAAGTCTCCTCAGCCAGGATCCGGAGGGTTATGCAAAAGCTTGTCATGCATTTGCGGGTGCCGCTGAGCGTTTGGATTTAGAGAATTTATCAGCGAATACCATGATCATTACCGGCGAGGATGACGAAGTCTCAACTCCTGCAGTGTGTCAGGGATATAGAGATGTGATTAAGAATTCGCAATTGGTTGTGCTAAAAGATGTTGGGAATTGGCCGGTGTTTGAAGATGTAGTGGGCGCTGCGAAAGCCGTCAAAGAAGCATCGTTAAGTTAACAGCAGCAGTGGAGCTCAGGGAAATACCTACTATAAATCTACAGGCTGAGTCTAGTAATATGAGCTTTCAACATCATATTTTCACACACGCACTTGGTACCCAAATTGTCTAGAAAATATCTATTGCGTCTATGGTCCGATGATCTCAACACATTGACTTGCACGTATACATAACTGACATCTACCGCGGAGGAAGCGAGGATCATATGCGTTCATCCGACCGTCCCGGCCGTCTCTGCTATATAAAGTTGTAAGTAGCTAAATGCCACGACGAGAAAGGTAAACAAGCCTGCGCACATCCATGATGTCAGACCGCGCAACTCCAGTCACGTAGACACACAGTCATGGAAATGTAACCTCTCCCGCTGTAAGGCACATTTGCTATCATGCAACCTTACAGAGCCGGCAATGAAAGTGTACTCTTCAAGCATATAACACCTTTCTCCTTACGCTACCAAGCGCTGGAGCTAAACTTACACTGTTAACAATGGACACGCTAACAGATATGTAAACTTGTGTCACAAGCCATAGTATGGCCGGAGTTCTCTCCTTCTCTTGAAGCATAAGACACAGAGCTACCAGCCCTAAGGATATTCATAGGTGAGAAGATACAAGTTATAAAATATTATCTACTAAGTCAAGTTCTCAACCCCGCTGTCTAACCTGGCCGCAACCCTCTCCTAGATTCTCCATTAGGCCAGATTCCTTTCTAGGTTCAGTAGATTCAAGGCCGATGAGGCAAAGGTCGGGGCCCAACAATCTGCCTTCGACTGGCGCCGATGCCGGCAGTACCTCTATTCTGGGAATCACCACCCGTATACCCTGCCCACTGCGAGACATCCCATCGCCCTCCAACACCGCCTCCAATGCCGTCGACGCCATCGCCCGAGCGGACAGCCTGCGCCGTCTCCCGCTGTGCCTCTTCCCATTCGCGTTGCCGCTGGCGCTCGAGCTCCATCTCTCGTTCGAGCAGGGATTTGCTCGCCCATCCGCCGGCTTTGGTTTTGTTCTGAGACTGCGCACGCCGCCTGTCTTCGGCGTCCCGTTCTGCAGTGGCATCTAATTCACGAGCGTACGACTGCTGCGGTGCCTGTCGCGCGGGCGCTGGGTTGGAGGCCAGATAGCGATCCGTACGGCTAGCAGCTTGAGGAACTGGAAGTGGTCGCGAGAAGGGGGTAGAGCCGCTCGACGCCCCCGGAACGGGTAGGGGCCTAGCCTCCCCAGTTCGTTGGGCATGGACGGGAGCTGGCGCAGAGGGCGCCTCGCCAGTGCGATGGGATTTCACAGCAGCCGCGGTGGGGTCGGGTAACGGGCGCGGTGGCACTTGGGGTGCCAGCTCCTGCTGCCCCTGCTGCCCCTGTGCTTGGTGACGATTCCATTGGGTGCGTAGGTAATCTTTGTCGTCACGGGGTCTCCAAGAGTCCTGCCGACTAGGTGGTCTATCTGGTTTATCGGGTCGGCTGCGAGAACGTGTTCGGCTCTTGGACCTGTCCCGCCCCGGAGAGCGCCTTTGTCGTTCCTCCTCATACTCGTCTTCCCTCTGACGTGCGAGCTCCAATTGTCTTAGCTGAGTGACATAGTCGCCTTCTCCGGTTCGTTGGGCCGCCAGCTTCTGCTCGGCTCGGTATTGGCTGAGGAACTGTCCACGTAAACGATTGTCGATCGGGCTACGTGTGCGCCTCCGCTCTTCGGCTAGTCTCGCTTCGGCCTCTTCCTCCTCCTTCCGCCGCTTCTCCTCAGTCATCTTCCACTGTCGTTCCTCTTCCTCCCACTTCAGCCTCTCCTCCTCCGCCTTGCGCTTCTCCTCGGCTCGTTGTCGTCTCGTTTCTTCTTCCCACTGCTGCTCTTCCTCTAATTGCGCATGTTTCTCCTCGGCCTCTAATTCGGCTTTGCGCCTCCGTTCCTCCTCTTCCATCTGTAGCCTCTGCTGCTCTTCCTGTTCTTTTCGTTTGCGCTCCTTCTCGGCTAGGGATGGTATGCGGGGGCCAGCGCTGGTGATCTGTCGCCGGCCCCCAAAAGCGATACCGAGGTTTCCCTGGCTAGCACCGCCCATGTATCCATACTGGGCGATGTTCCACGCCGGGCTAGTGACTCCCTCATGATCTTTCCTGCTCCAGCTCGACACGGTTGGCGAGCCTACTCGATCGCTTGAGGGGCTTCGCGCGGGGCTCCAACGACTTGAGGATTCGCCCGTCCTCGCAGTCGCCAACCCCGGACGCGAACCGTACGTGGGCGATGTAGCGCTCACATTAGATAACCCTCGGTTCCTGGGGGTGCTATAACCTCCCGTAGGTTGCGGGCTCAGCATGCCACGACTCTTGGGCCCTATGGGTGAAGGGAAGGCGTCAGGGTTGGCGGCGTGGGCTGCGCGCGAGAAGGCGCTGATGCATTGTAACACCTGGGCGGGATCCTTCTGCTCGTAGAGGTCGACGGTGAGGAACATGTCGTGCTCCTGTAGACTGAGGGGAGGGGATTGGCAGGCCCGGAGGAAGTGGGAGATATTCTCCATCTGAACGAAAGGCATGGCGGATTGCTTGAACTTGACGCCCGGCGGTCCGGTGGCCAGGTTGACGAGCCTATTATATCATTGACGTTAGTCTCTTCCTACGCATCTCAGTCGCATAGCATAGCATGCGCGACAGAATGAGAATGAGAAGCTTCCCGGCAGATCGCGCCGCCGAGTGGCAGTAACAAAGCACCAACTTCCAAGACTTACTTGCAGAGTGCGACGCCATCCTTGAGACCCTCCAACAGGTCAGCAGAAGGTAGGCTGCTTCCCAGGATGCCCTCTATCCAATTCCGGGCCTCGGCGGCGGCGGCTGGCGTGTATTTCTCAGCGCGCAGTTTTCGCAAGTCCTTATCTAAGGACGTAACAGACGCCATCGTGGTCGTATAAGCCTGTCCAGGTAATATAGGCACCTAAGTATAGGTAAAAGTAAGAAGTGCTGACGCCCGGTGTTAGCCTGTTCTCAGGGGCCACTTATGACGAAGTTCGGAGGAAGAATTTAGTTCGTCGAATGGCGTGTTTGAGTGTGTGTGTGCGTGAGGTGTAGACAAGAGCCGGTGATGGTGGCGGTAGTGACGTTGGCTGCATTGACCGTTCTTTTCTCTGGTTTTCTTGGTCCTCTTTTTGGTTTTATACTCTGCGACGATCGATCAATGCTATCGTTGTTCCTATTGTTGCTATCGCTGTCACCAGCAAATATGAGTCTAATGTAAATGTGCCTGAAGGACCCGACCAACGAAGCAAGGACGACAGCAGTGGGCGATCGTTGTACAACAGCAAGCAGCAGCAGCAGCAGCAGCGGCGGTATGTAGCGTCACCGGGTGTCGGTTGTCGACTTTCTGCATAAGCAGCATAAGCATCCAGACGCGACTCTGTAAGATGATAGGTCTTCGGCTAGGGAATGAGGTTAGTGGCGCATTGTTGGTTGTTGGAGATACAGTTGTCAAAAGCCAAGGGGGTAGAAGGGCACTGCGAGTGTGTGTGGGGAAAGGAAAGAAAAGGAAAGGAAAGCAAATGCACCCCCAACGTGTCAGTGCAGGCGTGCAAGATGAGATGCGATGCGATACGTAAAAAATAGGTAGACAAATGATGGGAGGATACCTGCTAGGAGACGGCGGGAATGGACGAGGAATAGGTGAGTGACGTCTTTTCAATTCCAGGAGACATGTGCAGTAGGTAAGTGGGGGTAAGTGGGTATAGGCTCTACCTAGGTAGGGTGTACAGATTCCTTAGCGTGCGACTAGATGGGCTTAGTGCGCTTGCCGCTGTTGCTCAGGCTCGGCTCACCTAATTGTCAGTCAGGTGACTGAGAAGCAGCATTTATGTATAATTTATGGGAAGCAAAACAGCCAATATTATCCTACGTTAAAAGTGTCGGTGCTGTCCTTGCCAAGCTTGTCTTGAGAGGAAATGTCATAAGCGGCATAGCTTTTATTGATGAGGTGCAGCAGTCTGTAGTAATAGTTGGCGACACTGGTGCGAGTGATGGTTTTCATAACAATAATATAGGTTATCAGTAAAGTTTGGTTGTATCTTTATATCTCAGCGAACTATGGACTGCCATAGACTCCACCAATGTTGCGGTATTTGCACGTTTCTTACAAGGTAGTTATAGGCTTGCATTTATTATAAGCAAGCAGCTAGTCAACCTATATCACTAATGTCTGTTTATGTGTTGTACGATTGGAGAAGGCGGGTTTAAACAGACTATGAAGGGGAAAGAGAGAAAGATGTGACCCTACCCAGGTTGAATAAATGTACAGGACACGGGGCAAGAATAATGAGACTTTCTAGAAGATGGTGAAATACAAATCAGCTTAAACCATGATGTGACTGCAAATTCAAACCTAAAGACAGCGGATTTGTTATAGGATTTGTTACGATAAACCTTAATCGCCTCGCGTCGGAATATGTAAACAAACATCCCTCATCCTCTCCATTTCCCCCCTCTTGCTTTCTTCTCCTCCAAGCCTCAGCTTTCTATTGCAATAGACCTGACGTTTTACTTGCTAGTTCAAGTTCCCGCTATCACACCACTCCACACTCTCACTGCGCGTCTGACCAAGACTAAAATGGTATCCAAGAAGAACAAGAAGAACTCGAGACGAGGTGCTGAGGAGAGCCCTCGAACTTCCGAAGCACCTCGAGGCATCGCCACCCCCTCCCCCATCGACGACGAGACCAGGATGAAGTATCAGCTTCAAGCTCACGACCAGAAGATCAAGGCGGCAGACTCCGCATGCGAGGCGGCACAAGCGACGATACAGGAGCTTAGGTGAGTTATCCCATTCATCTTGCCCGAGTGATAACGGCTGACGAGTCGAATAGGACATGCTGGCAAGATGGCTCGCTCGAGATGACACGCGGCCAGTTTCAAGACGAGATGAAGCGCCAAGACCGAGAGCTGGGCGCTCTATTCGTGGAGAGGGCTCATATGCGTACGTCGAGATTTGAGCTTGCAGCCAGGGAGGTTGATGCGGAGATATGGAACAAACGTGCCCATGCCGAAGATTGGGCATACATCGACCAATTAGTTTCACGGATCCAAGAGCCTTCGGGGGCCACAGTGACCATGAAGAACCCCCGCGACCCTAGCAAGCAAGAACGCTGGCGGAAAGACGTCATCAAGGCCTACGGCGCGAAAGATGACAAGGAAACGATATGGTGTCCAATAACCCGAAAATATCTATCTTCATGGGCTACTACTGCTGCTCACATTGTTAGATACAATGTGGGTGAGCCAGCAGCAGTTCATCTGTTTGGGCCTAGCGATAATTCGGACGGACATATCTGGAGTGTCAGAAATGGAATTTCTCTGTGTATAGAGTATGGACAAAAGCTCGATGACGCGAGGATAGCCATTGTGCCTACCACAGACGGCAGTGGTTTTATGGTGGTGATTTTAGATGAGGCCGAACGTGAAGAGGAGTGCGATCCTACAGACTATTTTCCCACCGGGAAGGCCCTTCACGGACGGACTCTCGAATTCCAAACCGATCACCGCCCATCAGTGAGGTATCTTTATTTCGCATTTTTGATCAACATTTTGCGACGACAAAGGTTCGAAGCTGATGGGTGGTGGAAAGACCGCCTCGAGTATGCCGATATCCCTTTTTTCCCCAACCCCGGGAAATGGATTCGCGAGACTACGCTACGCAAACTTGCAGTCAGGATAGGACATCTTCCTATCGATGACGCCGGCAAGTTTGCGACTGCCGCCTGCAGGGGTAGCCAGTTAGAGCACCCATCTTTAGTGAGGGCGAGCGAGGGCAAGGGCAAGGAGACCGACATCACGACGGATGAGGTGGAGGACGGTGCGTTCAGTGACCTGTTGGCACACGCCTTGAACATGGATAGGATGAAAGCCCCAGAGTCGGACGACTAATACCGCATTGAGAGACCGGGCGTGGAGATTTGGCATATTAGTTAGCCATTTTGTGAATCAAACCCCAGAGCCGGACTGGTTCCGGCAGTAAGGCTCGATGATCAAGAAGCCTACCCGTCCCGATTACAGGCGGTACTGTGACAGACAACTGAGTCAGTACTGAACATGCTGTGCTCTAAGATAACTGTACGCGGGGAAGAAGAGAACTAGTGTATTGATGCCAGTAAGTCGCGAGTGACGTTGGAATCCAATGATCGATATTTGAGTGTGGACTACATAGGACTGGTCCTGATCTCGGCTTGAATATCAAGAGTCCCTGCTGCCGAGATATCCAAGCACGGGGCTGCCACAATTCAAAGCGTAAAAATGAAGAGGATCATGATTTTTTTTTAAGGTACAGATATAGATGTGATAGGATTTGTTGCTTTGCGAACTAATGTGACCTAGGCTATTTAAAATGTCAGGTAGGTTAGGTAAACCATAAAGTTGTGGCTGGGGGGGACCTCACTCACCCCCTGAAGTACGGCTATGGCTGTGCAGACAAGGATAAACGCCACGATACTACATATCTGACGTAGGTACCTTACATAACCTTACCTACTCTCCAAGATACCGAGACGGAGAGAGGCCGAAAAAAAGTAAATAGTTACATACCTACCTACCTAAGTAGTTATGTAAGGTCGTGATAGCAACGAGACCTCGCATTCCACGGCACAACACAACAACACAGGCACGCACGCCATGTCATCAAAACCAACAACCAACCCCATACTCAAAGTCTGGTACCAGTGGAAATCATTACGCCTACCATGGCGGAAGCGGTTTTTCGTCGGTGAGTTCTTTCTCAAACCCACCATCATTCTCATTCATTCCCGCTCCCTGCCCCATATACCCACCTGTTGCGCAATCGACCTATGTACATACCAGACAGGCGGGATGCAAGACAAGATTAACTCCACAATACCATACCATACCATACCATATTATACCATACCATACTCACACAGCCAACCGGGCAACGCAGGTCGAGACATACAAGGCAACACATACTACGAGCTCCGCCAACCCCGCGGCGACGACGCCCCCGAGACCGCGCCGTACCGACGCCTCGTGCACTACCCGCGCTCGACGCCCTACAGCGAGGTCAAGGTGCCGCCGGCCTGGCACCAGTGGCTGCGGCACCAGCGAGTAGAAGCGCCGACCATGGCCGAGCAGGTGGCCGAGCTGCAGCGCCAGGCGCGCATCAAGCTCCTCGCGGCCGAGGCCGATGCGCGGTGGGCGGCCAAGCCGAGCTTGCTGGACATGCCGCCTACGAAGACAGCGCCGCCGCCGACGACAAGTACAACAACGGAAACAACAACAACAACAACAACAACAGAAACAGAAACAACAAGCCAATTGCCGGGTGCGAGTGAGAGGGTGTCGGAGAGCGGCGAGCAAGCGCAACGGGAGACTATAAAAGACGGGACCGAGGCGAAGGGAGAAGTGCAAGGAGCCGCGGATACCGAGACGGAGACAAAGTCATCGCAGACAAAGGCAGATACGGACCCGTGGAAGCGGGCGCAGAGGGGCGCGCCGGGTGAGACATGGCAGCCCCAAGCCTGGACACCGACGTCCGCACCCGCCAGAAAGCGGTAGCCATGCGCAGGGTTACGGTAGAGTCGGTCGTTGTTGTCGTCGTCGTAATGTTGCGGTTGCCGTTGGTTGGTTGTAGAGATAGAATTGTACAACATCTTGTACGTATATAGGTAGGGACCTTACTCGTCAGATCACTACTGGCCGCATTGATACCAGTAGTGCGTTGCTTGCGACATCGGCAAGCAACATGTGTATATGATACAGGGGATTCGAACACCACTCACAATATCTCGGCTCCAGACTCCACGGTGATACCGCCGCAGGCCGGGCTGCGCTCCTCTCCCTTAACGCCAGGGTATAATCCATACTCCCATAAACACGTCATAACACATTTCGCAACGCCCAAATACCACTCCTGACCACACCATTGATTTATATATCCCAGACGTCAAAAAGGTCCCGCGGCCCAGACTCCCTCCATGCAACAGGCCTGGTACACAATTCTTCCTTATCGGTTCGACATGCTTCCGACTCATGTACTTAGCACAGAAACGATCACGCTTCAGGGTCAGCATGCGCCATGGACGTTGCAGCGTTATCTTTCCTGCACTGCCGTCGCGCAGCTCGTTATTCCCTAGCTGTCATAAACGTCGCATCGACCTCTAACGTCCTGTGAGTATTTCCAGACACTCCAGGGAGCATGTAGCAGTATTACGAACCGTCATCCTCGTCCATCGCATCATTGTCACTCCCGGTCTCGATACTCTCCGCAATCGCTTCTGCAAGCCATATGAGTCTGGCATCCGACGCTTGGAGTATAGCCCTTGCTTCGAGATCCGAGTCGCTGAGGCCCTTCGTCCGACCACGTGTCTTCTTCTTGTTGACCTTGTCCCGCCGTGCCTCAATGCCCTTCGACACAGTCTCTGTGAGCTTCTCGCTGAAGCTTTCGTCTTTGTCACCGTGCCGCCAGACGACCATCAACAGATTCTCCAGCAGAAGGGACATCTTGACATTATCCTCCACTTCGATCGTGTTGGCGGGATAGGGCAGGAAGCAGCGCTCGAGAATGGCGGGCGAGATGCCGCCTTCTTCGAACCGGGCGCGGTCGACCTTGCGAGGGCTCAGCGCGCCGGGCGGCATGAAGAGGAAGAGCACGCCTTGCAACATCTCAATCTGCTGGTCGACTCGTAGCATCGAGGTCGAATTGTTGATGAAGGCGGAGAACACGGGCAGGGGGAGCTCTTTAATCTTCTGCTCACACCTCTGATAAAGGCTTGAGAAGTCGATCGGCGAAGCGTCGTGCAAAGTGTAGCACAGATACGAGACCTCGAAATTAGGATGAGCTTGGCACGTCGGTGGACACAGGAAAGACAGAAGAAACCTACCAGGGAAAACAAGCGTTGTCGCAGGGGTATGGTTTCGCCATAAGCCGTCTCGAGAACCTCTTCATCCGCCAAGATCGACGTTGTCGTCTGCTTCTTTTGCGGCGTCGGTGGCTCCGAAGGCTGCGACGAGTACACAGACTCGTCATCGAGATAACCGCCATATTCACCCTTGTCGATGTTAATCTTTTCCCGTTTCCGCTTGTTCGGGGTGCGTTTCAGCAACGTAGATTTGCTCTTGTGTTCTCGATGCCAGACCTCCTGGAAAACCGAGGTGGAGGAGGTGTCGCCATCTGCAAACAAGGCCTTCACGGTCCACATAGTCACGTCCGCTGTGCGACCAGATCGCTGAGCGATATACGAGGCGAGAATGGAGCTTCGGAGTAAGGGCATATCGTCGGAGCCGTTTTCCGTGTCCAGCCTATGCCGCTCCTCAAGGTCGCTCTCTAGTAGATCGAGCATGAACTCGAGCCATCGACGCCACCACGGCCATCGTTCGGGGTATAAGACGCTGCAATTAAAGGCCCAGCCTACGACGCTAAAGAAATCGCGACCTCGCTGCCAGACGCTGTCGTTGCCATGGCGAGGAGACAGGCGCACAAGACCGCGCTCATCGGCATCCAGATCACGGCCATCGTGATCGGCCATGTCCAAGTCGGACGTGGTATTAGCACCGAAGAGGACAGCTTCCTTGAAACCAGCGTTGATAGGGCCCAGGACGGCAAGCAGGTCCCGCAGGTATGCCAAAGACTGCAGGCTAATCTGCGGCCAGTCGGGCTCCTTGGGTCGCGTAGTGAAGTCGGGGTGGACGAGGATGGAGCACAGCAGCGAGATCTGGCTCGGAGGAGGGCAGTAGGCAGCGTCTCCGGGATTCGAGGAGCGAGTCGAGAGGAGACTGTCGAGGAGGAAGATGGCTTGTCGCGCTGCAAAGAAGCAAGAAGAACAAGGCAATGGTTAGCAGATAGTATGTAGACAATTACAGTACGGAGAGTCCAATAGAGAATAAGGGAGGGAAAGGAAAGGACAGCAGCGGCATACGGAGGGCTTCTTCGAGATAGACGCGACAATGCTCCTTTAACTCAGGCGGTAGTGCTTTTGCCTTGCGGTAGGACGGCGGTAGTTCATGGCCATCATCTTCATCATCTTCATCATCGTTGTCGCTGACGTCGGACTCTCCATCTTCTCCATCTTCTAACCCTCTTCCTCCAACACCTCTCGTAGGAGTTTCTTCTTGTGGCAGGCCATTCGGAGAGGCGAGCACAAAGGAGGCGGTCGTGTGCAAGGACGAGAGAGGCGACGAGGTGGGAATCGGATTCGGCTCTCGACGTGTCCGTATAGGTGTCCTCGTCGGCGTCGGCGTTGGCAACGGCATGGGGGTGCTGTCTCGTCGCGGCATCTCGGGCGAGCTAGGGTTGGAGGTGGTGGTTTGAGGATCGCGACGCGTCCATTTGTTCAAGGCGCTCCGGAAGATGTCCATCGTCTGTTACCTGACCTACCTGGGCCCTCACCAGGCCTCAGTAACCTACCTACTGCCTGCACGCACACGTACGGTACCTACTAGTAGGTACTAGCATATGCAGGTAGGTAGGGTGTCGTAGGTATTATTTAGCATTAGGTTAACATGAAATTCGTAGTATTGTAAGAGCAATGCGATTGAATCAAAGGCGCCTGGCGGGCCTAAGCCCAGGAAGTCTGGGCCCGCTGTGGGGTTACAGTACTCTACGCTAGGTAGTTAGGTACCTGCCCCGCTACGGTCCCGCTACTACCTCAGGTACCCGTCCTGCATGCACCTGATTGATAAGATCTTTCGAGATGTATTCCCGTCCTTGGCGAGATTTACAGTCATAAACTGAAGAGCAATTATTAATAGCAAGGGGCTGGAAGTGAGTGGCATAGGCAGTAGCATCTTAACCTACTGAAATTTGTGAAAGCGCAAGGTAGACAGCTACGTGCAATGGCAACTATCCGCACAAATACTAGAAATAAAATAAAGAATGGCTAATCGTCTTCTCATCTCATGACCCATGGCTAGTTGGTGCAGTGTCTACGTTGGGAATGAGTGAGTTGAGTATGGCCCGTTTAGTGAAATTGATTATATAGTATGCTTATGCTTTGGAACTACATAGGCACTGCCTAGCTCTCCGTTATGGAATGGAAGCGTCTTTGACCTGTTTCCACGATCTAGAATTGACAAGTGAGCTCTGCTACTGTTGAATTCCACTAACATCGACGCGACTGCATATTACTGCGACTATGAATACCACGCCAACAGGTGACACGATCCTGAAATCCCTCTCAATCATATCGAGGAGCTCGACTTGGTTGCGGCTGGTAGTCTGATAGATAGTCGGTCTCCTTGCTTTCCATCTTTTGTTGTCGATGCGGTGCCCAAAGGTCTAGATAAAGAGTAATACTATACTTGCCGTTTGAGCGTAAAACCCTTCCATACCGCAACGAAGGAACCGACAATATCAATGCTCTCCCTAAGCTACCTCGTACCGGCTCTCTCTCAATTGGGTGGTTTGGATAATACCAAGGGTAGTAGTGGCCACTTACCCTCTGCGTTTGGAAGCGAACAGGGAGGCCCGGCTTACAAGTCAGTATTCGGTATTTGCTCTCCCATTGGCAGCCCACACAAATGAGGAGTTTGGCATAGCCAAGTACGACGACAAGTAGATCCGAACCCTGGATTCTCATGTCCATTCTGCGACAGAAACTTCATTCGCTTCGCTTCATCAGTTGTACCCGACGATGCCCTCCGCAAGGGGGCCCGCGCCATTCTGTGTCCAAACTGATACTCTGCGTCCGATGATGCCATCAATTCCAACTTCTATCTTCATCGGTCGTCCTAATTCCACCTCCAATGACGGTGCTTTGGCGCCCACGACTGTTCCAATGGCAGGGTTCAATGAGAATGTGGCCCACGACGGGCTCGTCGTAGCAGGCTTCGTCAAATCGCCAGTCTCACTATGAAAACATGGTCAGCAACGGCACCTATCATTTGTTCAGGGCGTTTCATCGTACTGTATCATAACCATGAAGGGCTCTGAGGTTCTTGACTCTAAGCCGGTCGACGAGTCAACTGTGAATATAGCATGCGTAGCATGTGAGCTCTCCTCTGTTCTGCTGTGGAAGAGCAGTCGCCCTGCCATCGGTAGAGGGGAGATGCTCGTTCTGATCGAAGGCGGCCCCATTACGGCCAAAGCGCCGCCACCAGATACCCGGGAGTTATGGTCGCCACACATGTTGTAAGTTCGCTGCAATGTCTTCGCCCGCTGTATTTATGCGTTTCTTAATAAGTGTGTATGTGAGATGCGATAACAGCAAGGGAGAGCAATAATACGAAAGGGCTTAAACTGTCAGACAGGATTCGCTCGGCGAGCTCCTGAATATATAGCAAGTAGGAAAGCAAGAAGAGCCAGTATGATAGGGAAGTCGTCTTTCGTCGATACCAAAGAATGTCTGATATTACAAAGTGACCATCAAGGTTCCGCTAGACAAGGAGAAGTAGTACAACAACACCAAAACAATCCAGAAAGAGGCGTTGAGTTGGTATTCTCGAGTCATAAGATATGAAACGCCTCAAATCAATAAAGAAAGACAATCAATTAGTACAATACAATCAATTGGATAGGAAAGCGCCTGTGTAAGTGGTATAAGTCATGACAAGAGGCCTTTAGATGCCTTTTGAGCAAGTTTGAGGTTGTTACACCGGTCGAGGCCCACACAAAGAAGGGGGCACCGCATTGCCTCTGATTACCTGCCTTAGGTAGGTACTATGCTAAGTACTAGCTAATCCAAAGGCAAGATGGAAAGAGCGACATAGAATTGCTAGGTCAAATGCGGTGATTCCACTTAACGTAATACTTAGGTATTGAGAACCTTGATGTCCCCGACAGTGTGAGATGGTAGACTGGGTGCCTGCGACAGGTACGATCCCCACGCGCATACCTCTACAGCTCTACAGTACGGTAACGGAGAGGTGTTTCGCCTGGCAAAGAAGGGGAAGGAAACTTCACAAGTAACTGGGTAGATCGGCCTTCGTCTGAAGCAAGTACTACCGTACACTTACCCCCTCTCCCGACACTTCCTACCCGTCTCCTCTTCCTGCTCATCTTCTTCATTCATCTTCCCTATCACGCCTTAAGAAATCTGCTGCTGGCGGCCCCGAAGAACACGAAAGAGTACCGAAACACTTTCGAAGTAACACACCAGAGTTCACACAATGGCCCCGGTGGTTTATAAGCTTCCCCCTCTTCCCTACCCTTACGATGTAAGTGACAGATGCACTCCTACCCCTTTACTCAGCAGTCATCAGCAAGCGGTGACCACCACAATCGCAGAAGGACACGTGCTCATGGCTTATATAACAGGCTCTCGAACCCAGCATCTCCAAGCAGATCATGGAGCTTCATCATGACAAGCACCACCAGACGTACATCACGAACCTCAACAAGGCTCTAGAGGTCTCCGCTGCCGCGACAGCCGACGGCCGTCTCCACGACGCCGCCGCTCAGCTCTCGGCTATCCGCTTCAACGGCGGTGGTCACATCAACCACTCTCTATTCTGGGAGGGTCTCTCGCCGGCCTCGTCCCCCGACGCACAGCCGTCAGCAGCGCCGAAGCTCCAGGCTGCCATCAACAACACCTGGGGCAGCCTGGACAAGTTCAAGACCGCCTTCGGCACAGCTCTACTGGGCATCCAGGGAAGCGGCTGGGGCTGGCTTGTCAAGGAGGCAGGAACAGGCCAGCTACGCATCGTGACACTCGCTAATCAGGAGGCTGTCGTGGTAGGGGATACCCCGCTCCTCGGCGTGGACATGTGGGAGCATGCGTATTATCTCCAGTACCTGAACGGCAAGGCGGCGTATGTCGATAATATCTGGAAGGTCCTCAACTGGAAGACTGCTGAGGCGCGTTATACCGGAAGCCGCGAGGATGCGTTCAAGGTGCTCAAAGCGAACATTTAGGGCGGAGAGGGAACTTGAGCAGATGAATCGTGACGTTGTTAATCTCCGGACAGAGAGAAGACAATAGTGTGAGTGCGGCGGAATAAGAAATACCAACTATCCGTCTATTGGTATCCATTTGCTGTCACAGTTAGCGCTACCACGATCTGAACTCAAGGAAATAAATGCTAGCCATGAGTGGTGATGGTTGATCAAGAGAAGCCGTGTCACAGCCCAATACTGCTAGTTGTCGTCCACCGATTGCCTCACAGTTCTAAAAATAGCTTGAACCGCAGTGATTAATAAATTAGTAGAGAGGGCTAATTCCGCAGTCTAGATACTTTTTTTTTTCATTAATAGCACTCTTAAAAGCGCATTCATTAAGAGGCACGTAAGATCTGCCGTCGAGGAAATTTGTCCGTTTTGTACGGACGACACGCCTTCCCCTCCGCAATGCTCCTATGCGTGTGCATAACTCAGAAAGGCCGATACTCCATCTCGTTTTTCCTTGCTTTTCTTTACTTGTTCCTTTCTTGTAGCGAAAGAAAAAAAAGACTAAAAGGACTCCACGAATAGCCATAACTCCCTTTGACCAAATGAGATTTCTCCTCTCAGATTCCTCAACTCTTTCTTCAAGGATACACCAAAATGTGATAGTTTCGAGTAAGAGGGCAGATAAGTTTAATAATTCGATTAATAATCTGCATGGCTCATCGTATCATTCTGCCTCTCAGGCGTAAACGCCAGGCAAATTAGGGAGGCGGCATGACGGACTCGGGCGCAGACGGTAGCAGGTTGATATCCGACATGATGCCCTCGTCGGTCGACAGGCTGCTCATGATCTCCTCCTGGGTGCAGTCCTTCCAGAAGTGCGGGTTGCTCTGCTGGGCCTTGCGCGAGCGGTAGATCTCCTGCGCGACGCCCTTGACCTGGCCCCCCGCGGTCTCGGCGGCGCGCCAGACGGCGCTGAGCTTGTTGAGGGCGCCGATGTTGAGGCGGATCTGCTGGCGCAGGTCCTCCTCGTCCTCGATGAAGTAGACGGCGGCCCACTTGCTCAGGTGCACGATGGAGGACAGCGTCAGCACGCACGTGAAGAAGTGCGTGTGGCTCGTGATGGGCACGTTGTACGTCACCATCTTGCTGATCTGGCAGGCCGCCGAGATGATGTGGCGCGTGTGCAGGTTGAAGTTGTCGCCGCTCTGCACGGCGCTGTGGGGCGCGCAGGCCGTCACGTCGCGGGCGGGCGAGGAGTCGAGCTGCGAGAGGGGCTGGTGCAGAATGATGGTACAGCTTCGAGATCAAGTTAGTCAGAGTTATCGATCAATTTTACACAGGATAGGGGTAGGAGAGAGGAATGCACGCGCTACGTCAGACTTACGCATGGTTGATCATGAAGGCTTGAAACATCATCTCGTCGAGCTGTCCGTCCTTATTCAGACAGTTCCGCTTCGACTTGGGCAAGTGTAGCCTCCAGTTCGAGAGAAGCGACTCGACTTTATCGACGCTTTCTTCAGGCGAGAAGCCGCTAGCTGGCAAGCGCATCATGCGGCCGAGGTTGCGGATCGAGGCCACGCGGTAGGCGAAGGAGGAGAATTCTCGGTCCTCGCCCGAGAAGACCTGGTCATCAAAGTCTTCTAGATACATCGGACGCGGGATTTTCTGCCAAATAAGCGAGCGTCAGTTCTGACTTACTCTTCTTGGTCGGGGGGAGTAAAATGGTTGGGCTCGAAGGTAGGCACCTACCCCTGAGATATATTCGTGTTCTTCGCAAGGAAGTCCCACGTCCGCCGTGAAGTCGTACAGGAGGAAATTGGTCTGTCTGTGCACGCCTGCAATCATGCCATCCACGACGAAGAGATCCCACCACGTCCGCCTCCAGCTCTCCTCGAGCCTCGGATTTCCGCATCCGTGTGTCGTGGCGTAGGCCCGGGTATACAGTCCAAGTTCGATGGCTATCCGCTCTGCGTCCGAAAGGATCTCTCTGGCTTTCTCATTTTGGCGGCAGCCATCGAGGCCGACGATGGCAATGATCATGGCCTGTACTAGGAAGCCGTCTTTGGGGGTCTCGGGGGCGTACAGAAGCCGCATCGTCTCCTCGAAGAAAGTGGCCCGGGCGGGGCCGATAGGGATGTATAGAGACCCAACCCATCTCATGGCGGCTAGGAGATGTTCGACGTTCCTTTCTTGAGCTAGGTTCATTATGTGCGTCTTGGGCAGAACAGCAGGGTGTCCGGGGTAGAAGTAGAAGTAGAAGGCGTCGATACATTGCTCCGGGACGGACCTTCGTGGCATTTGGCCGTTGGCTGGGACCACAGCGCCATTGGCATCTGGGGCATACAGATTGCGATATACTTGAAGACTATTTGTCACTGGTGCCGTTACGAAGGGCGGTACGGGGCCATCCGGGACGCTCAAAGTCCTGTTAAATGTCGCCATAGCTGGCTGTACAGGTGTACGAACCGGAGCACCCAATAACATAGGGCAGCTTTCACCGCCAGCGGAGGGCGGCGAATCTGAAGCATGCCGTTTGTTGGGATTGACGGCAGAGTTCTTCCTCGGCCCCTTGTAACCGCGACGGGAAGCTATGTAGACACATTCCGAGTTCGAAGAGAGACACCGCGAGCATGGATTAGCACCGTCGCATTTGAGATGTTTACCTCTCTTGAATGAAGGCGAGGCGTCAGCACGCAATAAACTTGATTGGTAAAAGAATATCAGAAATCAAAAGACAAAGGAAATGATAGAAAAAGAAACACAGAAGTATCTCAAATTATCAACTTACACAAGCAAGGCAAGCTGCTGGCACAGTTTGGGTAGGTCCCCGTGAGTCGGCATTCCCCGGTGGTGAAATAGTCGGCGCCGCTTGAGGGACGCCGGGCGCATACATCTCGGGAGACGACGAATGCGACGACGGGTCCGACACACTCTGCAAGTAGGAATCCATGATACACTGGGTGTGTTTGAGCGGGGGGGATATGATGAAGGGGTGTATTTGGCCCGGCGATCCGGGTAAATGGTCATACGATCTCAACGATCTCGGGTATCGAAGACCAGATGTTCGATGAAGGTTTAGTTGAAGGGCGGAAAAGATGCGGCAGTCACGAAAATGGAATTCGGCTTGGGCTGAAGACTGTCAACGCAGGCCCCTTCCCAGTCTCCAATCTCCTATCAAACCAGGTAGCCAGTTCGACCTAGACCTGACCAGTCCAATCCCAGTCCCAGTTCAACCCCTGGTCGACGGCAGCGAAACCCGGGGAAGCGAACACGGCTATCTATCTAAAATTTTCGAGATTTGGGGAGAGGAGGCTATACAGTACTGGTACACTAGAAGCAACGAGATAGGCAAGTCGTGTGCTTCAGTCTTAAAGCTCTTGTGCTGAAACGTACTAGGTACCTGTACTAGACTAAGAAACGTCAATATCAACGTTTTATTTTTGTGGTGCCGGCCCTTATGCCGATCGAACGCGCGAGGTAAACTCCGGGTAGACTCAAACAAGTCTCCAATGATCCAAGACGACTCAGGACTAGACTCGTCTGTCGCTCCGCTGTCTAATAACGCACTTTTGCCAACGGTAGCCAATGAGAACCAGACAAGAACTCGATCCCGGCTATAGTGGATTACTGTATGGGAGTTATACAAGATCTGTACACGATCTGTACCTTACTGTATAGAGATGGGATGAGATGAGATGAGCCCGATGACGTCCTCGGGTCAAGTATACAGCGAGCCACTGAGGCTGTCTCGCTTGATGAGGGTGCAATGATGTTTCAAGGGAGAGAGCAATGAGAGCGACGATGATGAGGGCAACGATGGCGTCGGAGAGATTTGGGAGTGCGACGCTGTGAGCCGAGGAAATCTCCGATGACAATAGGAGAGGGCCGTCTCTTTTTCAATTTTTCATTCACCTCCTCGGCCAGTTATGGCCCTCGCCAAAACCACCCGACACGCCACGCATGGCCAATGCACCATCATAATGCATCGCATGGTGAGGGGTTGGGGTTTTGGTTGACCAGGGGCTCCACGCTCTTGATCTCTGGGCGTCTTTCATGTCCTGATCGTAGTAGCCATGTGCGACCAAGCCAATGTCTATATTAACGATGGACCTGGTAATAATAGATACGGGCCTCGTTATAACCGTTCTCGCTGAAGTACAGACGGAGGAGGCAGCTAGACCGAAAGCGAAGGAAGCTTCAGTACTAGTATGGGTAAGCCGCAGCGTCTTTTTCAAAAGGTCGATCAGTTAGTTTCAGCTTCACGCACAGTCGACAGTCAAGACCGCTTGGGCGGTCGTGATACGTCCCCTGTCAAATGGGTGGGTAGCTCGTGATGACGTGCCCGCACCACGGCCGATCTACCCTTTCTAGAATTTGCGACAAGAAAATCCACCATTGCTTTTTTTCAGACCGGAAAGCGTAGGTACAGTACGTTACGCAGGCTCTCAGCCAAACACTGTACAAGAAAGCTCGAAATGCCAGCCAACTCCAGCCACGCAGAAACCCAGGCCGCGAGATTGACTTGTCATCTCGATCTGTCATAGGTCCCCAGCTGAAACCAGCATGCGAGACCTCGATTAATCGTCAGCGCAGATCTAGCTACGGGAGTGGTCGAGTGGTCAAGCGGGCGCTGGGTTATCAGAAGCCGAAAGACGACGAGTCAAGCGCCAAGAGCGGATTGGCCAACGGCGTCAAGAGCAGGCTCTCATCAGGGTAGACACCGTTTCCTCACATGGATAGGCCTGTCAAAGACCCTGGTCCCTGAGTCAAGTCTTCCCGGCCCCCCAATTATATCCGCTCATGACATATTGACCTCTACTGGCAGACTGAGTCGCGACAGAAATCGTGGGGTGAGCACCCCCAACCGCGAGCACTCAGTAACGGGAATGTGGCCGAACACTTCGAACAAATGATAACCATATAGTTGAGGATCGCTTCCGCCACAACACCAAAACACTTTGAGGTCTCTCGGCTTTATTCAGAAAGAAACATGGATGGAACGTTGTGTTGGGTGAACATTTGATAGAGACCAATCACGTCTCAATTCCAACAGATCCAGGCCTTCCAGCTCCTTATTGTACCTACCAGGTACAGAAGTCCACTACTACGCTACTTCGTCCAAACTGCCAAGGCTCTGAATCGTCGGTTACGCGGGCGCTGCGCGGGACACCGTAACGCATTGGCTAGTCTGCCTTTTTGTCTCTAGCGTACAGATATCCAATGATGCTTCCAGAAGGTTAATGCAAGTAACAGTTGGTTCACCATCGTCAGCGCTTTGATTCTTATATCAACGTGCGTTTGCGTTTCTCTGTTTTATGCCCCCGACGGGCATTATTCTCTTGGTAATCAAATCTGGTAAGACGGACTTTGAGAGGTCATCCCTTGCAAGGATTCAATACGATTGGTGCCTGTTAAATTGCACATGGCTATCCCGGGACCCAATCTATGGCTTCGATCCAAACGGCTTGGCCACTCGGCCTTACCCTAGTTGGGTGATCCACGGTACGCTAATGTAGTGTCATTACCTATCAATTCAGGTGGCTTGGAGTGAGACTGCTTATCTTGAATTGCGAACCTCTCACGAAAGCCATAAGAGAATGTTCATGAGCACCCTCTATGCAAGGTCTTTTCCATAAGAATGTGGACAACTATAGTGAGGCATGAGTGAAGATAAGTTCTTGCCTACGAGAGGATTGTTCCTCGCTTACACGGAGTTACGAATCGTGTTCGCCATATTATATAGGATATAAATCACGAAATGAGTTTCATGCCATGCGAAGGCTGAGTTACCAAGGGACAAAATAGCCCGACGAGTATTATACTTGCGCTCGGCGGACCAGTAGCTCCTCACTATTTGCCTGTGACCAGAGTGATGACTGAGACAACGTCGGTCAGACATGTCGACCGACGACAAGCTTAGTTCATCAACAGAGAACAGACGGTTGCCACTCAATCAAGCCCATATTCGCTATAGACAGATCCTTCATCATACCTAGGTATCTTTTAACGATAATATCCGTAGCACTACATAATATCTCGATGTAAACAACATCTAACATAACCAGTCATGAATAACGTTACTCGACATATCAACATAGATGACTTACATTCCGACCAATTAATTGGAGCATTAAGTTGTAGCTATATCACGGCCAAAGGCCGTTCAGAGGCAAGGGCTAAATAACATCGAGGAAGGCACAATTGATAAGCGCATGGTGTACGCCTAGCCCATCTGAAGAGGCTATATCAATCCTAGAGTAGTCCACGTACGTCGCGTAAATATTGCTGTCGGCTATCTCTAGCTCCGGAAACAGTCTGTTTCATGGCCATTTCTCCTTGTCAATATTATTCTGCATGGGAGCAGCCTTTGAATATGCCAAAATACAGAGTACAAGCTCCGTGGGCGCAGGGAGAGCACAGAAATCCATCACATAAGTAAGCTATATAATCAATGCCATGTAACAATGTAAAACCTTAGAACGATATAGAATGCAGTGGGGATATAGGTAAGAGAGTCGAGTGTTGTTCACTAGTCCTGTCTCTAAGAGATCCTTATTTAGGGCCACGCGTGACATTTTATCACGGACCCTTTAAAAGCTAGTAATTCTAACGCCCCCCGTACAGTCGTTACCATTTCCCCGGCTTGTTATAATACATTACTTTTTACAATGTGAGCGCATTGAGGGTATTCCCATCGAGAATGTCATCTCTAATCGCTGGATGTATCCGGCATGCCCGTCGCTCTTTGACTAATTTGATCCTCGACCAGCTAGGATCTTAGATCGTGGAGCTATGGACGTGGATGTAATGTGGTGTCTCCTGCCCTTGAAGCAGAAGGCCTTGACTGTATCGGGGTAAAAACGATCGTTAAAATTTGATAATTATACCAATCGTCGAGTGTCATTCACGGAAACACCTGTCCAGGTGTTACATGCGCTGGAAATTTTGCATCAACGGGAGAAGCAATGATATTGAGACTGCGCACTTAAGTTATCCTGCCCTTGTGATCAACCATTTTTGCGAATCAACCCCTGTCCAGTCATTCTGCGCTAGAAGAGCACCGTTGTTCGTCTGACCACTTCCATCAAGCGCCTTCGAGCTTTGTTTGTTCCAAATTTTGTAGCTGCCATCCGCCTGCTGGTCAATCCACCATCTTTGATTGGTCGCCCTCGAAGACGGCCACTGTATCATGTTCGCTCCATTCTGCGTAGATCCAGAAGGGTCATCGATGACTAACCAGGTGTTAAGGCTCGTCAGTGTCCAGGAGAAGTCGGGACTCTGGGTGACAAGCCACTTCTGAGCCAACGATGGGCTCGGTCCCCACTGAATGACATTCGACCCAGAAGTGCGGTCATTGCCGGCGTCGATTCGAAGCCCGGTGGCCTTGTTCGTGATGTACATGATCCCGCTGACGTTGCTTGGCTTCACCGCCGGCGTGTATTGCAACCACGCTACGGCGCCAGCAAACGTGTTTGTCTTCAGGTCAGTGTTAGGAGTCGGCTGGTCCCAAGCATTCCACGTAATCCCTTTATCCGTTCGTCGATTAGCCAAAATCGAGTTTGCGTTCTGGTTCACCCAATCGAAGTATGTGTCCCAGAGACCAGCGGCATTCAGGAAATTGCCCACTCCACGAGCCATCTCATCCGCCCATGTATTCAAGTAGGTTGCGCTATTGCTGAATATCCCATTTTTAGTAAGACTGCTCTTTCCATACTGAAGGGCCAGCAAGGCGTCGCCGCGATACATGCTGTTGAACGTGGTCTTCCATAGAAGCGTGGCAAAGTCGATGAATGTGCCCTGGTTGTATGCAGCGGTGCCGGTGATCGCATTGCCGTTCCAGTCAACGCCGGTGATTAACTCTCCAGTCTGCGTGTTGAAGAGGTTCTTGCGAACCCAAGCGTAGATCTGCTCGGCGCTTTGTAGATAGGTCTGGTTTCCGGTGCTCTGGTAGAGAAGACAGGCAACTTTTCCGAGACTGTCATTAGACAAAGCCTCCTTGCCTGGCGTACGTCCATCTCCCTGAGCATTAGCAGGCTGCTCTTCCCAGATACCGCCTCCGTTGTAAGTTGTATCCCAGCCACGGCCAAAAGCATAGTTGAAACCATACTCGGCTTGAGTCAGAAAGTTTTGGGTTCCGGTAATTTGATATCCGCGCGCGAGGGCCAGTGTAAACCAACCGATATCATCATTCCATCCGTCCCAGCTCCACTGTGATCATCGCGGAGTCAGTAATCGCTTGTCTCGGTAGTTGAACGCCTGGAAAGGCGATCGGGTAAGATATTCAGGAAGCGCATACCGGCGGTGGCGTTGCTTGGAGCCACGAATTCAAGAGGTTGTTGACGAGAGTCTTCCTTGAGGCATCACCCGTCCGGTCGAAGGCGTCCTCAGCGACAAGTATGTCTAAGGATGCAGCCCAGGTCGAGTCAGGTGTCGAATCATCGACAGATGCCCGATACTGCGATCCGGAGAGGAATGCAGTATTGAAATCATTGAACATAGCATCGGCATCGTTGTTTGAAATGGCTGTCGCGCCGTTGAGGGCGACGAGAACAAGACCCAAAGGCGTTCCTGATCGCATTTTGTCAGATAGGGCCCAAACCGAATGGGATGGCAATCAGAAATTCTGGGAAGAGCATTTTGCTCACCTTTATCCTTATATACACATACCTATACGGCAGTGATCCAAAGTGTCACGCTAGAGTAAGTTCCTGCTCGTATAAGCCGTTGAGCGCTGTCGCGCATCAACGCCGTCGTTTTTGCGTGAGCCAAAGCCTCCATCTGGTAGGTGTGGTTACAGCAGTGAGCCAAAGCCTCATTCGGTAGGTGGATTACCATGGTGTGACGCGCTATATATACCGTTAATTCCCTTGGCCCGATTAACGGCGTCGGCTTTCCTCCGCAACAAATCGTCGGTCCAATTGGCGGCCGATTGCCGACTTACATTGAAATTAGCTTGAAGATGTCAACCGCGTCGGCGAAGGGCCGTCGTATAATCCGTCGCTATGCCTGCCTCATTGCTATAACGAAGTGGTAGTGTCACGGGAAAAAGGACACGCGAGAGCTCAACGGCTTGTATTCGGCTGTACCCACTCCAGCGCGATAGGTCGTCGTATATCTCGTATAATCCCCCGATGCAACCCCCGTTTGTGGTTGTATACGAGCAATGATCAACAAGTCCAGAACAACAGAATATAATGCTTCCAGCTATAGCGAAGAGACTTTTGTCAGCTAGCTAGGTGGCTAGCAAACGGATTCAACTTTCCTGCTTTGACTGTAAAAGGAGCAGCTCAGCTACATTTGCTCATGGGGATTGTATAGCTAGAATAGGGCATACAGATAGAGCCTCATCATCTAAGATCCACTTTCAAGTTGTGTGAGCATGAGTGTAAGCGGGTATAATTAGGCGGATTCAGCGAACAATGATTGATTGCTGAGGAAATATTTTCTTAGAGCAGTCAACAGTTGATACGTCAGTCCTTCTGGTCTGAGATGTCTCAATCATCACATCCAGCGCCCTCTACTATCAACCCAGACGCCGAAAAGACGCCTTTCAAGCACTTCTAGGGATCTCTTTGGCCTAAACGCAGTATACACTTCCTTCTGAATATGGTCATATGAATATGACAATCAGAACACGTGCAGTGGGAGATGGGTTTGTAACGTTGCATATACAAGAAACCCGACTAGCCAATTATGACGACAGAGACCTTCAGACTGCTGCGAGCTAACTTGTCGTACACGAAGACTAGGCATCACCTGGCAAATGTATGTCTAGAGTAGGAAAAATTTTTTCAGAAGAGATTAGGTCCAAGCATAGATCTATTGCAAACCGGGTTGCCTCGAGCGCGTATGGTCCGAAAGAGTGCTTTTTCGCCAACGCCCTGATCAAAGGCTTCAATGAGTACTCTAGGTTATCCGGACTCCTCTGTCGATATTATTATACTTATAAACATGTCCGCAGATACCGTTCATGACCAAATCATAAAGGAACTTAAAAAGCATAGATATCGAGGCCAGCAAGACCACTAGGCAGAATACACCTTTCTTTCAACAGTTGGACCTGCCGTAATTAGTCATAACTCCGTCTCCGGCGTCAGTTGCTCCTTTAGCGATGAGCCTTGCAACGTCGTGTTAGGCATACCGGAAGTTACCAGTCGTCACCTTGGTTCTACGATTGGCGTCGAAGTACCGAATATTATCGAAGCGTTCGGTTCCCTCCCCTCCCCTCCTCTTTCAACAGAAAAAGAGAGAGAGAGAGAGAGGTTATCTATTTTATCACTCAAACCCACAGTGTCAACGCCATCAATATAGGTTATTGACATTAGGCGTTGAATGTGCATCTCGAAGAGGAGGATGTTTCGGCCACTTAGTTAACATCTCCGCGAAGGTATTACTATTCCCCAAGATTGCGGATACTTTTGAAATACAGCTTGATAGCCGTCCACTGCTCAAGCCGGAAGATTTTGAAGCTTGGAGAAAGGTTATCTCAGTAGATAGATTACATGATCGTATAGTCAAAGCTAAGATCATTCCCATCTTATGTAGTAACTCTCTAAACAGTACCCAGTTAGATGACTAAATGTATGAACGTGGGTAAGCCACGTTCTCATATCTAGTCAGCCGGAAGTGACTTGACCGGAGGGGTTTACAGGCCAGAACAGACATCAGGAGAGCTAACACATAGAGTTCATGAATATCTTTTGACCAAAATTAATGATGTTCTCACAAGATCACTCGATTCCCCAGCTCATTTTATAAAAATCCAAAGCCAGACGATCTCAAGAAGTGTAGGTGCGGCCTGCCTCTTGAAGGCTTGGGCCCCGGGATGGGCGCTAGTCCATGGGGTTCACTCCAGTATCGAGAAGACCGGACGAATGAACACAGATCACAAAAGACAGGGCAGGTTGAAAGCCTATGATAGCCTTCTATGTCTTGCTAAATGAACCATCGTACCCTCTCCGGCGCCGTCGAGTTTGGTCCTCACCCTCGAGAATACGCATGCCATTTTAGTACGTGCCCAAGATGGCTTCAAAATATTCGAGGACCTCCCACTCAGTTCCCGCCAGGTGGTTTTCTTCAAGTAGAATCTTGGATAACTTGCTCAACATTGCCTTAGACACAACTTCTACAAATTCTTAATACTTTAATAACAATTACGCATAAAAAACATTACTATACAGTATAAAATAGCTTAATTGCCTTGACGGAGCGGCTAATAAAACCTCTGTCTTAGCATATGTTTTATAAAGTGTACCTCAGGGTACGCCTCCAGCTAGCATTCATCATCTGTTGCTGCCGTACTGCACACTGGGCCGAGTAATGAAATTCTGGCATTTTGAGTGGCAATCTCAACATAATTGCAGACGCCATCACTGTTACACTTTGCAATTCAATGATACGCATCCATTGCCGTTTCAGGATAGAATATGGCACGTGATTAGGGGAAAGTTCATGAAGTTCCAAGTGTGCCATTCATTTTGCATCGCGATAGATGATGCAACAAGTATATAGTAATATCAACAGCTCCGTGCGTTCATTTCGCCGGTTTATCTTGTCAGGTAATCGCACATTTCATAAGCACCCAGCTGGCTTGGCAACTTTGGAAGGGACCGGGCACTCTCTGGACAAGGTGATTGCCTCTAACTATCCAACAGTCACAAAATATAACTATAGCAATATAAAAGGCAGCCAACTTGAGTGGCTTGACCTGTCTAGACTTATTATATATAGCGTAATGCCACTTTCCAGGAAGCATGCTCTATTCTTAGATCTATACCCTTTTGAATTACACAATGTGTAGCCACTTACAACCCTCGAAGTGTTGATATTAGTTTTCAGCTCTCGTATCATCGTACTTAAGCACAACCAGTGAAACATTTCGCGTCGTCTGATTGGCCCCAGAATTGATAATCACAATGCGGGAAAAGGCCTGGGCTTAGCAAGTTTCTACATTGAGCAAAGCGAGTATTTGGGTGATTATAGAAATTTGTCTATCATACGGTAATCGAACCAATGACAGCCAAGGTATTGAACTTTAAACCTCCCTGCACAATCGGGTGAGACATACAAATGGTACCGGTGCTCATTTCGCGACGCGATTATTTGCTACTGTACACAGTGATCAGCGAAATAAGGAGTCGAAACATGGAGACATAACAGCTGTCTGGGCGGTGGCAAATGCATTTGTGATCAATTATACTGGTATTTTAACAGCGGTGCGAGCAACATTGGCTATGATCATCCGTCGAGGTCTTCGCACAGGTAGAGTTTTCGAATTTCACGGCAGATGCCGACGTAGATACGAGGGAGATGCAAATCAGTAGGTACGAATTAATAAGCTGACACAAATGCGCCAGCGACTCTTCAGTACCGTCTGAGTAAGAATATTACCCCGGCAGGTCGACAGGATGCCGTTGTCGGCAAGCCGTTACTGCGTCCCCGATTATTTGTTTGGGGCAAACTGGAGCCACTCGGGGCACTGGGACATCGCCCCTAGTCTCTGCTTTAGTGTAGCGGCGATGTGACGACTTGCCGCTCGGGTCGCACGGAACGAAAGTTGGGGCAATTGGGGAGCTTTAATCAGGACGCATCAGTAATCGTTCGAGAACAGTGTAGACAGTGAAAAGAAAATGTAGCCATACTGAAATTGGCTGATCTTGGTTAACTGACAGACTTGACAAGGGATGAGCCGTTAGCTGCACAGACGGTTCCGGGTAGTGAGGGCAGCCCGCAATATTCTGTTTCTTTTTTTCTTCGCTGTCCTGGTCCAGGGAGACGGCTGTGAAGATCAGGGTCTTATCAGGGTCCCTCCATAATGTTTTGGAGGGTGGACGCTTGGTACTTTGTGGTTTAAGTAGATCACTCCAACATGAAACGACCCATGTGCCATAGGCCCCCAAATACTCACTAAACTCTACCACTCTAAACATCAATTAAACAGTCAAATAAGATAGAATTAAGAAAACTAAAGCCTTTGAATACTGGAGTATTTAGTTCCTTTGATTTTCCTATTCTATTTGATGAGTGATTGCTGTTTGAAATAGTAGTGTATGTGGTATACAGATGTGAAATGGGTCCTTTTTTTTGTTGCAGTGACTCTGATCGGATTACTAGTCTAAGCGCAAACTAGTGCTGGCACACCTTGACACCTTGGCAGTGTTTGGAGTCGGATAGCAGCAGCGAGTTTATCGTCAAGACGGCGGAGCCTCGTAGTTCATTACCCCATGTTTCGGGACCATTTATTAACTGTCCGCCTTACCGAGTCTGTATCGTGCTGCTGCCTGCTCCAATTAGAGGTCGCCTGTCTTAGCGATACAAAGGCATTTATTCGGCATTGCTCAGCAACTGTTCAGCAACTGCTCAGCAACGACCTTTTATCCAAACAAAGCACATTGTAGGCTCGTGATATCTATAAGACGAGATAGTGGAGAGCCGCGATAGGATAACGCCGGGGCAAGAGGGTCTAGACTGGAACTGTACGGGAGGGCTCCAGATACGAATATCACGATATGCTTATAGGTCTTGCCGTGCGACGTAGTACGCATATCAATGCATCCAGGCCATAGAACCACCGCTCATCTTTACGAGATCACATCTCAAGTTTATCTCAGCACGTTAATGACTTGTGGCACTCCCTGATTGACTAGAGCCACATTGTCGCGGGAGGTTTGCATGGTGATAGATCATTGTGATCCCAAGACTGTAACCGCCCAGTGATCTTAAGGGTCTTTTCATCGAATATGTCCGCTTAGTATGCTGGTTGAAGTAAACACGATTGTGCTGCCGGAGCCGCACTAAATGGAATAGCACTTCACTCAAGTCTATAGACGGCCCAAGGCGTAACCACCACTCATTCGAGCAGCGAAGAGCTTGTCGAAGGAAGCTCTAGTGTAGGCAGGCAGAAGTAGGCGGGCAAACAGGCAGGCAGGCAACTCAGCCTAGGCTGACTCAACTTATGTATTCGAACTTCATGGTAAGATCACCGAGTCTCCCGCCGAGCAGGCAAATGGCGTTGGGGGCCGAAAATACGGGCAGACGAAGGAAGCGAATTACTTACAGCGTTCCCAGGATCAGTCCAAGTCTACACTACAACTACAGTAGTCTAGGACCGTACAAGGGTCTCTGCCACATCCCATCTACCTACCTAAGTAGGTATCGATCGGGATACCGAGAGATTGGCAAGCAGTGCTGCCCTGGGTTGATGTTCCGATGGTATATGTGCGGACTATACTTGGTAGGGTACTCCGTCTTGATATACATGGCGCTTTATTGTCGAGATATAACAGCGAACAAGCGTCAAGTTACAACTTACATATAAAATTATTATTAGAGGGAGACTATGGCAGTATGATATGTACCCCAACTTGCCTCCACCTAAGTGTAGAAAATGGAACGCCTAGTCTAGAAGCCCCGAGGACCCTGAACAGCCCTAGAGAAAAAAAAGGGGGCGTGCGCTAGAGCTGTGGTGAGGGTTACGCAGACCAGATAAGTACTAACAGTACACTAGTCAGGGATAGGCTCGAATCCTACTCAACGCTAGCATGTGTGGGTTTGCCCTGTTTTTAGTTCAGAATAGCTGGGAGACCCTGGATTTGGCTCCCTCACGTAGCGACCGAATCCACCTCCGGCATCGCTAAGCAGTTTGCCTACCCTAATACAATACTGGCTAGAAAGGGCGGTTGTCTAAGATATCCAGGCTGTACGAATCTAGGTTTTAATAGGCGCTGAATAGCCATGTCGGGAACCCACTAGTATTATACGCTACTAGTGTAAGCTGACTCTTGTTTGTTGCCTCACTTTTATTACCCGATATGAAAGTTTCCAGTATTGTTTGCTTGCCCTGATACGCAGACGTATTTGGGCCAATGCTGAGAGATCATCGCTTCTAGGTACCGGAGGCGGGCTGCGTGAAGGTTAGGTAAGAGGAGGTCAAGGTAGGCAAAAACAGGCAAGCCAAGTCACAGTAGGTGGTTGAATAGTCCACGCATCCGTTGATGGTTGTGGTTGAAAGTGCTGTGTTGTGCTATGCTCTGCGATTTGTGCGGTGAGCACTACCCTGCATGCCAATACTACATGCCCGCTTGCATGCCACTTATGTCTGGGATAACACTTGTCAGGCGGATGCAGATAGACGGTGGACCCTGCTGATCGAGCTCGTTAACGCCGGACTGGCTCAGAAATCCATGTACTGTAAGCCCAATGCCACCCACGACCCCTGGACTATATTCAGCATGACCAACATGTAGAGCCTCGTCCATTTGTCTAGCCCACTCCTCTGATCCCTATCTTGCATGATTCAACGCCATTCTGAGCCACCCACCTGGACGAGCAGGGCCCATCAACTACTCGAAACGGGAAATCTAGTCCCCACGTCGCCATTCAGGGGGGTCCCACTCAACCGTCGAGACGGTCAGGAATGGAGTCAGTTCTGGCGGATCGGAGCTCAATTGGCTTACCGCTGTGCGCGGCACGACAGCCTCTCTATGGGGAGCTCTGCACGCCTTTTTAGATGTATATAATACGGCAATTGTTGGCATGGAGAGTCAGCGGTTCCTGGTGTATTTAGTCCTCTTTCTTTCATTCCTTTTTTTTTTTGTCTTTCTTCTTATTCCTCCTCCCCATTTATCTTGATGCTGTAAGTCTTTCATCCCCTCCCACAACCCGCATACACACCCCTCGTTTTTACAGCTTTCTATGCTTCATCAATTATTTTGATCTAATTGTGACTATTGCCATTTATGTCTATTGTATGACTTCTAACAGTTGATGGCCTTTGCTCCTACGTTCGGCAAGCGTTGATGTTTCCAGGTGGACAAGCTGACTAATATAACTGAACCAACTAGACTGCGCACATCTGAAGCTGTATATCTTGTAGTCTTGGCTTGATATCTCATATATACGATGGATGAAGAATCGGTTCCCTCGACTAGGGTTCGACCCTCTATTCAGCGAGAGCTTACTAGATTCGGCTACAGCTCCTCGAGCGAGTCCGACGAGCCACCGCGCAAAGCAAACACAAATAGTAACAATAATAACAACCAGAAGAAGAAAAAGAAGCGGAAGCCACCTCCACAGCAGAGTATCAACAAGATATGGAGACGCTTCGCGACCAAGAAGTACACCAAGGCACTCTCTGTCCTGCCCTTCGATCCAGTTCCGCTACCTAGCACCATTGAAGGACCCAATGAATTACTTTCGGCGGGCTATGAGCGAGCGAGAGAGGAGTGCTCACGTAGAGTCAAGAAAATCATTCAAGAGTGCAAACGTGTCAATACACGGTATAGAGATCCGGGGTTCGACTTGGTAAGCTTCTCTACGCGACTCTCCGATATCGGCGTCTAGAACCCTGCAGTAATTATACTGTCAGTATGCTAACATTGCTACGTAGGACTGGGATTTGAAGATGGGCAAGGGCAATTGCCTTAACTATCTCGGGTCTAGCAAGTTCGACATGTCGAATACTCGCTTTAGCACGACCACATCCGTACCCAAGGCCGTAAAGCGCGTGCATGAGATCTTTGAAAAGCCGACGTTTCTCAAAGACATTGATGGCGCGGATATCAAACAAGGCGGCCTTGGCGACTGCTGGTTCATCGCAAGCCTTAGCGCATTAGCGAATGTTGATGACGCAGTCAAGCGCGTCTGTGTCGAGTATGATACTCGTAAGTCGGTCGTGCTCAGAATTGGCTCGAGCCGAACATAGAAAACTAATTGGAGGATATAGGTATTGGAATCTACGGCTTCGTCTTTTACCGCGATGGAGAATGGATCTACTCAATTGTTGATGACAAGCTCTATTTGACCTCACCTAATTGGGACTCCCCCAGTATGCAGCGCGATCTCATGAACCAGATCGATCGCGAGAGTCCCGAGAAGGACTATCGCAAAACCTATCAGACTGGCTCGAAAGCATTGTTCTTCGGACAATGCAAGAACCAGAATGAAACATGGGTTGCTCTATTCGAGAAGGCCTATGCCAAAGCTCACGGTGATTTTGGTTCACTCGCCGGCGGCTGGATCGGAGAAGGGCTCGAGGACCTCACTGGTGGTGTGACAACTGAGCTTCTGGCCTCCGACATCTTGGACTTGGATGAGTTTTGGGAGAACGAAGTGAGCAAGGTTAATGAAGAATTTCTCTTTGGCTGTTCTACCGGCCTCGTAGATGGTGGCTACGGAGATCGAAACGGTATTCGCGAGGGCCATGCATATGTAGTCATGGATGCCCGAACGCTGAAAAGCGGTGAACGACTAGTGAAGCTCCGGTAGGTTGGGCAGCCTCAGCATTACTATTTCCTAGGCTAACATGTGATAGGAACCCATGGGGAAAGCTTCGAAAAGGCGTCTGGGAGGGACCATGGTCCGATGGATCAAAGGAATGGAACCAGGATGTCAAAGAAGAACTTGGGCATCAATTTGGCAACGATTCCGTCTTCTGGATAAGGTTCGAGGACATGGTAGAGAAGTATCTACATTTCGACCGAACCCGTCTTTTCCGGGACCCTGACTGGCAATGCTCACAACGCTGGATTGGCGTGGAAGTACCCTGGAAGCCACAGTGGAATGAGAAGTTCCACTTCAAGCTGACCAAAGAATCTCCGCTCGTTCTCGTTCTCCAGCAGCTTGACAATCGCTACTTCAAGGGTCTTCGCGGGCAATATTCATTCCGATTACACTTCCGTGTTCATGAGCAAGGTCGGCCGGGTAGCGAAGATTATATCGTCAGATCTCACGGCAACTACCTAATGAGCCGCTCAGTCTCGATTGAGATCCCATCAATGGAGCCGGGCAACTACTCAGTATTCCTTAGTATCGTTGCTGAACGGGATACTGAGATGCTGTCTGTTGAAGACATAGTTAAGCGTGAATGCCGCAAACGAGAAGAAAACGATAAGTTCGCCCAGGTTGGCTATGCCTACGATCTAGCGCATAGCAAGGGTGTGGCTCATCTAGAACATGTCACCAGTCTTCGCAAAAAGTCAGACCAGAAGAAAGCCAGCACATCTCGTATGGATGAGCGCCGTAAGATGTGGGAGAAGCGTCACCTCAACCGAGAAATTACCAAAAAGCAAACAAAGAAGAACCAAGAGAAGCGAGACAGGCGACGAGCGGGCGAGGATGCTAAGAGGAAGGCGAAAGAAGACGCAGAGGAAGCGGAAAAGAAAAAGAAGCAGGAGGCAGAAGAAGCAGAGCGTAAGAAGCAAGAAGAAGAGAAACCCAAGGATGTCGCTGTCCAGACAGATGCGCCGAAACGGGGCGAGGACAAAAGCAGCCAAACAGGTTCCGGCGAATCTGAGACATCTGAGAAACCCGATACACCCGAGGGTGAGAAATCAGACGCTACCAACGAGAAGAATGAGAGTAAAGCAGAAGAGGACTCATCGCTTCCCGTCAACAGCGACTCTGCTCCTCAGCCAGCTCCTAAAGAACCTGAGCCAACGCAGAAGAAAGCCGCCGCGCCGACATATTCGTCGGACTGCGATTCATCTGATAGTCCTGTCGAGGACTGGGAGTTGCTGTACTCCTCGGACGACATGTCGAAGAAGCCTAGAATGGCTACTCCGGCGCCTGCGGCAACTACTACTACGGATGCGGTGGAGAGCGACGGGGAGTCCAGCCTTCCTGACCCTTGGAACGCTATTTGCATCGTCGGGTTCCGAGTATATTCGAAAGACAAAGATCTGGACCTTCGCGTTGTCATTGAAGGCGGTGATCTCGCCGAGGGTGGTATGGGCGAGAAAGGCGCTGCTGATATTGACAACGCTCAGATGAACGCGGGCGGTGGGCGTGAACAGAAGAAGGAGGCAGACAAGGTCACAGACGAGTTTGAGATCGTCGATGGCGCTGCCATAATCAAGCAGAAGATGGTGATTGACGGGGGTAAGAAAGACGAAGGCAAGAACGCCAACGATGAGAAGAGAGAAGGCAATATAGCCGATGATGCACGTGAGAAAGATGCCGTAGACGACGGCAACGTTGCTGACACAGAAGACGACGATGACGATAATGATGGCGAGGACGATGGAATGGATGCTGCCAGGTCAGACGTCACGGACTCGACAGACTCGACACCAATTAATACCCCGGATTCAATGACTGACTGCAGCCCACAGTCCACATAATAACGTTTTTACACGCGCCGCGCCGCGAGACATAGCATTTGATTACGATACCACTCTTGTCATTTAGATAGTCATGAGAGGGCTTCTCAGACAGTTCAGTCGGCGATGATTTGATATACAGCATAGGCGGCGGGGTGTTAAAGAGCGCGCGTTGAAATTGCATAGTACACGGGGGTTAACAAGAATGTCACGTATTTACGCTTCTCAATATCATTTGATGCACTACTCATTTGCTCATATCTTACGTCTTGAACACCGTAACTATTTCCTGTTATGATGTTATCGAAATCTCCACAACCCGACTCTCTATCCGTATCCTCTATAAGGCCTTAACTGCCCTCAGCATGGAAGGGGTTCTTGGGGAATTCCCGGAGAAGAGACTCGTGATCTGTCCCTCTCCATTCTCCGCCTCCAAGGCTGATATATAACCACTGAGCCTACACCCGCCAAAACGAAAACGCCGACGATGCTCGCACCAACGATCTCAAAATGGTCACTGATAGCGCTAAGACCGTCCCAAAACATTCCCTGAGGCTCGGCGACATTTTGTACCAAGGATAAGATTTGGATTATGCCAATAAAGGCAGATACGACCACGGTGATCCCGCTAAGCACGATAGAGTAATACAGGATGGCCACTTTATCCCGTGCGAATGCTTTCGAGGTGTATAAGGTCATCATGAGCGCACCATCAGTTGTGTCTACTAAACACATACCAGCTGGCAGATTGTTAGAATGTTGGGATACCTCATGCGACTATTGGTTTCTAACTTACCGGTGAACAAGAGAGGAAAGATGAGAATGATCCAAAGACTCGTTCCCTGTGCTGCTTGCACACTAGCGATGCCTAGAACAGCTATTTCTGAACTCGTATCGAATCCAAGTCCGAACAGGACCCCAAGCGGATACATCTTCCATGGCCGGTCGACGATGCGAAAAAAGCCCCGTAGTAGGTTAGTGAGAAATCCGGGGCTGTCGAGGTGTAGATCTCGCACGGCCTGATCCTCGCTTCTCGCCTCGCTCCCATCAATATCATCGTCCCCAGGTCGGTGCGGGTCCGGTTCTTCGAGTACCTTGCGTAGTTGGATGAGGAGACGATAGAGCACCCAACCGTTCCCCAAACAGAGTAGGATCAGAACGGCGGCGCTGACGCTCGTCCCAATGATACCACCTATGTACTGGAAGCTCGAGAAGCGTTCACGGAGAGCCCCAGCCGTCGCCGCCACCACAATGCACGTCACGATGACGATAGTAGAGTGGCCGAGGCTGAAAAATGTGCCCACCGTCACTGGTCGTTGTCCCGACGCTACTAGTCGCCGAGTCATCAAATCAATCGCGGCAATATGGTCGGCGTCTAAGGCATGTCGTAGCCCCAGCGTATATGAAAGCACAGCAGCGCCCACCAACCCCGCGTGGAAGTGCAGCACGACGGCCACCGCAGCCCATATGACAGCATTGACGCCTAGTAATAGTGATATTATATATATAACAGGAGCTGGAAGGCCCTTGAGGCGCTGAGGCAGAGCCGGAAGGCGGCAGAATCCCGGTCGAGGCATCGTGATATAGACTTTCTCACTCAAGAGAGAGGTTGGTGAGGGGAACCGACTTATCCAGAACTGTACGCAGTAAGCCAGCAAGTCTTAAGCAAATTAATACTATTATTTCAATACGGTAATAAAGCACCAGCAATCATCCACTATCTAATTTTGGAATGAGTAAGCGAATAATTAAAGGCAGTCATCTTACCAATATCGACTCCTTCTTCCGCCCTCATCGTATCTTTTAGCCCTCCAGCTCGTCCAACTCACTCATATCGTATATCAAGACTCTCTTAGCCCCTCATATTGCGGTCGATCACCCCCACTAAGCCCACAGAGGTAAGGCTTAAAGCTTGAGCTAGAGATGCGGCATCGATAAGATAAAAGGCCGGATTATTTGTTTTGAAGCTAATTCGTAGATAAGGTTACATGGGTGTCAATATGGTTGCTAAGATCGCGGGGGACAGGTGCGGAGAGCTTCGCACCATCTTGTTACGTCAGTTATACAACCTTCCTATTCGAAGAGAATAATTGTAAGCTTATTGTTAAGCTCAATTCCCGGGAATTGTCGCGAGCTATAAGCGATGTAAAGTGAGATGGCAACTCCAATTTGCTGTTAAACTTCCAGTCCGAAAAAAGCAAAATGACATCTCTTCGACGTTGTGCTTAACAAGTTGCAAGGTATATATATAAATACAATCGCGACTAAGACGTCCATTGAGTGAGTCCGTCAGCGCCATTGGCAGGCAATTCTTCTATTCATATGTCTAAGTGCTTATGAGTAATATGTTTGACTTCGAACGCTACTAATCAGCTGCATCACTGGTACCGAATCTGTAACATAAGGGCTAAACGCATCGAACAACTCATCTACTCTAATGCTTTCAAGATTACCTTGCACACTTCTATGCACTTCTCCTCCTCTAGTCGCTGTGTCACCAATTGGAGATTGACTGGCATACCATGAACGGCTTCTGCATTGTCTACTAAGAGTCAGCAAATCAGGGAGGTTGTAGCAATTGACTCAGTGGACGCCTTACATTCACTTCTTATCATCTGATCCACGTCGGATAGAGGTGGAGGCGCATCGTCTTGGATTATGTCTACCGCTTGATCTACTAGTACACCTGTTGGAAACGCCATGGCAGAATAATCCAACACGTTGTAGACCCCAGTGTATCCCACTAAAGATCAACGTTAGCCGGGTTTACTTTGCCAAAGACACAAGGATCTGAAGGGGGTTGAACTGACCATGCTTGAATTTTCCATTCTCAACGGTGCTGAAAGGGGTGGCCGGTGCCAGGATAGCGTCGATACCCGCCTTCTTCCATCGATCTAGGTACCGTTTCTGGAATTGCTGACGTTCAAGGTTCAGTTGCCAGTACTCCAACCCTCTGAGCTCGAGCGACTTCCCATAAGCTGCCATCTCTGGCCTCAATGGCTCACCCGTCTTCTGAAGTTCACCGAGAACCGATTTACCGCCATCAGCTACGAACATGCGGCCTAAGAGTTTCGTGCCCACGTCATGATCCTCCGGTGACCAGTCAACGAGCTCGTGGCCGGCAGCTTTCAGCCTGTCGACGGTGTGTCGCAGTGCCCTTATCACGGGAGGCGTTGGCAGGACGATGCCATCGTGCCACAGGACCGCGATCTTTAATCTCGTGGGTAATGTGGCAACGCGCCAGGGAATGGGTAGACAGCGAGGGTCGCCGTGCCAGGGCTCCGTGTCGATGACAGCCTGGCTGTAGTACTCCAAATCCTCCAGAGTGCGCGTCATCGGCCCGTTAACCGATTGTACGGCCTCCTGGCCAGGCAAACCTGAGCGACATCCTAACGTGGGGAAGCGACCGAACGAGGGACGAAGTGTGAAAATGCCAGTACAGGCAGCTGGGATGCGCAGCGAGCCTCCTATGTCTGTTCCAATACCCAAGGGGCTACCCTTGAATAAGATCAATGCAGACTCTCCACCTGAGCTTCCGCCACTCGTGAGTAACCGGTTGCGAGGGTTGACAGTCCGTCCGAATGTGTTGTTCACGGTCTCGGCGATCATCATTGCCGTCGGCACGTTCGTCTTCACATAGACGATGGCCCCGGCCTGGATCAGGAGGGTGGCAAGCTGAGCGTCATCTTGAGCAGGATCTCCTACATATGATGTGAATCCGACTGTCGAGTCCAGGCCCCGCAGGTTGAAGTTGTCTTTCAGCGAAATGGGCAATCCATGAAAGGGTCCAACCGGTCCCAGTCCCTGAGCCAAACGTGCGTCTAAGGTCTTCGCGGTCTCGATGGCTCTATCGAAGCATGTTTCCGAAAGACAATTGACCTGACCACATGTGTTAGTTTTCAGCCAAATATGCGTAGTGCGAGTAAATACTCGTGTCCAGCTTCCTACCAATTGATGTGCTGCTGCTGCCCGCTTACAGAATGCCCTGGTTACCGTCTCCGCCTTAAGACTACCGTTTGCGAGCCTTGGAAGTAATTCTATTGCTGTCAAGTTTGTGATTTCCAGCTCTTCTTGTGTGAACCACCCAGAGCTCTCCGGAAATCCGGTGACGTCCGCCTGACTCTCTGGAGGAAGTAGATGGCCGGGGATGCGCCACTCCTCAGGTATGGAGTTCAGCAAGTCTTGGCGCTTTTTGGCTGCGATTGCTTCCCAGGTTCCCCCCATTTTCACTTATTGGAATCACAGTGCTGAAGCAGTAAGTCTAAGGCAGCTGACCATTTTATATGAACCCAGGGGCATTCCCTTAAGTAACGACATAGGTAAACAAGTACACACGAATACGAACACTTCGTACGATAGAGTAGAACCGAACGAAGCGGAGATTGGTTATAACGGTACATCTCCGATTGACCCGTCTCCCTCCTACTGAGGGCGGATAGCGCGGTCCGCCGCAATCGGCGAATCTAAGGGGATTTTACTTGCTGATGTGTACTGTCGTCGGTCTCCGTTATCTTGAGCCGTTTCCCCAAAACCCCTCGCGAGCCCACTTATTAGACAGATCTGGGACGCGTACGGCCTGAACCGCGCTATCTCCCGGCTGCAGGGATAATCTTGTGCGGCCTGCTAGTTCGTACTTTGTCTTCAGAGACCGGAACTTGGCGCTATATTATATGATATTATCTGGCTGGAAATCTGTGTTTTTCATACGGCTTGGCAAGCTACCGCGTGGTACTATGTGTTTTTAAATCGTAGAAGTGGCTTCCTTTAACGAGAAGCAATTGGTTGACTGAAGATTAAGAATCAGACTGTCCTAAATATGCAGTAAGAAGGTTCAACAGAGCTTATGTGGGTTAGGTATGTAACTCTAATATTTTTAAGGTGACATTCCAGTTGTCCCATCTCCAAACCGTCGGGACACAGGTGTTTATCACGCGTTACCGTATTCCATTCTTCTACCTATACTCTTCCGTCCATTGGCGGCCATACCACCATAGTTTAACATATCGAGCAGACTAGCATGACATCACCCGTTATCTACAAGAGTGGTAGCTGGTGAAGCTGTGCCAAGAGATTCTCACGCTCAGTACCATTATCTAGCAGTCTAACCAACACGGTTATAGTCCAGCGGGCCATTGCCGACCCCACAAAGCCTACTACGTAAGACGGTACTAATCTGGATAGAATGTATACCAAGTAAACCAGGTCGATACTGCTGCTCTATCTCTTCGTCAGCACGACCATATACTTCTCTTCACTTAAAGGACTGCCAGTGAGAAGTCCAAATAACATAAAAGATACGGGCTCAGTCTGTCGCCAACATGTACTAAAAATTCCCACTACTATTGTTGTCATTATCGTCATCCTTCTGGCGAGCCGCCTTACTCATCTATCTCACCAGCCATGCCGGCGCTGAAAGCTAAGCTGCGTGAGTACTTCCACAACGAGTATCAACCAGGCGAGAGGCAGTTAGTACGGAAGATAGACTTTTTCATCTTGACATTCTGCTGTCTAAGTTACTTCACGAATTATGTGAGTTATACCATATATCATGGCTCGTAACCAAGCAATACCGCTGCCAAGATTTCCATCACCGTAACTCCATACATACTCATTATATATATATATATATGTATATGTATCTGTATATACACATTACCATGTGTAGCTCTGTGCTGACTCGTGCTTTCCAGCTCGACCGCTCCAATATCAACAATGCCTACGTCTCAGGGCTGAAAGAGGAGCTGGACTTCAAGGGCAATGAGCTGAACCAGATCCAAGCGGCCTTCACCGCGGGCTACGTGGTGGGCCAGGTACCGGCGAACCTGTCGCTGCACTACGTGCGGCCGCGCATCTTCTTCCCGGCGTGCATGGTGGTGTGGGCGGGGCTGACGATGGTGACGGCGTCGGCGCACAACGCGCCGAGTATCGCGGCGATCCGTTTCTTCCAGGGCGTGGCCGAGGCCACGACGTTCGTGGGCACGCACTATATCCTCGGGTCGTGGTACACGGAGCGCGAGCTCGGGAAGCGTTCGGGTATCTTCACGGCGTCGGGGCTCGCTGGTACCATGATTGGGGGGTATATCCAGACTGGCATCCAGTCATCGCTGCACATGCGGCATGGGCTGAGTGGGTGGAGGTGGTTGTTCATGTAAGGGAAAATTGCCTTCCGGCCCCTCACCTCTTCACCCCTTAACATTACGCATTACTTAGCACACTAACTGCGCGCAAGAATTGACGGAATCGTGACGATACCAATAGCAATATACGGCTTCATATTCTTCCCCGACACACCAGCAACAACAAAAGCATTCTACCTAACCGCCGAAGAAAAGGCCCTCGCGTCCTCCCGCGTGCCGCCCGTGGAAAACCGCGCACCCTTGTCCTGGTCATTCTTCCGAAAGACAATAACCTCGCGATTCTTCTGTGGTTTCATGATCCTCTGGATCATCGCCGGCGAAACCGAATCATTTAGCTCAAACGCGCTACTAGCACTCTACATGAAGAGCCACCCACGGATCAAGTACAGCGTATCCCAACTAAACGATTATCCCACGGGCGTGCCCGCAGCAGGGATCGTGTCAACGCTCTTCTGGGCGACACTGACGGATTTCCTGAACGGCAAGCGGTACCTCGTGGGGTACTTCATCGGGGTGACGGGAATCGTGACGTCGGCGCTGATCCTCGCGGCCTCGCACGACCCGGACGCCGTGCGGTCTACGCCCATGGTGTTCGGGGCGTATTACTGGGCCGGGAGCGTGTATGCGTGCCAGGCGACGTTTTTCGCGTGGGCGAACGATACGCTGCGGTACGAGGAGCACATGTTCCGCGCCATCGTGCTCGCTGGTATGAATCTGGGTAGCAACGTGATTAACGCGTGGTGGACCATCGTGTTCTACGGCGCTTCTATGGCGCCCTGGTTTACGGTACGTTGGATACACAAACATTTGCCAGTGCACTCTTCCGCTATGTGCGGCCCTGCTTGGTATCTTTCTCTTTCTTTTCCCCCGTTCTTTCCATACCTCACTTCTGAACAGTATCACTTGATTTTCAATGGAAACTTGGTCAAGTAGCTAACGGCGAAGGTCATAGAGAGGAATGTGGGCTATGATTGGCGTGTCCATCGCTTTAGTCATTTGGACCGCAGGACTTTCGTATTTCACGGCTCGTCACGAGCGTATGCGGAGAGCGGAGCTCACCGTGGAAGCGCAGCCACATGAAGACAAAGAGAATATGACATGAGCTCGAAACAGATATATGTTATTCTGAAGTTTCAATATACACGGAGCACGCTAAACGGCCTTATGAATCCCATATGTGCCCCCTAGATATTCAGTAAGAGATCCAACTATACATAGGCAATGATATTGCAATAACACAACCTCTCCAAGCGAAGCAAGGATCAGGGGTACTCTTAAACATCCGTAATAGATCAAAGATACATATCGACGACTAGACTCCCAAGACGTCACCGCTTTTCCTGCCTTAAGTAAGCTGCCTAGTAATGAAAAGTAATCCTTACCCAAAACCACAACCAAAGCGCATAAATAGTATGTATGTCCAATAGCTGTTATCGAATCCGGTCATCTGTCAATGTTCAGAAATAGTACTGTTGCCCGGATTGTCCCGGAGCTGCTCGAGGTAGGAAATCGAAACTCATATCCGCGGCGTTGTAGAATGGGTCGGGTGATTCTGCAAGTGTCAACACGTGTGGAGACATGATGGCGAGTAGCGACTCACCCCAAAATATGGAGTCATATAGCTCCATTGGGGCGAGCGTCGCCGGATCAATCTGGCTCAGGTCCGGAAGGCCGACTGGCGTGGCCATTTGTGGCTGGTATGCAATCGGACTAATCAGCATATTAGCTGTGAGGAGCGTAGGGTTGATGGCATAAAGTCTTACTTGGGATAGTCCTGGAGAGGATTGCTACTTTGCAATTCCGTCATGGCTAGTGCAGCATCCTGGTGCCTGTCGTATCCGGGTTGTGGGCGGGCCTGGGTATTTAGTATCTGGTGATTCTGCGCAGTGGAGAGGTTAACTGGTGTACGTGTTCCCGACGCGCTCTCACTCTTGATTCCAGTCACGCCGTGGAGAGTGCCATGGTCGTAGATGTTTTTCAGGGCAGCCAGAGCTCTTGAAAGAGGCCCCGACAGCTCGATGTCTTTGTCCGTCTTCCGAATGTGCTCGGGAGAGGGGCTGTCATGTTCCTTCGCCGTTGCCGCAGATAAAGCTGCTATTAAGTCGCCGTGTAATTGTCTAATTTCGCGATCCTGTTTGGTTTCATTTAGTATCCCGAGAAGAACGGCGGACGACAGGCCATGGTAGGTGAACGCCCAGCTACGGGTTGGGATGGGAGACAGCTGATGCATGGCTAGAAACATGCGCACTGTTTCCGTAAGATTCGTCTTGCATTTCTCGGACAACGTCTTTTGTTCCGTAGTGCTTAATCTTGTACAGTCGCGACGAAGCGCAGGTCGACAGCAGACAGACACGACGAAGGAAGTGTGTAGACGAGTGGCGTAATGTTGAAGCTTGTCAAGAACACTCTTGCATGCTTCCTTGCTCCGAAGTTGCGGGTAAACCATATTCCTAAGGGACTCAACGGCCTCACAATTGTCGATAATCGATTGGTATGTATAATCAGCTATTGCGTCGGGGTTGAGACCCTTGGAAATTAATTCGCAAAGATGGTACATCATCTCGAGATACGACAGGCCGTCGACTGCGGCACTTGGCGAGAGAGGGATTGGACAGCACGGTATATTGGTCATATTTGGACTGAGTGTCGTAATGAGTCGCAGATCGCTGAAGTCATAGGAATCATTGTGTGAGCACTTACCGGTCAAAGGACAGCGACGTTAGAGTGTCGTGCCATTGGCAAGTCCACCTAAAGCAACGTCAGGCCGCCACCTTGGAAATTCACCACCTTGGCCTTACCATAGTTTACGACGAACAAAGGACTTCAGAGCCGTCTCACTTTGGGTTGAATCGTCTTGTGTGATAGTTTTGTGAAGCCCCAGAGATTGTGCTAGGCGACACGTCATGCCAATGATGGCCCACGAGGCTTCAGCCTTCATGTCATTTAGAAGCACGAATCCCGTAAGAAGTAGTGCCTGGATTGAGTCGAGATTCGGGCTTCCATATGGTCAGCGTGGCACGCTTTGTGTGAAAGAGCAGTACTCACCGAAGCAGAAAATTGCCTATCCTCAGGAAGTGGAACGATATCTGGACATATTTCTGGGAATCGCGTGTTCTTATGTGGTAGGGAGAATCACGATATTGAGAACCAACCGCCATTACAGCGAACAGGATTGCCAGCCATGAGGCAGAGACGGGTCGACCAGGTTTGTTCGTGTCCTTGGCACTCTTAACTCTTTCCTCGAGATAGATGATGATACGAGACTCTAGATCGTCAATATCCGCGACGAAGCCCCAAAATGGATGTGCGATTTCCTTGTAGGCATTGAACAAACTATTCTCGCCGCGTCAGATTGTGACGAGCGACCAACGACCAACAACCAACAACCGACAACAGGATTAACGGGGAGATGGAACACATACATCATGACCTCTCGATCTGGTGGAAGTTCGGAAAATATGTCCTGGGTCATCATATCGATGTGCTTGGCGGACATGAGAGGGAAGGGAGCAGATGTATCGAGCCCGAAGATTGGGCGCATGTCGCGACGAATATCAACACCATCTTTAGTCTCAATTGGCGAGGGTTGGTCCCTCAATAAAGCAGGGATGCTGTTTTGACCGACATAACGATGCAACTCGCTGCTGGACTCGGTGTGGTCTGATAGGAGCCAAGGCTATTAGACGAGAGCAAAGGTAGGGATGTATCTCGAGCTCCCCGGAGAAACACATACCAATTGCCTGCCGCCAGCCATCGGGCTGGCGGTCCCCTTCTTGTACATGGCCAGTACCCGCTTCCGGAGAATGGGCTCGCTTCTTGCCTAGATTACTGCCGGCGGCGATTGAATTCTGCTTAGAGGCCCCGGCGCGGTTTGGCTTATAGCTGCACAATTGCGGGTGCTCTCTCTTGATGCAATTCTCGCAGGGTAGGTCGTTTGTGCATCTCACTTTGCGTTGCCGACACGGCCAACAGGCGGTCCCTTGAGATTGTGTAAGCACATTGATGAACTTATCATGATTTTGAGTTTGAGAAGATTTAAAGTTTCTGGAAATAAAAAGAACCGCATCTCAGCGCTTCTCACGACTCCTAAGTCGAAACACCGCCAAAACACTATATCGTGAGCCACCCCAGAACCGAGCGAGGAGAAAGATAGCTTCGTGAAAGCACAAATGACGGGGCTATCTCGGCATGATTGAGACGCCACGATAGAGGATTTCTTAGATCTTTCGATCTCACGACGTACCATATCTCACTTTGCGATGAGAATGAATTATATGACTAGCTTGCTCAGGCGTGAGGTCCTCAACGGGGACTTGGTTCATGTCTTGGTCGGCCATGGTTTGGTAACGAACAACGCCTAGCCCCGCCTTGGGCACAGGGACCCAGTAGGAAGGGCCTTGGCAGCAAACGGCGACGAGCCGGAGGGCGACGACTAATAGCCGCAGAGCGAGTCGTGTGCGCAGGCTGGGCGGCGTCACACGAAGGAGCCGTCTACGGTAAAAGCGGGTTGTGGGAGCGCCCTGAATCCCGAAGCACCGACGAACTCGTCCGAGGGAAGCAGTGGATAATAAGTGTAGTAAGTAAGTATCCCTAGCAATTAGGCGTGGTCTAGTGTATGTACGGTTCAGGCCAAGGAGATGGGTGGGTGGCAGCGGGAGAGAGGCGATGGGGATTGGAGATCGCCTGCGATAACGAGTACTACGTAAGGCTGATCGAGCACCTGGTCGCTATCTGCCTTGGCGCACGTACTGGCACGGGGAACCGAGTCCTGACCGAGCAGAGAGCTGATGTTCGTCCAGGTCAGTAGTTAGTGTAAGTCGAGCGTGGTGTACGTGATTCACGAAGATCCCGAGGATGCCGAAGGGCGAGAGAGATGAAGTTCTCGTCTACACTAGGTAGGTAGGTATTTCTTCTTCGTGCGCTAGGAGGTACTACTGTAGCAATGGGAACAGCGATAACCGGGATAAAAATACCATGGGCGAGCATGGGGAAACTGGAGAACGGCTTGATCCCCCCAGTTATCAATCATCTTATGTAATTGGATAAAGAAATGGGGCCGGATGTGAGGGGCTGGATGGGGATAGGTGTAAGACATGATGCCGGGATACTAAAACCAGGATCCGAAAATGGTACGGAGAAGACGACTCGAGATGAATGCTACCTACGTAGTACATACTTCAAGTTCTGCTTGGGAAATTCACATCGCGTATTATTACAGAAACACATCACTACTACGTTATAGGCAGGTATATCACCATGTTAGTCCTTGTGCTAGGTCAAGAACTTACATTTTAAGTTACCTACCGACAGGTACCCCGCCCAGTGCTAAATAAAACATATGGTTACCTTCATGTTGATCAGATCTCCTTAATAGGTAACGGCCCGGGCCTTGTTATAGGCGCTTACAAACATCACAATTCATGAAACCTGGGGTTCTAGGGACCATCACCGTCGAACCCTGGTGAACGGGGATGAGCGGAAGCGTTCCGGGCGGTAGTTAAGAGGCCTTCAAGCTTCTTGATTTACCTATATACGCTAGTGCAATGTTGAGGGCCGGAGGTTTTCTGCGGGCTAGCGTACAGCCCTTCAGACTGAAGGCCATACTGTACCTCAGCCCCTTTAACCTCATTTGGCCTCCTCCCTCTCCGTGAGCTCGAGCGCCGTATGTAAAATTGGGATGTAGAGGCCCTGCAGCCAACCGGACATCCTGGAATTGCAATCTATTTAGGTGAAACTAACCCAAAAGATTCTCTCCCTAAAATCTCTATATAGAAAACCTCCGGCCAAAATCGCCTCCTGTATGCTCGAAGTCGCGAGTACAGTTAAAGGGGGAGGGGGGCTGTTGAAATACAGGCTTAGTAGTAGAGCAGAACTTTTGCATTTCACCAGCCTGTGGGGCAAACTTACACGTAATGCATGATTGCCCATCGTCGTCGTCGGGTGGTCGTAATGATAGGCCAAAGACCTAGGCGATAGTCGCCTTCCGTGACTATCCTCGTTGGACATCGCTGCAGCGGTCGAATCTGGCAAGGATTCGTAGCTTTTCAGGTTTTCGGAAGGTGTAAAGTCCGCGATGGAGGGCCAAATTTGTATGAAATGTTTGATTTGAAATGACAACTTCGCGTGCCCCTCGGATATTGTGCTGAATCAAATACCAAAGTCCCTAGAAGCAATGGCCATACATGAATCCCAAACCAAAGCTCTATCTACTCGTCATATAATTTGAATAAGTGCTCTGGGAACTTCACGATGGAATTTGTCGTACGTGGAGTTGACGCACGCCGGCTTTCCTCGGCTTCTTTTTGCTCAATCATCGCCGACCGCGCTTTCGTTAGTATCTCCGTGAAAAGGTGCCGCTTCTCACTAATCGCTTGCAGAGCTTCAATTGCCTCGTCACATATTTTTATGCTCTCACTAAGCTTGCCCTGAAGCTGATAGCATCTGGCTAGCTCGATCAAAGAACCTATCCTGTCTGGGTGGTAGCTACCACGTCGCGAAGACATAGTCTTCTGGCTCTCGGCCGTTTCGAGTAAGATGCTCTCCGCCTCCGTAAACTGGCGCTGTTGTATCAAGATGGTAGCAAGGACCTGGCGTCCGAACAAGACCCCAATGTGATCGGCACCGGTGTTGCGGGTCGCTATAGGCAGGATGTATCTCATGAGCTCTTCTGCTTCACGGAGTCGACCGAGCGCGCCCAAGACCACGGCTTTATCGCCGAGCGCTAACAGCGTCCAGCCTGCTTCCTTGCCCATCTTCTCCTTGCGCGTCGCGATGACATCCTCGGCGAGCCGCAACGCTTCTTGCAACCGAGGAGTACCTCCGATGAGGCAATACGTCCGAACGATGTTCTCTTTCACGAACGCTGTACGCAGATTGTCTGCTCCGAAAGTCTCGGTCATTCCATCTAGGGCCTCGGAATAAAGGGCGATTGCCTTTTCGAGGTCTGATTGGTACCAAGATCTCGCCACCACCATCCCTAGTTGATTTATTGCTTCCAAAGTGTCTTTGTGGTCACGGCCTAGCAGCTCTGTCAGACCATCAACCACCTCTGTCTGTATTCTCAACGCCGCGCTATATCTTCCTTGCTGGAATAGCGTCTGACTAAGTTTATGCAGTGTGCGCAGGGTGTCCGGATGCTTTCGTCCGAAGTGATGTTCGCATACCTCGGCGATGCTCTTCTGTAAGTTGACTGCCTCTTCCGATTTGCCCAGCTCGAAGTAAATTTGTGCGAGCGCCAGCTGAGCATTCCTGGTCCTTTGGCTCTCTGGCCCTACAAATGAGACGAGGGCAGCGACCACTTCGGTGAGCAAAGCTTTCGCGTCCTTCAACTGCCAGCACTGCGCATAGATAAGGCTGAACTTTGCGTACATGCGAATGCGGTCCGGACTTATCGTGGGCGACAGGCGCTTTTTTAGCCAAGGCAGCCAGTTCTTAGATTGCGCAGCCTCCAACTGGCCTTGGTATTCCGCCCGACATTTCTGAACATGCTCTATATGATGCAATAGACTGGAGTTGAAGAGCTCGTCCTTAGGTTGTACGCCTAAAGGTGGTAGTAGAATGGACGCCGAGAGCGTATACCCAGCCATCTCGGCCCAGAGCGCCTGATGTCTGAGGCTCATTCCCGGGCGGTTTCGAGCCCAGTCGTGGACCACAGGATGCATGGTGTAAGTACTGCTGCTGCTATTGTAGTATACGAGCGACATTTTTGCTAGCTCGCTTAGGGCGCCACTGATGCGATCCTTTGCTAACTCGAAACCATCCGTTTGTCGGCCATCACGCAGGACTGGTAGTAACGGCGTTGGATTGTTAACTCCAAAGATGAACATGAAGATCAAACCGAAGCGCCGTCGAAGCTCTCCCCCAAGACCGCGCTGTTTTCGAAACGCATTTTGTTCCTCTTCAATCTCGTCCTTTCTTGCCTGTTCAGCTTCCAGTGTTGCGTTCTTCATTGCTCTGATCAAGATGTCGGGCGATATGCTGTCGCGGTATAGGAACGAGAATAGCTGTAGAAGCTGGATGGCGTCGGCAGCCTCTTGGTCTTCTCTTTCTTCTAGATGCTTATAGCAAAGTTCAAAGGTCGTCCAAATCGCTTTTTCGTTACTTGTGCGAGCCCTCACCTTGAGATTTTGCAACTTTTTCCAGCCACGGCGGTACCATCCGAGATACTCTTGTAAACTGCAAAGCCTCTCCCTGATGGCGGCTCCAGCTTGGACTACAGCCAAGGCAAGATTTCCTAAAGCTTCTATAATCTTTGAAGCCGAAGCTTTAAGCTCAGATTCCCACGGCAGTGGAAGACAAGTTGCCTTCAGGAGTAGCTCCGAAGCTTCTTTGGATTGAAGACCGCTGAAACTAAAATATCTTGAACCCACGGTCCCTAGTACTTCAAAGAATTGATTCCTAGTTGTGATGAGAATATGACCGCCCTCACCCTTAGGAAAATAGCTCATATATGAGTCGACGTCAACTTTGGGGTCGTCCGCATTGTCGAAGAGCAGAAGCCACCGCTCCTTCACAGAAGATAACCACTCTATAGCGGCATTTGCGTTTGGCTCTTTACCAGCCAGCCTAGCGATTTCTCCCATGCTCTTCTTGATGTTAGAAATTGAACTTCCGTCGACATAGAAAACACCCCAGAAGCTAATCAAGTCAGCAGATGTATGGATGGTCCCACGGTGTGAGGTTATGAATACCTGTGACGATTGTCCTCTGCAAATTTGCAGCAGAATTGCGTCTTTCCAGATCCGCCCAACCCGTGTATCACGAAACGTCGCTGGAGTTTGTTCATGGGTTGCCCAGGACGTTGGATAAATTTGTCCTTCAGCTCTTCAAGAAGCTCTTCCCTCCCAGTATATATACTGCTGACCGGCTGCGGCGTGTGAAAGTGCTCGTTTACGACGGTCGTCTTTAATTCTTTGAGAGCTTCTTGGTTGGAGGCTAGGTTTCCGGTGGAGATCTGCGACTGTATCATGTCTAGCCGACTGATAACAATCTCAAATGAGATACGCGTCCGGTCACTAGACGAGAAAATATGCATTGTTAGACATTTGCATTCGACGGGGTCTGAGGGATGCGGTTGAACGTGTTTCTCACCCGCTAATCAGGATGAGGTACATCTGTATCACATCGTGATACATGACCAACTGGCTCTGGCGCTGTTGGATATCCTCCGTCTTGGATCGAAAGGCATATACTCTCCTCAACGTGTGTTTATGTTGACATATGTCTTCCAAGATTGATAATAACTCTTGTAAGATGGTATAGCAGCTTTTGATTGTCTTTTCCAGCGCATTCCACGCCCTTCCCGCGTCGGTTGGGGATGAGGAGAGACCTTGTCTTGCGTTGGCTGCTGTCACCGGCGCTGCCGCGTGGTTCTTGTATGCAATCTTGACAGCATGGTTTACTTGCTCGAGTGCGACGATCTCAGTGAAGAGGGCATCAAGATTTTGCTGTAGCGTGGCGCAATCTGCTTTCAATTCTTTGACGTAAATGGTCAGGCGGACGCATATATCAAGGAGAGATGCAGTCCCAGACAAGATGCCGATGATTTCGGCCATGATTCGACAGCATACGACGACAGAGTGCTTCAGAACCGTGGACGAAGCAGCGGGATCCAATGATCTAGGTGCTGTGTGAGCACAGCGGAGCAATATAAGGCAAAAACGCGCACGGTATTCTGGGCTCGAGCCAAATAACGGCAGGGCACGGCGTTTAGGAACGAAGAGACTGCTACAGAGTGCCCTTAATGATGCACCAACAAAAGAAAAGGTGAGCATGCTAAGCAAGTAAGGCTCTCGACTTGAATTTGTAATATGCTGACCCTCATGCACTAGTCGTGGTGACACCAAATCCAAACATCATTGATGAATGAATTTGGGGGCTGGATCACCTGAACAAGGATGATTCGCCTCTTTTTCAGCACTTTGGCGCACGATAGGTTGCATCCTTTACCGCATACCCCCTAACACTTATAACACAGCGATTGACCACCTCTGCTATCGCGCCCTTTCCTTCTACCTTCTTTTCAATCCTCATCAACCACTAAACCTTCGATTTTGCTGAGCACACATAATTGCCGATTACAATTTTGAACTCAAATCAATGGCTTTGGGCTCATTATCGGGAGTGCTTCCCTCTTTATGGCTGATTATGCCAGCATTGCTGGTCTGGTACAGCTGGCGAAGGTATCGGCGACAGCATGTAAGCGGGAGGACCGTAGCAGACCAATTCCGGCACATTGACCTAAGCTTGAATAGGCCGAGAATATTCACGCAACCGAGAAAGGGTGTAAACCTCTCCGGCCATGGAACGCTCGATGGCCGCTTGGGCTCGACTTGTTCTTCAAAGCCCTTGCAGCGACCAAGGAGGGCCATACTCTCAAGTTCTTTCTGACAGTCGTCAACGAATGTGGACCTACGTTCGTTCAGCATCTCTTTGGGGTGTCGGGAATCGATACGATAGACCCGGAGAACATTGAGGCCGTTCTATCGACCAACTTTTCGGGTAATCTGTTCTCTCTGATGCATATTTAAAGATAGAGACTTACGCCTCACTGAACAGACTACGACCTGGGTCTACGCCCATTTACATTTAGAGCACTATTGGGCAGTGGAATCTTTACGCAAGACGGCGCAGAGTGGAAGCACTCACGTCAGTTACTTCGACCTCAGTTTGCGTCGAATCGAGCTCAGAACTTTATCGAGATTCAGGAGTGCGTGGAGCGGCTTATCACGGAGATTCTAGTCGAAGATGGAGTGCAAGTAGACTTGCAGCCCCTCTTCTTCAAACTTACCTTTGAGACAACCATGTTTCTTCTCTTCGGTAGACATGCATACGGCCTAAAGGGGCTGACAGAACAAGAGTCTACTTTCGCCAAAGCGTTCAATCTTGCGCAGGACTATTTAGCCCATCGCGGTCGACTGGGTCACATGTACTGGCTGTTTAATAGCAGAGAGTTCCACGATGCTTGCAAGACGTGCCACAGCTTTATCGACGAGGCAGTGGGAAAGGCATTGGCAGTCTCAGAGTCGAAGTCAGACAAGACCGACGACGAATACATATTTATCGAGGCACTGGTTCAGCAGACTCGGGACCCAATTGTCTTGAGGGATCAGTGTCTCAACGTCCTTCTAGCAGGAAGAGATACCACTGGTTGTTGCTTGTCTTGGACTCTGTATGTCGTCCTTTCTGAGCTTTGAGGGAAAAATACTCTAACACTCCGATAACAGGCGCCTATTAGCTCGACATCAAAACGTTCTCGATAAACTTAGACACGAGATTGAGGCCGTAGTTGGTCTTGGCTCTGACGCACCGCCACCCAGCCGAGATGATCTAAAGCGGATGCCATATCTTGCTGTGGTATTGAAAGAAGGTCAGTAACTTTTCATTCGACTACTTACATTGGTATGAATAATAAGCACTGACGTGGATGGCTTGTTCAGTTCTTCGTCTATATCCTTCCGTTCCAGTGAACTCGCGAGCAGCGATACGACCTACGACTCTCCCGATAGGAGGCGGATCGGATGGAAAATCACCAGTATACGTTGCGGAAGGGCAAGCGGTCGGCTATTGTGTCTATGCTATGCATCGTCGCAAAGATATATATGGCGAGGACGCTGAAAAGTTCCGGCCCGAAAGATGGGAAGGAGATGAGCTCAAGCACATTCACAGCTACGCCTACTTACCTTTCAACGGCGGCCCGCGGATATGTCTCGGTCGTAAGTAACCTCCTGGCTACTCAGTGACAAAATATGGCTGGCTCGCTGACTTGGAGTGCTATGTCTAGAAGAATTCGCTCTGCTCGAGGCATCGTACACCGTTGCACGTCTCATACAGATCTTCCCTAAGATTATGGCATCGCCCACAGAGCGACTTGTTGATGCTGGAGACGAAAAACAACAATTGACTCTTGTCGTGTCTTGCGCTGAAGGGTGCGTGGTTACCATGGGTCGCTAATTGTTCTCCGTCCCGTAGGAGGCAGTGGCTGCCCTGGGCAGAGACTTTTAAGTATGATAGGTAGAGGTGAACCTCTGGTATACTATCACAAAGGCTGTATACAGGGCTTGAAGTATGACTCAATATGAGATTAATATTGTACGAGCGCATAATGACCCTTAACTATCTAAAGGACCCTCTGTCCCTTAATGGGCTAACTAGTCTCTATATACAGAAGTCCTGCGGACCTAAACCTCCTTCATGAGAAGGTTTAGCCGTAATTATGTCTCAGTCTCTGAATAGCTTCACCCGAGACATCCTGCAATTCGGCTCCATACCTATGATATGATGAATATGAATACGAAAAGTCATGTAGTTCACGGGGCCTCGCATAGGTGACCTCCCGTCAGCGCGTAGGCTTCCGTACAACATATACCAGCTTGCCTAGTATATTACAAGATTATAGAAGCTATATCGGAACGGACAGCCTAACCTAAGATATTAGTCCTCTTCCATGTAATGTTGGGCGCTGATATAGCGTTAGGTAGGGTGAATAGGGGATCGCAAATAGCAGAGGCTACACGGAACACATTTCGAGCACATTCGGCCACCTTATTCAATAGTCTCACACCATGAACTAAGAGCTGCTTCGAATCGGATAAACACAAGATAACGTGAAAGAATAGAATGCAAGACACATACAGAGCGATACTGAAATCCTCTGCCATACCCCGCGCAACCATCATGCGCCATATCGACGCTTATTTAAAAGCACATGATTGAAGCAAGCCAGTCAGCTTCAAGGAATTATTGCGCGTCAGCAGACTGCATGAAGCTCGATATAGTATTCTAGACTAGGGTATATACAAGGGGGAAGCAGCCTTCTGTAATAAGGTGCGTCCAATTGGCGTTAATCTTGCTACTCTGGGAGGAACTTTAGGTGCGGAGGTTGGGGGCCAGAAGTCTTGATAAGCCTTCACAATCAAATGCAGTGCAGGCTATCTACCGAGTCTACTACCCACGCTTGATTCTTCCTATCAAAAGAACTCTCTATTATTACACACCGTCAGAAGAGTCAAACCCAAGCTGCCGAGCTGTTACCAGTCGGACAAAATATTAGAAGCATTTCCCAATTAGGGGGTTTCTACCGTATGTGCTAAATAGATGTACTGTATTGCGGCTGAGAAGAGGTCTTATCACAAGTGGAACGTAGAGGCCCCGCAGCCAACCAGATGCCTTAGAATTGCAAGGTGCCACCAGTCAGGTCAGCCGTAACTTCTACCCGAGTTCCTGTATTTCCACATTTTCAGCTTGGGGTAAGTTAGGTACCCGTGCAGACTCCACTTTCGTCCACTCAAAGCAGTAACAAAGTTGGACCCTTTGAGTGCAGGTCTTTAACCTGCAAATGACCAGTTAACCTGCAAAAAAATCTATATACCTTAAGATAGGTGGCATTGCCACCAAAACAGAAGTATTTCTTTTAGCTACATAGGCTGGTTAACATGGTATATTATTGACCTAGCCTATACAACACCCAACCTATTATACTACCTGCCAGCTATGCAGACTAGCTATACGAACTGCCTAGCTATATAGACTGACCTATTAGTAGGTAGGCTAGGTAGTAGGTAGGCTGGGTGGTAGGTAGGCTGGGTGGTAGGTATGTCGGCTAGGTAGTAATTGAAAGTTTAAATATTAGCTATAATTACACTAGGGGAAGGCCTTAGCATTGCTTTCTTAAGTATAATATATTAAAGCAGGTGTACTTTTTTTTGGGTACAATTTGTATAGAGAACTATGTACTAGAGTTTTTGCAGGTTAACTGGTCATTTGTAGGTTAAAGACCTGCACTCAAAGGGTCCAACTTTGTTACTGCTTTGAGTGGACGAAAGTGGAGTCTGCACGGGTACCTACTTCTAGTGTAGTACCCAGGCGGACTGTCTACTTAGGCATAGGCTAGGCTAACTCGGGGCTTAAGACAGTGGAGAGAAGAGGTATACTAACCTGGATTCCCCTCTCTTCCCGCCTCCCCTCTCTTACACACCCACCCTATCGCACATCCTACACGACCTCACCAGTCCGGTTTCGTTAGATCAAACTGACCTTACTGCAGTATCCTGCTCCCTTTGGCTTTCCGCAAGCTGACTTTACGACGGTTCAGTCCGTTGCACCTATCATATCCTAAGAACGGTTTGCCACCTCGACACCATAGCTGCTTAGAACCTCATACAGACAGACAGCCGTCGCCAGTCGTTTTATTCTTGTCCAATCTAATCCTCTCACTACTCTTACGCTATTGCTACTCTATGCTTGATCGCTTTGCTGGGGCGCCCTAAGCTATACGCCACCAACGGTTCTGACAGAACGCACTATATGCTGCTTACTAGTAGCGGGAATATAATTACCACCCTGGTCGACTTAGTAGGCATTCAGGAGCCAACGACAGTTCTGCATCGTTACCAGCCGGGTCCTTGATTGCGCGTTCATTGGTGAGCTCTGGCTCTCGGCCCCGTCCCCCGGGGTTTGTATGGAGCTTTTGCGGGCGTACCGGAGTGAGTGATGGCCCCGGACCAGAGACACGGGTCCAGGTATGCTTCGAGCTCCGAGTCCGAGACTCCTAGTAAACGGCCTCCAGTCACAACAGGCAGAGGGAGAGATAGAGGGAGTCGCAGACGCAGCGACGGCCAATTCGACATTTGGTTCTTGGAATTTTCGAATGCCTTTAACTTGAACCTACCCCGGCCCAACTCTAGCTTCTTGAGCGATGAAGTGGGAGTCTCGTCTTATTACGACGACTCTGCATTTTACCGTCGTTTGAAGACAGTGTATTATGAAGACAATCACGATATCGTCCTTCGGGTGTTCAAGAAGCGCGCCAGTGCGATACATTCCAAATGGGTGAAAAAGCCTGGGGGTGAGAGTGATACTACCCCCTCCTTGACTCACTTGCCTCGCGCGTCCACCGAGCCGGAGCGTATCAGCCTGTTGGATAGTCTGAAAGAAGTCCTTGATTTCGTTAATCCGGGTGAAACCCGCTCGAAGCGCCCGTCGGTTGGAGGATCTAGTACCTCACCATCCCCTAAGCGCTCTCGAGCTGTCGCCGCCCCTTCGATGCCCCCCAGGGCCCTTTCTCGCCTGGATAGCGGCGAAGTGAGGGCTTCCACACCCTTGCCCGATCTGCATTTACCGCATGGGTCAATTAATTCACGGTCTTCCCAGCAGCAGCATGTCTACGGTCTTATCCCATCAGTGAATACAAGTCGGTCGTCCCTCGTATCTAGGGTCTTCACTGAGGCTGAGGATTTCGATAGCCGTTCTGTGTTTCCTGCAACCCAGGATACCGAAGTCAATCCTGTAGTAGAGAGTTCGCAGCAGAGGCTAAGGCAGCCGTCACCCTCTGTGGTAGATTCCCTTGCCCCCTCTTCGAGTACAGAACGTGCACTCGTGACTTCGTTCGAAGAGCGCAAAACCGTTGAGCATAACGTCATACAATCATCCATGCAAGATGTCGCTCAAACGAGCTTGTACTCGGGTCCTAGTGGTGGAGAACCAGACCTCAGCCCTCAGGACCATTACATCGCGCATGATGTAAGGCCCGAAGCCGCTCATGATACGATCGACGATGGTCTCCTCCTTTCTCGCGGACTGCTTGACGAAAAATACAGTACTTCGAATGCCCCGGATGCTTTAAAGTTTAAGAAGCGGCTTCATGATATGTGGCGTGAGTGGGTGTGCATGTCTTGCTGGCCTCGACTAATCATTTTTTCTTAGCTGCCCTCCCACCGCATCTCCGAAATATCCCTTTAGCTGTACGCTGGGAAATAATGCGCGTGGTCTTACACTGCGAGGCATCCATGGAAGACCTACATTTTCAATATGAGCCGAAAATGAACGACCAGAACACGCTATGGTCAAGCCTTCAGCGTCTGTCTTGTTTCAAAGGCAGAACTTTTCCGGAAAAGTCGAGGCCGGAGGCCTGGAGAGCAGCGATGAGTGACCATTTTCGCTCAACGGATCAAGTTGTTGTTCTCTCAGGGTCTCTAGCTCTCAATTCGAGTAAAGTTGGGCCCCTATTCAAACTCAGCCTCAACCCCCTCAGGCTAGATCTACCTCATAGACTCGATCGTCGTTTCGGATCCGATCGCTTCCTTGAACTGATAATGCCCTCGCCCCATGTGAAGGAGATAAGGAACCTTAGCAAAGGCAATGAACCTGCTATTGTGGACACCATCCTGAGTTGGTTGGCTGAAAGTCCTCACTTCTTACTGAGCCGATCATGGAGGTCTTTTGGCACGAAATCAGCTACAAAGAAAGTGCAGATAGATGATATCCTGAGACCCGAAAAAAGAACCGTAGTTCAGGAACGAGTTTACTTGTTTGCCGAAGATGGTAACGATTTTCGTCGTTTAGAAGCAACACAGAATGTATCGCCTAAATTTGAACCGAACAGCGAGCATACCAAAATGAAACGTGAAAGTCTGCTCGACTGGCTATTGCAAATCCAGCAAAACAAGAAGAACCAAGAGCAGTCTATATACAAGTTATTCTCGAGAATAGCCCTGGGTATGTCCATTCTCTACTGTTGACATCGGACTTTTGTTGATATCCCTCCAGGGCTCAGTCGCACCCAGCCGACTATAATCGTTGAACCTGGACAAATGCGTCACCGCGATAGCGATATCTTGTCGCCGTCAAATAAAGTCATGAATGACGGTATAGCACGCATGTCGACCGCCCTCGCACGAAAGATTCGTGATGTCATGGGCCTCGATGACATCCCAGCCGGGTATCAAGGTCGCTTTGGTAGTGCGAAAGGATTCTGGATTCGGGATACCGAGGACACTAGCGACGACATCTGGATAGAAACATACCCCTCTCAGAGAAAGTGGCAGTGTGATTTTAGGGAGGAGGATCACCGAACTTTTGAAGTCCGGAACGTATCAAGTGAACTCAAATCTGCGAACTTAAATCTCCAGCTGCTTCCCATTCTCGAGGATAGAGCCGCTAGCGCACCGATTATGAAGGTAGAGGTGGGAAAGTTCATGAAGGACAGCATTGAGTTGGAGATAAAAACTCAGAAGGAAGCCATGAAAGATCCTGCTCAGTTTAGGCTATGGGTGCACGAGAACGCTCCGTCCCTTCGTCGCCAAGACCGTGTCAGGCTCGGCCATGTGCCATGGGCAGCTGGTCTTCCAACCAACAGAGAAGACCAAATGGAGCTACTCTTGTCCCAAGGCTTTGACCCGACGAAGCTTGAGTTCCTGAGTAGTATTGCTTATGGTTTACGCAAACAAAAATGTGATGAGCTCCAGGAGCGACTCAACGTTAAGATCGGCCGATCTACCTACGCTTTTATGGTCATCGATTTTCGTGGGATTTTAGAGGAAGGCGAGGTTCACTTAGGTTTCTCCTCAAAATTCACCGACGAGCAGTCTGACTTCTCGGAAACTCATCTCCACGGTATTGACGTGCTCGTCGCACGAACGCCGGCGCACTACCCAACAGATATACAAAGGGTTAAAGCAGTGTTCAAGCCGGAGCTTGGCTCACTTAAAGACGTCATCATATTCCCATCCAAGGGCAACATTCCACTAGCAGACATGCTTTCGGGCGGTGACTATGATGGTGATATGGCCTGGGTCTGTTGGGAGCCCAAAATCGTAGATAACTTCATCAACATCGACCAGCCACTTCCCAATATACCGAACTTGTTTGAGCGCAAAGTGCTGACACAGAAGAAAAACACATACGAATCTCTCGCTCGATCCTGTGAGCACAAGGACGTCACTACGGCATTTATCAAGGAGGCTTTTCGTTTCAATATGGAACCGGGTCTCCTTGGTATTTGCACTAACTACAAGGAGAAACTATGTTACTCGAGGAATTCAGTCAGAGACGAACATGCTATATTTATGAGCACACTCATCAGTCACTTAGTCGATCGCGCAAAACAAGGCATTGTCTTTACCGAAAACGATTGGAACGAACACAAAAAATTCCTCAATTCCAAACAAGGGGATGTTAGGCTGGCTAAGAAAGGCATTGACCCAGTACCGCCTCGCTACAAAGATAATAATTGGCCTAGTAAGGAGCTGCCAACACATATCATTGATTATGTAAAGTTCGTTGTCGGCAAGCCGACGGTCGAACGAGAGCTAAAGGAACTCGACGAACACCTAAGGGATGCCAAAACATGGGATCAGGACCTGGTAAAATTTGTTAAGTTTTTTGAGAGACACGTGAAATCTCACGACGCGCGAAAACAAGAAGAAGGCTCCGGCAAGAAAACAGGCGATACCTGGGGGAAGATTCTCAAAAGCCTGGAGAAGAGTATTAGGACGGTGGCCGAGCATTGGACCAACTATCCGGAAAAAGAAAAGTTCGACGCTAAAGTCATGAGCACGTACGAGAAGTGGAAAGAAATAACACCTCCAAAGTTCAGCTCTAGAATGATGCCAGCTATGCTGGAGGAGAGCCTTTCGAGGGTTGGGCTGTCCCCGTGGGACCTCCTCAAAGCATCCTACTGCTTCAAGCTGTACTATAGAGACAGCCCGAAGTTACCGTGGTTTATTGCCGGTTATCAGTTAGCGTTTCTGAAAGCCCTCGTTGTCAGTGAGGGAAGTGGTGCATTCCCCGTACTCATGACGCCGGGGGTGTATGCCACGGTACGGCCTGATGCAAAGCTCGTGCGCGCCATAGCAGCCTTAAACGAGGGGCGCTCTTATGAGCAGGCGAGTGAAGGGCTTGAGGACGTCGAAAATCTGAGCGATCAAGATGTATAGAGCATATGTAAGGTCTCTCGGACAGGCAGTCCTCGTGCTGCACCGATAAACAAGTGTCGCTATGCATTCAGATGGAAGATTTGGAGAGACTATTTCAAAGGGTGGATGGCCTGGTTCGGGTCCAAGGTATTTGTATAGTATGAGTAGACGGTTTATGTAGAGGTCTGGATCCTTCACGTTCAGATACCCTTTTGTACAACAGCACTAAGATTAGGCGCATGGGAGGCGGATTGATGTTTGAACCCGATTTTTCTAATAAAAGTTCGGCGAGCCAGGGTCCAGTGAGCGGACTAAGCGAAGCTTTATTGTCACAATTTCGAAATATTAATTATGTAGTCAAATAATGAAGGCAGATTTCAGCACATTTTACGTAGAAATAGTATCCCCATGACAGATGGGGGCATGTAGAACGTGCTAGTATGAATAAGACTTGAAGTCTCACTTTGACGATGACATGAGCCGTTGACGCTGCCCAGGTAATTGCCGACCGCGCTCTCATTACACCCGTCGGTTAGTGAATACTTTTCTTATCGTAGTTCAAAACTGAGTACTTGGAGGAAATGCGTAAGTACTTGGAATGTAGGTGTGCAGCCGATCGAAGAACACCCTTTTAGCCTACTCTAGTCGCGCGCTTGACTTTTCCCAGCTGCATCGTCCTCAACATTCAGGTAGGACCTCTACACGCAAAGTAATGAAGAGGCGCGGGCGGGTATACGGAGCCGCTACTGTCAATAACATCACTATCTGTCTTCCCTCACTTACACTCGGAGACATGATGAGCGCGAGGTGGGTAGTCGCAAGGCGGAGGACGAATTACGATACCCCCACTGTCGTCAACAACATAATCTTCGCCCAATTTCTTTCGTCGTGGTGCGAGGCGAGGTTGCTGCATTCGCCCCGTCGATGTCTCAGCTAAACTAAAGGACCTTTATCCTACTAGACCTGCCGATGAGCGCAACTCACAGCGCCGAATGATCTTCGTGAACATGCGCAAAGGCAGGGAGACCCGCCGAGACAGCGTCGCGATAAGCATGTCGATGAAAGAGTCCGATATTGGAATCCGAGGGAAATGTCTGAGGCACAGCAACTGAGTTGGAGTAGGGAGTTGCCCAGACGCGCAGAATACGAGAGCTACGGTATTCCAACAGTGACATCGCGCGTCTAACAACAAATACGAATGAATGGTATGAATCAATCTTTCCGCTTCTAAATCCAGTCACGATGTCTCAGTTGAATTTATTTCACCGCTCACTGCCACAGCTTTATCAGCAAGTAACGTTAAGCAAGCAAGTTGGCAAGGTCCCGAAGCGCCACGACAGATGTCTTAGGTAGAGTGCGTTCTCTTTACGTTCATTGGCCAAGACTATATTCATTTACAGCGTATTCTAAGACAGACAGACACAGCCAGACAACCAGATAGCCAGTTAGCCAGAGAGAATGCGGGCGACGCATGTGGTATTCGCGCGGGATCGGCAAATACGAATGCCAAGCAATGGAGCACTGCTCTAAGTCTTCAGTAAACCCACCCAGCAGAGTTTCTTGGCCTCTAAAATGCAGGGGATCTGCATAATTGGCAGGCCTTAAGACAACGTGGTGTGACGTATTAGGATTTTCTAGAGTTAGATGATTGAACTAGTGTTAGTGGCAGTATATACTTGGTAGCATAGGGACTGAACGGCGAGAACGGGTCTGGTAGACTAACCAACAGAACAATGCCATCAGGGCAATATTATCTACACTATTCTTATTGCCGGGTTCTTCAGTCGGGAAGATCAGCATAGAGTGCTTACGTAGGTAGCACCCGGACAAAGCAGCGGGAAGACGAATAATTGGCTATTCGTCTACTTAATACCCCTGCTATGAACGAGGAACGTAGTTCTGGGTTTCCTTGCGGCTAGTCTAATTGGTGTTTGCATGTCGTCCTTCATGCGCCGTTTACGGGAAACACAACTGCTATCTCCCCCAGAATCACTGCATACAAAAGACGACCCATATATCATATGGCGCACCAAACCCATCTAAACTCTACTACCTTACACATTGATTAAAGAGCCGAATAAAATAGGAAAACAATACAAATAAATCACCTGATGAAACTAGAGCCTCTAAATGCTCAATTCATTTAACACTTCTATTTTTCCTATTTTTCTTCGTTGTATAATTGCCATTTAGAATCGTAGTGCTTTAGTGTAGAGGTGTGGAATGGGTCGTCTTCTGTTGCAGTGACTCTGCTCCCCTAATCTCGCCCGCCTGCCTCCGGTTGCTGGGCTCGGGTCTGTGGGGTCGGGTAGCGACTGGACTTGGTCCTGAACCCGAACCTGGATATAGAACGTATAATAGATTGTATTGTCTATATGCCCATCAACGTGCAACGTCATGACTGTTGTGCTGCGCTTGCCCGGGCGCCAAGTGTTGGCTCTGCCATCATGCAACTGCGCACCGGGAAATAGATTGACTGGTTACTCAGAATAAATGGATCGGTTACCTCTTGCTTGGATAAACTGCCGTTGTTGCGCAAGGTAACCATCCCTTAATACTTAAACACCACCCAGGGTCTTCCTTTCTTGCTCAAAGATATTTCGGTGTTTTGAAATATCTGCCTACCTACAAGCTATAAACGCCGTCGCTCGGATTGCTATCATTCGCTGCAATACCGCCGTACCGCCCATACCGCCCCTAACAATAATTATAATCCCATCAATCCCGCAAAAGGAAAATCCACGATCGCTCCCATCCTATATCGGATATAATCACATCGACATGTATTTCGTCTCAGTCATCGCGACGCTCCTGCTCGGTGCAGCTCTATCGGCGCCGACGATCGATCCGACGAGGATATACTTCACCTGCGACTCCTCGAAGGCTTCTGGGTTCTCACCTAGCTGCTGCACAGATATAAATGGGCAAGTTGGGATAAACTGTAAGTTACTAGATACTTTTTATCACGTCCCGGCCTCCTCTTCGCTAGGCGCAACACTTCAAGTAGGAGGTGTATAACACTATGTACTACACAATAAGCTAGTAATGATTCTTACGGTCAATAATCACAGGTATCGGAGCGCATATAGAAGGCGCAACAAACCCGATGTACAGCTGCAATTTGTACGTATACAACATCACAGGGTGCTGTCAAACCATCGTAAGTCCTCACATTCTCGCTATTCTCTCCATTCTAAATCTCTTGCACCGGTGCATCTTCATAAGCCGGTATAAAACTCAACTAGAGTGAGCTTTGACTAACCATTGGCATCGCACAATGAACAGGGCTACAAGAACCCCTACACGAACAACTCCCTCGGTCTCTGCGCCATGAGCACTGATCCGATCTAAACAAGAGAGAGGCCAAAGGGGGTACGAAGAGATGTCTGCGAAGTGCGAAATGAGGGTTCTGGCAACTATCATGAGAAATGAGTTTGCATTACCGATATGACGATGCGACGACAAAGGCGACGATCGAGATGCGACTAATGAGATCTCGCATTGAATGACATTGCGAAGGGCACATTACTGTGTATTATGAGCGGCTGTGGGGGTTACGATAGGGAGTAATGGGATCGGCTTGATGAACACGATAATATGAATAGACAAGATACATTGTACCGGCACAAGCTGGGCTACGAGCTGAGAAAGCAAGGCTGAATAATAGTATATATAATTACTTGAATTATCACGAGGCCTTCCGTGTGTAGCATGTGCAGTGCGCCTGAGATTGGATTGATGACTTACTCGCCCATTTAAGGATTGTAACGGCTATGTAAGGTAAACCCAACTTATGAGACAAAAAATTACCATGCAGAGCCTGCCCGCTAGCTCTTTTTGTTGGCTGATTTTGCAAGGCCCTGATTTGCACCCCAAGACTATAAGAAACTTCGAACAAGACTATTCAGCCTCAGAAGTAAGTTCCAACCCAGCAAGCTCCCCCGTCCAACCATTACCACTAATCTCAGCAATGGGAGCCTCAACCGCAATAGGCGCCCACACGAAGAACTGCCCATTGATCCCCAACACAGCCTGAAATTCCTCCGCAGCATCACTATCAAAGCCCGTACTAGGAAAAGGGTCTCCCAGACTCGTCTCCTGCACAGTCGCGAACGTCTGGTTGCCACGTCCGATAATACTCAATTCCACCCATGTTTTCTGCGGCAAGGTAGAGTTCAGGCGGTAGTAATTGCCCGAGGCGAAAAGGGATATATTAGGCGTGAGCATAAGAGTTGAGTCCTCCCCGGAGACGATAGTAGCGTCTTGCTTTTCTACAGTATCGATGTATAGTTTGAGCGAGAGGGTATAGTTGCGACCCTTCGATGAGAGCGGGGTCTTCAGTGAGCAAGTTGGTGTGATGAGGAGGGTGTTGTTCGATGTCTGCGCGCAGTTGGTGTAAGCGTCGTAGCCGTTCCCCGAAAGATCTTTAACCCTCCTGCTGCTGGAGGCGTCCCTTGGACTGGCATCTGTCGGTTCGCCCGGCTGGCCACCGTAAAGAAGGATCGTGGAACTCTTGGATAGAATGGAGCGCTCTAGATTCTGCCCTGGGACTGAAGCGCGTAAAATCGGGAAAACCGTTGCGAATTCTTCTTCTAGGAGGTCGCCTCCCCATTGCTTATCAGCCAGCGCTGGGATACCTTCCCTCCATGCATAGTATGCCTCGCTATACACAGTGGCATTTGGTCCATAGTCATTCCACAAGGGGGCAACGGCGCCGAGGACGTATTTATTCGACCTTTCGGGGTTATTCGTGCTGTTGTTCGTATCGAAGATATAAGGTTGCCAAGGTCCGCCTGTTGCTGGGTTTCCGTGGAATGACTTGGCAATGTTGACTTTAGCAGGGTAGCTTCCGGACCATTTATTCACTACATAGAACGTATCGTCGGAGTTCAGGACTGAGTAGTTGTTCTTGATATAGTCGAAGAGTGGATTGTCTTCGAAATACTCCCCTGGTAATTTGTCAGTCCTGGCATGGCTAGCCCAACAGAAACACCGATTCACATAATGACGTCGATTATAGCCGAAAGTCTTTTGAGAGGCAGCAGGGTCTGGAAATGAACTTACAATGCTGTATGGACACATCAGTTGTGATGTTGTCGTAATCCGGTTTAGGTGGAAATGTCCCCCAAATACGAACCGACTTCGAACCGTTGGTACGTATGAACTCTGCCATTTCATTTACAAATCGGTTATACTCGCTGACCTCTCCCGTATATTCATCGGCACCGAGATGCACAGTCTTGGTGTCAAACCAGTCAAAGAACGTACTCCAGATAGTCTTCATAGTTGGAATGGTCTCCGGGTGTGAGATATTCAAGAGCGACAAGTCACTGGCCAGTCCCAATTCCGGTTTCCACTGTACGATGGGCAATGCGTGCCCCGGTGCTTCAATCTCAGGCAGAATAGTAACTCCTCGTGCTACACACTCTGATTGAATGGACTTGAACTGCTCTTTCGTATACGACTCGTTTCTAAATTTACTCAAGCCCTCTAATTCCGGTGCGTCGGACCATAGTCGGAAGCGAGCGTAAAGACTCAGAGACTGTTCTCTCGAATATCTCGCGGCGTTATTCAAGTTGTCGCTAAGATGTAAATGGAGAGTGTTCTGTTTGAAGAAGCTCATGTACGAGCAGAGCTCGGTGATAAACTATCGCAAGCATAACAATTAAGCATTGTGCGCTGAATACATAGCGATCCAAGGAGTGGAAAGGGGGAAGCGAGGAGTCGACCTACTTTGGGAGGGTAGTAATGGCGACCAGCGTCAAGCATCATACCTCTCGTCTTCCACCCGGGAAAATCGACAGATCTCCCAAGAGGCAAATCCCCGTCAGAGAGAACCGACTGTTGTAAGAGTGAACGAGTACCCCACCAGACTCCCAGCGGAGAGGCGCCGAGGATGGTGATGCCCGAATTCGTCACCTCGAAGGCATAACCTTCCGACGATGCCTCTCCATTGGCATACCAAAAAGAAGGCTTATCCAAGAGTTTGAGATATATGGCATGAGGTGGGCGCTCCGAGGCCACGGATACGCTGGCATCGAGTCCCCAAATACCGCGGAGGTCGGCAGCAAAAGTATCAGCGAACTCGCGCAGCGTGGGTGGAATTAGAGTGTCTCCAGACTCATCCACGCTGTTTGCGTATGCATGATCAACTATTATCGACTTGACGCTTGAGATAGGGTATGTCCCATTATCTAAGGCATTGAAAGGAAGAGTTGGTATTCCGACCAGTCTGGACGAGGATACCACAGCTGGCGAGCTCATAGAATCAGTATCAACTTGTTTATGAGCTCGCGATGAACATCCGTTGTTGCTGAGACGGATTCGACTCACCACAGATAATCAACCATGTAAAGAAGTAGGCGAGGTGAAAGACGGCCATCATACATGCATAAACTTATACATAGATGATTCTACAGGCCCAGGGATTGACTGGAACTGTCCTTGTGTGCACGAAATTGGTGGTAAACGACTAATACTATCACGATTACATTTTGACAAGTTTCGTTTCTATCTGCAAGACGCAGATAGAGGGAATCGGGGATGATATAGGCCGAGAAGATCTACGTGACATCGAGGGCGGGGAGAGCGAGGATGCAAGGTCATGGTTACAGTTCCAGAGAGTGGTGCCAGAAAATGGGCAAGTCTTATCTGTCTTAAGTAGGCAGGCAAGGTGACGATGAATTGGAGAACGCGAAGCGTGTAAGACAAGTCTTAAAGGGTCTCGAAGCACCTGAATTAGATTATCCCGAGTAAACGCACAAACATATATAGCAATCCACTTGCTGGTATAATATTATAAAGCACTTAAGAACAGTAGCCCGAGATTAATAAACAAAGATATCGTTCAATACGTAGGTGGTGGTGTAAGTCCAAGCGTACGGCGCCGAAGCCACTTACACTTTTATCGATAAGTTGCCCTGTTCTCCACCGGTCGTTAAGGTGCCCAAGGGGCATGGAGGGGCAATCCCAGTCATAGCGGGGTCATACTCTGTTCAATTTTCCAAATTCAATGAGCTAGCCATGGCCGTCTATGAATCATAGCAACTCATCCTCCATCATTTCTTTAGAGGTGACTCAATCGAGAAATTAGCAAACGCCACCTCCTTACCTACAGGTCAGATCGTTTCACGACACACAGCGTCTGCCTGCTCTCTGCACATATATAATCTCTACGACGTGCCCGGTCTCATCTACACTCGAGATTCAACGACAACGACGCCGACAACTGCAGTCTCTTTCTCACCCGAATTACTGAAGATAGAAAGACGCCTCTTCCTGTCGAGTTCAGCGAGCACTACATCCATACTCTAATACTTTCACTATGGAGTCTGCCACGTCTCCAGCGGCTCCTCATGAGCCACCTCACGTGTACAGAAACAACGACGGCTATGATGCTTCCGTAGAGCAGGAGATACCGCGCACTCTCGCCGCTACCGCTGGCTCGAACTCGATAGCTGCTGCCGAAGAAGACGACTCGGACTTGGACGATATCTTCAACGACGACGACTATGATGACGACGATCTCCTCGGCCCCGACGGCGAGCCCGACCTCGCGCGCAACTACAACCGACAGAGACCGCCCCATTCGAACCAGCAGCGGCCGGCTGCCAACACGTTCAACAGTGTCGACGATCAGATATCCGCGCTCTCGAAGTACGCCGCCAAAATCCGCCTTGACGATGTTAAGACCGACCAGGCGAGAGACAAGGACAAGGCCGATCGCGCCACGAGCGAGCAGGTGCTGGACCAGCGCACGCGCATGATCCTGTACCAGATGATCAACCGCGGCGTCGTCAGCGAGGTCCACGGCGCCATCAGCACCGGCAAGGAGGCCAACGTCTACGGCGCCGTCGCCGTGCTCGACGACCTCACCAAGGTCCAGCGCGCCGTCAAGGTCTACAAGACCGCCATCCTGAGCTTCAAGGACCGCGAGCGCTACATCACCGGCGAGCACCGCTTCAAGGCCGGCGCCGACAAGGGCAACAACCGCAAGATGGTCAAACTGTGGGCCGAGAAGGAGTTCCGCAACCTGCGCCGCATCCACGCCGCCGGCATCGCCTGCCCGGAGCCCATCCAGCTGAAGCTACACGTGCTCGTCATGGGCTTCCTGGGCGACCGGAGGGGTTGGGCTTACCCGCGGCTGCGCGACGCCAACATTCCCGCAGACGAGGCCGAGCAGATATGGAGTGGCCTATACATTCAGCTCCTGGGCATCATGCGACGTCTCTACCAGGTCTGCAAACTGGTTCACGCCGATCTGAGCGAGTACAACATTCTATACCACGACAAGCAACTTTACATAATAGATGTGTCCCAGAGCGTGGAGCACGACCACCCGAGGTCTCTCGAGTTCTTGCGCGTGGACATCAAGAATACCGGCGACTTCTTCCGAAGGCAAGGCGTAGACACTCTCGCTGACCGAGTGGTCTTCGATTTTATCATTGCGCCTAGTGGTCCCGTTGAGGAGCCTGACCTGAAAAAGAGTATCGAACAGCTATATGCGTCGCGAGCTGTATCGGCGACTGATGACAAGGCTGTAGCCGAACAACAAGTGGACAATGAAGTCTTCAGACAGCAGTACATCCCCCAGACCCTCGAACAGGTCTATGACATTGAGAAAGATGCCGAGACGATAGGACACGGTGAAGGTGACAAACTGGTGTATCGGAATCTACTGGCCGATCAAGTGGTCCTTCCCAAGACCGCTGAAGACAAGATTTCGGAAGAAGATCAGTCAGATGAAGGCGCAACTCTTAGCAGCGGAAGTGAGAGTGATGAGAAAAGTGATGACGACGAGAGCAAGTTCGCTAAGGGCCCACCTAGGGGAAAGCGCTTTGAGGATAAGGAAGAGAAAAAGGTCAGTGCTGAAATGAACATGATAAATATCCCTGACATCCCCACTTTCACCTGATCCTTCTTTTCCTTTTTCTGCTCTTGACAAAATGAAAAACGGTTTACTGACGGCAACAGCAACGCAAGCAAGCCACGAAAGAGGCCAAAAGCGAGAAACGGAAAGAGAAGATGCCGAAACACCTAAAGAAGCGTCTGGTAGCTACAACTTCTAGGAAAAAGAAATAGACATGAGGCGGCTTTAAGTATCCAGCGAGATCATGCATGTGTCGCGCGAGGTCAATCTTGGATATGGTGACATTCTCCCTCGATCCACACATTTGACTGAAACTGTCGGATGAATGCCGTACCTTGATCGGTCAACATTCTACCATGGGAGATGAAGAAATCCAAAGGATTTCCATCAGCTCACGAACACCTAAACTACGGGAAGCCCGTCTGCCTAGCGCATATAACGCCTAGATTCTCAGCCAGCAACACAATAAGGATTCCGCTAGTCGGTTTCCTTCGAGTGGGTGGTGATAAGACAATCGGATGACGAAAGCCTATGCTGTGACCATCAGGCCTTCCCACCGCGTTTTCTCCATGTTATGGTGATAACCGTGGCGAAGGTTTGGATGAGTTGCACTCCGAGTCTATCCTTTACGGGATAGCATGAGGATCAAAGAGAGCACTGACGATTGCAAAATCCGCCTACTGGCTGAGTAGAGAGCTCACGCGATGAAAAAATTAGTCAACAAGAATAGAGAAAAGTTATCTCACCGGAAGCCGCGTAACAGATGTGCCATCCAATTTATTCATGATACCATGGCCATATTGAAATGTAGTAGACGTTGAATTTACCTTTCGCTAAGATAGCCGACATGTTTGCTCAGCTGAGCCATGGCGCCTTATCTTCTTAGGATTCGGCATCAGGTGCTTGGCGCATATAAATGCATCTACATCCTTCAAATACCGATGAATGCTACGATGGCGAGTTGGCTGCCAGATCGGTTCATGGCCTCCCCAGCTCGAGCTAGCATTTAAGCTAACCTTGACAGTCGAGACAGTGACCCCAAAAGGGAGAAAAGAAATTGCAAGACTTTCCTAAAGACGAAGCGTTGCCGTTGTGGGAAAGAGGCAAATCTAAGACCCCAACCATAGCGCCAATACCCCGCTTGTTCAGCTCATTTGGACCAGGGAAGCAATGGGGATCGCCGCCAGCCTTGCGTGTCTCACCGACTCACCTATCGTAAAGTCGAGCGAGAAGGCTGTCTCACAATGCCCGCCAAACTTCCCCTCACTCACCTCTTCCTCCGCGCGGTACCTTCTCCGCGAGCGTTGGCGAAATGGAAGTCGAAGAGGCCCCCATCGAGACTGGATACCTCGGCAACTTGACCTCAGATCAGGAGAAGAAGTTACAGCAGATGTGGACTCTGCTCTTAAGCGCCTTCGAATTTGAAGCCGTCAAGCATGAGGAGACTGATCTGGAAGATTCAACAGTGGCTGGGTCGCAGGAAAACGGAGCGCCGAAGGGTCACAAAGTGGACGTGGGCGAGGGTTCCATAAACCGAGAGCAGGCAGATAAGCTCCGGCAGACATGGCTAAGCATGTTAAAGCAGGAAAACCCCGACGGGCTTCTCCTGCGCTTTCTCCGCGCCCGGAAATGGGACGTCGCGCAGGCTTTCTCCATGCTCAAGGGCGCTCTTATGTGGCGTTCGAAGGAAGTTCTCGTAGATGAGGAAATCCTAGTCAAGGGGGAGCCGTGGTGCGCGAGGAGAGAGAAGACGGGAGAAGGGAGGGAGAAAAAGGATGCCCACGATTTCATGGAGCAGATGAGGATGGGTAAGGTGTATATCCGTGGGTCGGATCGTCGTGGGCGCCCCGTCGGCTACGTGCATGTAGCGATGCATAAGCCCGGAGCACAGAGCGAGGAGACGCTGGAAAAGCTTATTGTGCAGACGATCGAGACATTGCGTTGCTTGTTCAACGAACCGCCGTTCGACTCATTTTGTGTCGTCTTTGACCTGACTGACTTCTCCCTGTCTAACATGGTATGGCTCAATATCCTTTCACCTCTGCCTTGACGCAATAGACCGACCTCCCACTGATATACCAATGTTAGGAATGGCAACCTGTCAAGTTCATCATCCGTGCCTTTGAGGCCAATTACCCGGAATGTCTCGGCTCGCTGCTGATTCACAACGCTCCATTTCTCTTCGCTGGTGCGTCATTCACCCACTCAATCTACACATGATTTACCAGAAGCAAGACTAAAACAAATTGACATAAAAGGTATTTGGAAGATAATCCGAGGTCTGCTAGACCCAGTGGTTGCCGCCAAAGTAGACTTCACCCGCAACGTTGAGGGTCTAGAGAAGTACATCCCCAAAGAAAACATCGTACCCACGTGTGGTGGGACAGATGACTGGCGATATGAATACCAAGAGCCAGCCGAAGACGAAGACGACAGGATAGAACATGGAAGCGACGAACGCGAAAAGATCATGGTCGAACGGCGAGAGATTGCCGAGCGGTTCTTGGCCGCGACGCAGGAGTGGATAAAACACCTAGACGCCGGCGAACATGAGGAGGCGGCGATACAGGCACAGCTACGCAGCAACGCAGTAGAGGCGCTGTGGACGAATTACTGGAAGCTCGACCCCTACGTTCGATCGCGGACGATGCTCGACCGGACGGGTGTGATCGGACCTGATGGCTCGGTCGAGATGTATCCTGAGAGGAAAGCTGCCGCCGACGCGGCTGCGGCTGCGGTTGCGGCGTTAGCTATTGATGATCGTAGCGAAACACCAACCAAGAAGAGGTCACGGAGACCGATTAATAGATAGTAATATCAGCGACTGTTTCTAGAAGATACTGGGACTAATACTGTGGGACTTAACACAGATTTTAATAATATAATTACCATCTGCTTTATGTTATCTTGAAGTCAGTAGCTATGATAGCTAGTTAGTGAGCGCTCTCATAAGAGAACGGCTAGACTACCGGTCTCCCCTTTATGCGTCCGAGACCATCTCTTACTGATCGACCTCAACTTCAGAACTGCGACCACGCGTACTTCAATCCCTCCCAGATCTCAATCCCACTCGGCAAGATCTGTTCTGGCGGCAGGACAAACCCGTATTGCGTGTCCCTGAGCTCAATACCCCAGCCAAACTGAGCCTTGCCAACATCAGTCAGATAGTCTCTTCCATTCCCACTCGACTGGTACAGAACCACTGCAGCAATATTCAAGATTAGTAAAACTGGTGAGCATAAAGTTTCCAAACGTTTCCTTCCCACTAAGACCGGAGGAGAAGAAAATATAAAAATGAAAAGGGGCTATGTTTGAAGGTAATACTCACAGCAACCAGGCCCATAATCAAAAGTAGTACCATACGGCTTCGCAATAGCCTCCGCGATCCCCTCCGCAAGGCTCATCTGCTCCTCCAGATTCGCAGGGAATTCCGTACACGTATACCCATAACTCAGCAAAATCACCTGCGCATAGCTATGCCAGTCGATATACAACTTAATCCCATGTAAATCGCGCAATTTCCCCGCGTAGGCCGCCAGCGCCGCCGTCTCGGGGGTGTCGTGCGGCGCGAACCCGCTGAAGGTCTCCGAGCTAGGGTTCGGGGACGACCCGTCCCCGCCCCAGCCGACGGCCCAGTTGCGGTTGATGTCGGTGCCGATGGCTGTTGTGTTGCTGCGCGTCTGCCGGTTTTTGCGCCAGAGGCGGTCGGTTGTTTGGGTGTATACGAAGCCTAATGTCGGTCAGTCAAGATAAGTCAATTCTCAAGTCTGGGGTGAAGGTCATGGCTGTGAGAAGTTCCCAGTCCGAGTTCACTTATGCGTGACTGAGATGGTGGGAAGATGGGTGTTGTTGTTACTTACCGTCTGGATTCACGACGGGTAAAACGTAAAAGTCGTAGTTATCCAAAACCTTCTGTACTAACTCGTCGCTCTCATACCCGGTAACGATTTGGTAGAGGATATACTCGACGACCTAGGAACACAGCTCACACCTTTAGCTCATATCTCAAAAATCTGCCCCTTCCCCCTTTTCAAGCTACCACAACAATTGCTTTTGTGAAGAATAGAGAGAAGAGGAAAACAATAAAAGCAAGAGAAAATAGGGCAGGATGTCTCACCATAGAAGTAATCCACTCCCTAGCATGCACATTCCCATTAAAGAAAATCGCCTCCTTCGAATCCTTGCCTCCACTGCCCCAGAGATGAATCCCCTGAATAGGCCGGCCCTCAAACGAAGTCCCAGCAACGATGAGCTCGGAATTATTAGGGAACGCAGCGTGCAGGTCCGCCCAGTACTGCACGTGGTCTGCGTATGGATGATACGCGTCGAACCACTCGAGGCCGGGGAGTGCTTCCTCTTCCTCTTCCTCCCCACTTACTTTCGCGCTGCTAGCACCTTTCACACTGCTCGAAGTTGAAGTTGTAAGTTCAGCTGCGAAATCAGCACCGAGATCATGGCTAAGAATAACGCTGTGTGCTGCGTTCTGCGAGGCTTCGAAGGCGCTGATGGCCTCCGGCGCGATGGCTACATCAACGGCCCATGCGCCGGTTTTGTCGCGGCGGCGCTGGAGCTCGATGGAGGATTTGCCGTCGACGACGGCGACGGGGATGTTGACTTTAGAGTAGGATGGTAGGGTGACGCGGTATACTTTATACCCGTCGTAACTGATCTTTGCCGGCGCAGGTCGGGCGAGGGGGCTCGCGATAGTGAGGCCCGCGATGGCGAGGAGGAGACCTCCGATGTGAAGGTTGAGCTTCATTTCGTTGCTCTACCACGGAATTTCTAATATAGAGAAGTGATTAGCTTCAGAAGAGGAAGTATTATGTTGAATCCCCACGCTCACTATCAATTGACGAAATCGAGTACACTTCGGAACAGATGTATTTATACTCACCCTTCATAGCGAATGGCCATGCTATCTCCATCACTAAACCATACCATCTCCGTCCCCATCTTCCCTCCTCAATTGGCGAGCCATATCCAATTCGAATGACGAATGCGACGCAACGGTATTTCGCCATTCAAAATGGTCTTGGCTCCTTCCCGAAACTGCAGTCCTCTGCATCCGCATCATCGGTTTGGGGACGATGAGGTGACAGTGCTGCAGGATATCGACATAGCTACCTAACCTATTTACTTACTTCTACCTAGGTATGATACGCTGTTTTGCACACCTAAGTAGCAGGTAACATACCCTTTTTTTATTTTTCGTCTTTTCCCCGCATTCGTGCGAGTTGTGGTATTGATGTAACCGCTGATCATCTACCGAACATGCAGAATTTGATATATGTGCATCGTGAACATTAAGAGATGTTGGATGAAACTTATACCCCTCGTTAAAATACTATAAAGATGAGTATGATTATTGTTTCAATTGATATCTTCTTGCCCGTCTTTTTGCTATCGTTGTATTCTTGTTCCAGGGTCGATGATGGAGACCGACGACGATGGTGCAACCTAGGAACCGTAAGGTTATGGCGAATCAAAGATTATCTTTTTTTTTTTTTTTTTAATACGGAGGTGCTAGATGTTAACTTACAAAGACTCAATAACTTGACCGATCTATCAAAAACCAGTGATTCTTCGTATTCGCTCATGCGATTGTATTAATTACTAATCAGTATAAGAGTGATTCAGCAGTCTCGCGCTGATCAAACCGAGCAAAGGCGTAGAACATCTCATCTCAATCATGTAAGGGCATATCTTCGCATCTAGAACCGTTACATACTTAAGTAGCCAGCGGAGCTCGACTCCTCCTCATTATCCTCCATAATAGCGCAACAACCCACATCTTCTTCTCCTGCCTACCGTCCTTGAACGTCTGTTCACAATGGGAGCGAGTGGAGGCCGCGGCTGCTACCCAGCGGTATCAGCCGGTGTTTACGACAGTTATCTCCAAAAACGCCCTTTCACTATGCACCTTTTCATTCCCCCTTGCGCACTGCGCGAACTGTCAGTTAATCCGATCTATCGGCTGTGTATCGACAGGCAGACGAGGTAGAATACTAAATAGGTCGATATCGGAATGAGTGTCCTTTACGTAGGGATGTATAAGCATCCTCTTTAAATGTACTATATAATGCAGAGCACGATAATGCATGACACGCTAGAACACAAAGGAAGAACATAAAGAGTAGCATATAACGATTCATGAATATATACCTATGACCCATTAAACTATCTTTTAAGGTCGCGGACGTGACAACCAAGGGCTCTGAGGTATGTAATTTGCTGGGGGCGAGTTCCTTCACGGGATGAGTGAAGAAGAGGAAGAGAGGAATATGAAAAGGGGAAAGCGATTGTGGTGACTTCATCTTCATCTTCATCGTTTCTGAACGCAGCAGAAGAAAGAGGAATGCCAATCTAATCATCAAACATAATCCAGCCCCCCAAAAGTTCCTTTTACTTTTATTCCTCCATCCAACCTTTATTGCAGAAGGCCAACTCAAAGCCATCCAGCCAGTGTCTGACCACGGTTTATTTATTTTTCCAATGACCAACTCCAATCGAGAATGAGAAGAGAAGGGCGAGGGGGAGAAAACCAGTATGAGAAAAGAAAAATTGAACAGAGTGGTATTATACGGGTTGTAACATAACAGATTTTGTACCAAACGCCACATAATGCCTGCCTGCCTGCCTGCCTGCCTCATTTCAACAATCAATCATTCCACATCATTCCACGGTATTCATGCCACTGATGCCTGGGGATGTGCGTCGAGGTCCACATCCGCGACGAGCGTCCGCTGGTGCGCGCTGTTGCGGACAAGATTACTAAAGTACTTGAAGGCGACCTCACTTTCAGTGCGCGTTTTGAGGGTCTCGTCTCTGCGAGTGCCTAGTTGCTCGACTGAACGTGCCAAGCCGACGCGGAGATTGTCGGCAGGGAATCGTAGAACCTTGCGGACTGAGCTGGCTATTCGTGTGCTGTTTGCGTGTACGTAGTCCATGGAATTCAACTGCGCCGAGAGCTTACTGGATAAGCGGTGAGGTAGAGATTGCGGGATCTGTTTAAGGACGTATGCAGCGGCAGACACAACTGTCATGTACAAGGTTAGTAAATCTATAAAGCCTTATAATATCGGGTGTATGCTACTACTTACCTGCCAGGGCGACTGCCGGTATAATTAGTTTCCTGAGATTTTCATTTCCAACAATCTTCGCGGCATTCATGGCATGGTCAACCCAGCCAAATCCGCCAACTAGTCGTCCGCCAACGGCAGTTGCCACAGTCAAAGCCATCCCCGTGCCGGCCACCTTCTCCTGGCGTTGCATAAGGGTAGACCAGTCGACGAGATCCCAGAGTTCAGTAGGCAGGTCAATCTCCTTTGCCAAGGCATCTCGTCGTCTTCGGAACATGACATCAGCTCGGAAGCTGAGGTCTTGATATTCATTGCCCAGATGAAGGATGCCGAGTTGTTTGATAGCATTGACTCCGCTGACCGTCTTCGAACGGGCATGCTCCTCACAATCTGTGACGGCGGATGAGATTTCGTTCAGCATGGCTTCCTTGAGGTTGTCGGCGAATTCAAATACGCCGAATAATCCTGGGTATGGCACGCCCAGGGTACTGTCGCCCGCATGAGCGATTGCCAAGTTCAGGGTGTTTCTTGTGTGGTCATAGATGTCCTTGCAGGTGACCTCGATAGTTTGGTCGATCTCGTCGCTCACTTCTGCCTTGGCCTTCTTGGACGATTCTAACTGTGGCTCAATCTCTTCTAAATCTTTTGTCACGCGGGCTATTTCCGATTGCGCAACCTCAACATTGACGTTGGCGAGGACATGAACATCGTTCAATATGTTCATGAGATAGGTCTTGGCAGGGGTAAGTTTAGACCGTGCACGTTTTTCTAGGACAAACTGTCTCAAGGACAGCTCCAACTTCCGGAAATCCTCGATCTTCTCCTTCTCCTTCCCTTTGCCTTTGGGGTCGTCGGCCGGCTCGTCCCCGCCGCCGCCTCCGCTCGAACTACCACTACCACCCCCACCGGGGCCACCCGGGGGTGAGGGCGCCATGGGAATGGCATTACTCGAGACGAAGTGTACTAACTCCGAGGACTCCTTGTATGTGCGGGGACTTAGGCCATAGACCTGGTCCAATATCATCTTTTGGCATCGCTCTTTGTCTCGAATCATGTCAAAACCATTGACCACCATGAATATGTATGCCTTCTCCGCTGCCGCGGCCCATATGAATTCCTTTGCGGATTGCGTAAAGTGGTTCGCGGCAGAAACGACAAATACGACAACGTCGATTTCTTCTTGCCGAGCAAAGATGGCGGTGGTCTTGGTTGTGTCCGAGTTGAGGCCGGGTGCATCAATCAGAGCGATGTCTACCACGCCGTTATTGAGCAGCGATTCATCCACGGTGCGGACGTCCTTGACGTAGACCTTGCATTGCAAGTAGGTAGAATTGTCGATTACGATCTGTTCAAGCTTGGAAAGTGGAAATACGTCATAGGTTGATTCATCGTGCCGGTTGTAGACAGCGTCCATGTGAACTGCGTGAACTTCCTCGAGGCCACCGTTTTCCCGCGCGTCCAAGACCTCGCAGAAAATACTCGTACAGGGCTGTTGATCTTCGGGTAGCACCTTGCGTCGTAGTAGGGCGTTGCAGAAGGTCGACTTGCCGGCATTCAGGTCTCCAGTGACCAGGACCTTGCTGGATGTGTCGTCGATTCGTTCTCGCAGTGACACTAGATGCTTTATGCTCGTGCGTATCTTGCCGTCTAGTAATGACGCAACAGAGCCTTTTTCTAACGAGTGGACGAGCTCTGACTGATTCAGGGCCCCTAGTTTTAAATCGAGCTTGAGAATGGAAAATTCCTGGGCAATCTGGGGTGATATGAGTCGTGGAGCTTCGGCGGAGGCCTTGTTCTCGGCGTCCTTGCTGGACTCGGCGGAATCGTCTTCGGGGAGTGCTGTCACGGACCGTCTGAGAGACGGATGCGGGGGGTGCGCAGGCTCAGGGGCGGTAGAGAACGTGCGGTGCAGGCCGGGACCCGGAGCTGATGCGCTCATGTCGTTACGCTGGACGGAAGGGTAGTGAGCAGGCCAGGTGGTGTTCATCTCCTGGAGGCCTTGCAGAAGGTCGACGACCCTGTTGATGGCGCGGCCCAGGGCCACGCGCTGCTGATTGTACCACAGCTGCGAAATGGCGGTGACCTGGTTTCGCTGGTCGGTCTCGGGATTCCCGGTCGACCGGCGCGGCAGCACCATGTCGCCGGCAAGACTCGGGTCGATTCGAGGCGAGCCCATGGGTAGCTTGGACGACGGGCCGAGGTCGTCGCCGGCGATGCTGCTTCCACCGTAGCCCGAGTCGTTGTCCAGCAGGGATTGCAGTCTCGCGGCATGGAACGAAGTCGAGCCACTACCGACGGTGGCGTATCCAGGCCGGCCAGTCCCGTTCACAGCCCCGGGCGTACTCGGTGCCGGTTCTCTGCGTGCATCGCTTGCGTCGCTCGATGCATCGTCGCTGTCGTCGTCTCGGGCGTTTCGGGCAGGTGTCTTGCCCTTGGACTTGGACTTGCCCTTACCCTTGGGCATGCGCGGGAAGTATTCCTGGCTCATGGCAATTGTGGCAACGGCGTGATGTGGGGACCCATGAACATGAAATATGTCTGTCTGCAAGTCCGGCTTGCGGCGAGGTGACGACGTAGGTTGGGAGGATGGTTTAGGTTATTGTCGTGATGATGGTGGTGGTGGTTGCTAGAAGAGGCAAGACGGTGAGTGGTTCGAGAAAATTATGTCGGTGTTGCGATATATTGCTGCTTGAATCAATTGGATCACACCCAACTTACATGTACCCATAACTTCTTGGGTCGCCACTGCCCGGCGCCTTGAAGAGGTGGCTAGCGGCGGCCCTAGCCCTTTTTGGCCGAGCGGCCGCATATCATGAAGCTACCTAATACATCATCAAGGAATTAACCAAAAAAGAATGATAATAAAAAAAATAAAGAAGATATCCATGGTTTTTCAATGTCTTTAAGATTATATTAATTGGGGAATGTTATTATAGAAATGTTGGCTACAACTCTTTGTTTAATAGAGCTGCAGCTACCGAACACGCGTTTTAAAAAAAGTCATCCTTGGGTGGTTTAAGTAGGCACTAAGATTCACTGGAGGCGAGGGTACAGTGTACGGAGAACCACCCCCCAGCCATCGAACTGACGTAGCTTATAGGCTACCTCTACCTACAGTCAGTCAAGCTGGGTTTTATCTTATCTTCGGTCTTGGATCCTGCCGAGCAGCCTTACCCGGCGGCATAGATGCGCATCAATTGAACAAGCCATCCAGGCTACCGCATTCTACATACGAACACTTAATTCTCGCATGCCGACTGGTTTATTTTCTAGCCAGACCCAGCAGCTGATCTATCTATTCCGTCACGAAAGCAGCGATGAATGTGAGAACAAACCGACCATATCTATACCCTCATCTTGATCTACTCCCTCAACGAGATGGCCGCTGACGGGAGTTGGTGCGTGACAGATTCTAGAATGGGCTTTCGGCAAGCGCATGACGCCGGCCGAGCGTCTGCGCAAAAACCAGCGTCTCCTTGATAAGGCCATCCGCGAGATCGATCAACAGAAAGTCAAGCTGGAGAGGCAGGAGAAGCAGCTCGTTGGCCAGATCAAACAGAGCGCCCAGAAGGGCCAGATGGGAGCCGCCAAGATACAAGCAAAGGATCTGGTGCGCACGCGAAGGTGAGCCGTCATCACATGTACTACCAAGTCTAACGCCAATTACGGGCGACTGACCGCGCTTCTTCGGGCTACAGGTACATCGAGAAATTCTACGGACTCAAGAGCAACTTACAAAAGATATCCCTGCGCCTCCAGGTATGCTGATACCCATTTTCCAACGTAAAATTGCCAGTCACTAATGTATGAGCTCTACAGACCCATCGGACAAACGAGCAGATGATGCAGGCTATGAAGGGCGCCACCATGGCCCTGGGGAGCATGAACCGCACCATGAACCTCCCCGCCCTGCAACGGATTGCCATGGAGTTTGAGCGTGAGAACGACATAATGGAGCAGAGACAAGAAATGATGGACGATGCCATCGATGATGCCATGGATGTTGGTGTCGAAGAAGAGGGCGACGAGGTCGTAGAGCAGGTGTTGGAGGAGATTGGAGTCGACCTAAACCAAGCTGTGAGTGGCTCAGCGACTCCTGACAGATTGGGCCCTTTTCTAACTAGAGTGCGCAGTTCGGAGAGACGCCCACTGGTCTGCAGTCCGATAAGGTTCCCGAGAACAGGGTGGCTCAAGCAATCGGTGGGCCTAGTGGAGGTGGTGATTCTGCGGATGACGACCTTCAAGCCCGCCTTGATAGCCTGAGAAAGTGAAGGCTACCACCGTTCGCAAGCGCTGTCTCTTTCCCGGGCTGTAGTAATGTTTTCTTGGTTGTTGTTGGTCTGAAGCGAGTACACTTGTCACGGAGAATAAGATGAGACGAGAAGAGTATGACGATTAATGCCTGACATAAACAGAATCCTCACCATACCCTCCTCGATGCCACGGCTCTTCCTTCGTTTTTTTCCCCCGTCCAGCCATGTCTACATCGACCCATCCGGCCGGTGCGATTTGGTTAGGGCACCATTTCAAAAATCCAATGAGGGTGATAGTATGCTTGGTGGAATGCCTGGCAATGGCCCAGGTGGATTATACCCTGGCGCCGGTGCCGGCGGTGCTGGTGAACATTACGGTCCTACTCACGAGGAGGTCGACTAAATAAGTCCGATTCGTGATTGACCTGCTCGTTTTTCTTTACGGCGTTATATTGTGCGAACGGCATCCTGAGGGCATGGACGCTGGCTTTACCTGGGCTTTATTCACGACAATTACACGGAACAAGTGTCGTGTTTTACGGCTCACATCATGCGGGTATATACCAGTATCGATTATGTCAAGGGCGCCCAGCTTTTCCAACGAGCTGGGTTGTTTGCGCCCATCGACGATCCCGCCGGCTATGCTCCGCCATCCTGCCGAGGTCAACCCTCTCTTCGCTGACCCGAACTCTGCTAACGTCTACAAGTCGCCCTGGGCGCGAATTACGGCATCCATGAAATAGCCGAGATTCGCCAGAACTCCTTCCCGAGCCTATTTTCTTCAAAAATGGTAGAAGCGTCCCCGTCCGACCATGCCAGGCTCCGGGCCATCGCGCTCTATCTCACCACGTGTACATATCTCTCGCATTCAGAACTATACACGATCTGACTGAGGATACGGCTCATTTCTCTATTCTGTTACCGCTGAGGTCTAACCAATATCTGACGGAGTGGCCCACGCCTATGAATGCTCTTATTATGGTATCCTTCCTCCCGCAAGTAGTCCAGCCGGCCCTTGATACTCCTCCGGACCTGCCTTATCTAGTCGGAATGCACGAATCAGCCGCGCATAAGGACCGCGGGCGCGAAATTGGGCAAAATGTCTCAAACTGAGAAATCCCGATGAATTAGGAGTATTCTCTATCTAGAAGGAGAAGCACGGAGGTTCACACGCCGGAAAACAGAGAGGGATATCGTCATCGGCAGGTGAAGCGCATTGAACGCCTGGTGTCAGAATTCAGCATTGTCAATGGCCTGCATTTGCGAATATAGATCACGCTTGTAGGTCGCGTAGTCAAGAGAGAAGATGATTGTACTCTATTACCCTTAGCAGTTCCATACATGCGCCGATGAGTGAGCGTGCGTATCATCTATCCATAATACAGAGATATACATACCTTACGCACGACGGTATTATGCCAACGCTGATCAGGCTCTATCCCCACCGCGTCACGATGCATACTATCATACCTTCAAACGAGTAGAGCGCCGTTGTGTACAAAATGCGTGTTTATGTGGGTCCTGACCAGTCTGGTCTGCTGCCCAACCGAGCCTTGTTCTTTGTTAACGAGCGCGGGAAGATCACCGTGCCGAGGCTCCACGTGTCGGGTAGAGAGAGATTGTGGCTTGCTTGCTTGGGATTGAGCCGTTGGAGAATTTTAAGAGTCAAATGTGATAATGATAAGGGAAAAAGGCAAAGAGGTCTGTCTCTCCCTCATGGTGTATGCCTGTCTAAGGACAGTTGGAGTTGGTTTGCTGGAGTTTAAGGGTATTAATATCGATGTCTTGAATATTCTATACAATTACCTTTTGTAACTGTGTTTCCTGGAATTGAAGAGAGACACGAAGACTATAACTTCTTCTGCTTCAATAAATCAAGCTGTTGCTAAGATGGCAGCATCTTAGATACCCCTTTCATTGCCATTTCAACTGCAAAATGCCAAGCGAAGACATGAGCCAATCAAATTGCGGAAAACAGGGGCAATGCAGGGTTGATATCCAATAACATTTAGGCTTGGCATTTTGCAGTTGAAATGGCAATGAAAGGGATAAAGTTCCCCGATGATATAACTAGGCATATGTGCGATGCTTGGTAAAAGGTTACGGAACTGCGCTGCGCTGGCCGGTCAGGACCGGGATCCCGGGTAGGTAAGCCACGGCCACGTGCTGTCGGCCGCAGCTGTGGCCAAGAACTATATACGCCTGTCCAGTCATCTAATCGTTGCTTTTTGTCTTTTATATGCCGAGGGAAGTTTATAACTATAGACATTGCAACCTTACGTCCGACTCGAAATGATGTTTGTTAGGAGAGAACTATAGGCCTTCGGCAGAGCGCCTATGTAATTAGTGCAAAACACAGAGATTCTATTATTAGATTGGGCCAGTAACAATTAACAGATGCATAGGTAAGTACCTATCGGGTACATAGGCGGGAGGAGCTAGAGGGAGGTAGTACACATGTAATGTGATTGAATAGGAGGCGGTCGTCGGGGTTCACTGCAGCTGCAAACCAACCAACTCACTGCCTCCCTAGGGATTTTCCTACACGCAGGGAACCAGGAAAACTAAAGGCATTGATCAGAGAATAAACGCTGTCCTGTTGTTTTTAAATATGAAAACATACCTATCAAACACATATACAGCGTAGTAGCGCATGGCTACCCATGTACCTACATAACAGGTAGGAACTATAACGGGCAAGTACCTCCCTCCACAGTGTACCATAGGTTGGTGGTAGGTACTCGAGCTACTGTAGATGTGCTGTGTTTGATAGCATCCCCGCAGTTACCTCAAGGTCACAACTCCTCCTGCTCCCCGCCGCCACCACCATGACCACTACCTACCACCGTTACCACGCTGCTTACAGTAGAGGTACTACCCTACCTAGGTAGGTACACTGGTGCACGTCCCCCCCTCTCCCCCCTCCATCGTTCTTGAAGCATCTCTCTTGTCAACCCCACGATTTATCATCCATTTTACCCTACCACCCACCTGCAAGTTCATTACTACCCCTACCTCTCTAGACCAAACCACTGTACCTACTACTATTTACAACCTACGTCCACGACAATCTTATAATACGACTATATAACAACACCAGAGCGAACCCACGGCCAGCTCTACCGTGTAAACTAAACCACCACCGATGCTTTTGGCATCTGGTGCCCCGAGCTCTTTTGTTTGCGCCGTCCCCGACAACAAACTCCCTTGCATGACGTCGATCCTCTTGTCTCGTGTGTTCCACCGGTAAGTACAACTTTAAGAAAAATCTTGTCGCATGATCTCGTCGTGCCTTGCAGACACACACACATAGACCAGACAAACATACCCGACCTATTATTGGTACTATCCGTCAGTCAATCACCTACCAAACTCCCTACTTCCTTACCTGCCCCTCCTATCCATCCATCCACCCGCCAGTCTGGCTACCTCCCTCCTTACCTACCTACTTACATCCTTAATTTCCCCAAGGTCAAAATTGTCTACACTATATCTACTGTGTTCACGGTCTATCTACAATTTATATACCGGCTGTGTCCATATTAACATTTGCGATTGCCTGCAAGAATAACAACCAAGAAAAGAAACCTAGCGTTGTCATATTGTTCTCTTCCTCTCTCTTTCCTATACGCCATTAAGTAAGCAAGGAGGCAAGCAAGCAAGCAAGCAAACAAAGATTCATTCCGTGAAGCCGTGTTGGCACAGCATTGTGTGTGCGTGTGTCTCTGTCCCTCCGTCTATCCGCTTGTCCATCTTCTGTCCGTCCACCCGTCCCCCGTTTTCTGCCTGCCTGCCTGCCTGTCTGTCCATCCACCTACATAATCTCCTTCTCCATCCTTTGTATCCCCTCGATTCACTCATCCCCTTGCCTCTATGCCTTTGTCTCAGTTTGCGGCCCGCTCCCAAAGACATTCACCCTTGGGGCTAACGTTGTGACTAGTCGTGTTTCTCTTTAGACAAGATAACAAGCGAGCATTGCTCGTATTCTGCAATTACCATTGCAACCCCTGCTTATATGACGACAAATCGAACTGCGACAAATTGAGTCCCTCTACTCATTCTACCGTCTAGATCTTTACCCGAATTTCTTGTCGTGCCACGGTAGCCCTTCGTTGCCCAGTATAGTCTTGCGGTCCCTTGTTGTGTGCATTCGACATCTGATATTCGGCATCAGCCCGATCTCCTCACTCTCGCCTGCTACCCCTGTACATACCCGACGTACTACGAGCCTGCGTGTAACTGCGGTCTTCACCCTTCCGTTCCATCTCCGAAAATCTGGCAGGAAACAAACGTCGCAGTCTCTCCTCTCAAGGAGGTCTGCTGAATAGGATGTTTGGTGGCGGCTCCAGTTCTTCGGCCGCCAAATCCGACACCCCGCCCGCTTCGGATCCCTCCGCCAAATCCGACCTCCATCCCGAAGAGTCCAAGACCGCGTCGTCCCCCGATGGTGCCCCCAAGCTCCCCGACCAGGCCGCCAGTGGTGAGAAGCGCAGCGGTAATGGCAGCCCTCCCGGCCGACAGAACCCCGACAACAGCGCCGCCGAGAAAAAGCGTAGGAGTAGTGGCGTGGGATCCAAAGCGAGCAACTTCATAGCGAGCGCAAAGAACACTCTCAATTTCCAGTCCAGTCGGTCCGACACCGGCATGTCGGCGCGCACGCCTCTGCAGAAGCTGGGCAAGCAGGACCAGGCACTGGCCGTGCCGCAGGGTCAACACAATAACTCGGCAGGGGAATCGCTCCCTGGCCCGAGGTCTACATTTCGCGTCGGGGTATGGGAGGATCGGAATAAGAAGTGCCGACGCACCATGGAAGATACGCATGCTTTCCTCTACAACTTCTTACCTACACCTGCTCCTCTCCTAGCGGGAGAGTCCGCCGACAAGAATTCCAAGTCGCAAAGCTCGGCAGAGGACAACGATACCCAAGCCGAGCCGACGTCTCAGGATATGATCGAGACCGATAATGGTTATTTCGCCATATTTGATGGGCATGCTGGCACTTTCGCCGCTGACTGGTGTGGCAAAAAGCTCCACCTCGTTCTTGAAGATATTATCCGTCGCAATCCAAACGCTCCTATACCTGAGCTGCTTGACCAGACTTTCACCAGCGTCGATGCGCAGTTGGAAAAGCTGCCGCTTAAGAATAGTGGATGTACTGCGGCCATCGCCGTTCTGCGCTGGGAGGACAGGGTTCCTAGTTCGAGCTCTGCCACCGGTTCCCAGGCTATTGCTCCGGCAGCCGCAGTGGCCTCCAAGACTCCTGACGCATCAAAACCTAAGGATAGTAAGTCCGAGGATGACGGGAACACCATAGCCATCCCAGAGTCAACTCACGCAAGATTAAAAGGTACCGCAACACGACAACGAGTGCTCTATACAGCCAATGTGGGCGATGCCCGTATCATTCTGTGCCGAGCTGGCAAGGCATTACGGCTCTCTTACGACCACAAGGGAAGCGATGAGAATGAAGGAAAGCGCATCGCCAATGCCGGTGGATTGATACTCAACAATCGTGTCAACGGCGTGTTGGCTGTGACGAGAGCACTGGGAGATACATACATGAAGGACCTTGTCACTGGCCACCCTTACACCACGGAAACAGTGATTCAACCTGAAGTGGATGAATTTATTATAATTGCTTGTGATGGGGTAAGATATCATATCCGCTTCTCTTTCGTCACCTTTCACATATATATGTGTTGCTTTTCCCCCCTGTCTTCGCTGTGGCTGACGTAAGATTTTCAAGCTCTGGGACGTATGCTCAGACCAGGAAGCAGTTGACCTCATCCGTGACAAACCAGATCCTGTAGCAGCTTCTAAGATTCTGGTCGACCATGCTCTCGCTCGTTTCAGCACGGACAACTTGTCATGTATGATCATTCGATTTGACAAGGCCGCTCTCCTCGACCAGAACAACAAGGACCGACCTATTGGTGTAGAGGGCGATAGTACAGGTGAAAGTGGCAAAGTCAGCGAAGCTGAAAAGATTGTCAGCTCAACTAAGCAGAAGATTGCCGAGGGAGATACGCCGGCCGTAGGTGTGTCTGCGAGCAACAGTGGCCGCGGACGCGACCCGACGCCTATCGATGAAGAAGACACGTTTACGCCCACCGTAATTAAAGAGTCAGTCGAGGAAGAAGAGACCGTGGATGAGGATGAGGTCGATGCTCCGGAAGTTAGCGCCAAAGGGGTCACGGATAAAGACGCAATCGCCGCAGCGACTGATGCTGATGCCGCCAAGACCGGCGCGGAAACAATATCGTAGCTTCACGAATTACATGACTTGCAGATGTTCGCAGTAGATCGTTGGTATGGCTATTTCATGAAGAATGGGTGGGTGAGATTTAGTCATGATACACGCTTAGTCAGGCAACCGGTGAGCTTGGGCTACTGTCAGATTTAGGATTCATGGACCTGTTGTTATGGGGAGTGGTCTTTCTTCTCTTTTTTTAGTCCCGAGTTGCACGGCGTTTTGCATTACTCGTTTATTGCGGCATCGAACTCACCACCCGCCCACCCGCCCACCTGTCTTGGTTCATCAGGGTTGGGTTGAGTAGGTTGGTTGGGGGGTTTTGGTTTATTTGTATGTATGATGATGGATGGATGGGTCATGGCCTTAGAAACAAGTTCGAGATAGGTAGGGAGATGGTATGGTATGGATTCGGGTTTTGGAAGGCAGCGGCAGCGGGTGATTGATTATCTGGGAAGTAGGGTAGCGTAGGGTAGGGTAGGGTATGATTGATCATGAAATAAATGGAATGCAGCGGAATAGAGCGAAACAGAACCAGTCTGTCAGTCAGTTTATCAGGCAAGCAAGCAGGCAGGCAGGCAGGCAGGCAGGCGGGATTGTCTCATCAATTATCCCATTGCATCGGGGTTTTCTTGTTTTTATTTATTATCATATCTGTAGACCTTGTTGCTTCACTGCTTAAATTCTGTGATGCCCTTTTTTTTTTTTTCTTATTATAGTTGTTATTGTCTATATTTTGATATTGTCGATATTGGTGAAATTGTGGCAAGCGTGAAGAAGATAGAACAAGAAAAGACGGTGGTGTTTGTTAAGGCAGCGGAGAGAGGGGGGAAGGAAAAGGAGAAGGGGAAGGGAAAGGGGAAGGGAAAGGAGAAGGAAAAGGGGTAAACGGCTCAGCTAGCTGACCGGGCGTATTCTTGTCGGTTATGAGTATCTACCTATATGCTCTGCGACGATGACTTCGGGATACGATATGCAAATACGATGAATTGAGAATGCGATGTAGTATATATGTCCGCTATAATACGTAGTTGACCAGTTCTAGAGTGATACGAATCAACAGAATAAGTTACAGCGTGTACAATGCTCAGGAGGGAAGCTTAGAAGCACAGAGCTCTGCGCGATGATTTCATCACCTGGTAAACATAGTTAAACCTCATTTTTATACTTAAAAAATACACAGCTTGTGTCAAGGCGCTGGGCTTGGGAGCAGTGATAAGCACGAGTACTTTATTCCAGTATCCTAAGTCCGTGTATATTTATTGCGCTCTTGCTTTTTGCTGCTTCACCCTCTCCTGCTTCATGATTTGTTTTGTTTTTGCTTTTCTCTTTTTATGTCTTGAGGTAGGCAAGCTATAGCTTTTACAGAGCCAACCTCGATCTCTGCCCCGCGTGAAGAGCTATTGCCAGTCATACATTATTATATATCATCGTGGACTAAACATCTTCATAGGTTTCAACAACTGATGGGGGAAAAGGAGGGAGAAAAGGAAAAGGAAAATGAGGAAAGGCAATAAGAAAAAGAGGCATGTTCAAGTTTCCTTACAGCTATGCTTGATCTTCACTCATTCTCCAGTGACATTGCTTTCTCCTATACTTGCCTAGTTGTCTATGTTAGTCGCTTTACAACTGCGCAATCAACTAATAATCAATATTCCATTCAATCAAAATCGGTCTGCGTCACTATTCAATTGAGCGATGTAAGTGCACCTATAATTAGTACTCTAGAGACATTTAAGCACGCAGGCTTCTATCATAACAGATATATATACCAAACCTCCTACTTAGCACTTACTAAATAGGTACTCTAGGGTTAACAGCTACGAGGTTAATCTCATAAGGGATACCGCGATAGATGAGAATATAAGATCATTTAGCTTATCTAAGGTAACAGAGAGTAAGGAGAAACAAGGAAATAAAAACAGGAATTCATCCGCGTTGGTCGTGTTCAATCTGTAATCCCCTATCCCTTGAAGCCCCCTATTTCGTCTCCTATGCAGACTCGGCATTTAGTCAAGAACATGACCCCTTTTAGCCTCACCTACACTACTCACCTTACTGCACCATATATTTACCTTGTTGCTTATCTCTCTCCATCTCCATCTCTCTGTCTTGCAACTCAGGTAAAGAGCCAGATTCGTCCTGATTGACCGATCTAACATGAGTTGCGTAGCACTTGCTTCCCAAGCAGGTTGCAACCACCGTGTCCTACACGATTATCGAGCTTGCTACTTCAGTTAGCTCAAAGATGTCAATCTATGTTATTCATTCCGATTCATCTTCAGTCGAGTAATCATCATCAGTCAGCCAGTCATCCTCAGTCGCGTAGACATCCTCAGTCGGATAGGCATCCTGAGTCGGGCAGTCATCCTGAGTTGAGCAGTCATCCTCAGTCGAGCAGTCATCCTCAGTTGAGTAGTCATCCTCAGTCGAGTTGTCATCCTCAGTCGAGGAGTCAGACTCCGTCGAGGAGTCATACTCCGTCGGATATTTGTATTCTGTGACGATACCCTCATCTGGGTGTGATGAAACCACCACAACTCGTTTCCTGATGGTTTGGAGTCTCTTTGCGTATGCCATTAGGCTCTCATCTCTCATCTGTCTCCATTCCCATTTCATAGGGATGGGTAGGCTCGCGACTCCCGACCAAGCTCGAACTAAACCCCCTCCATGAATAGCCGAGGTCATGAGTTTTGGCTGGTCAGAGAACCTGCTCACCAGTAGCCAGTCGATAACCTGCTGGTGTCCACGAGCAGCATCGACTACATTCCATTCATGTCCGTTCGTCGTGTATCTCAATCGTGCGCCCTTTCGGACCAGATATTTGACAGCTTCAAGCTGGCCATTGGCTGCCGCTATCATGAGCACCGTCCCTTTATCGCAGCATTCCCACTCTAAATCAACCCCGACGGCAAGAAAGTTATCCAACGCCTCGACTACGCCTAAAGATGCAGTTTGATAGAGCAAACTATCTTCTCCCGTAGTAACGGAGTTGGAATAAAGTGGCGTCTGCTGATTACTGAGACACCGGCTGATAAGATGATAGCTCTTTGTTATATTGATGAGTGCGGTCGTCGTATCCCCACAGTCTTGTTCAGACATCACTCTCTTCAGCGTTTTTACATCCCAGTTGATATTGCGGATCGCGATAATGCCGATGCGTCTCCTTAACAGCAGTCGTAAGTATGTTTGTGATAAGTGACTCATGGCGTAGTGAACAGCGGAGTGGCCGTTAACGTTCAACTGAAAGGGGTCGATGTCTTGCGCAAGTATAAAGTCCCAGACCTTGATATGGTTGTAAGTAGCGTCTTGTATAGCCAAACATGCCAAATTCGTCTGCAAACCATTGACCTGACTCTGCCAATTTTCGTTTGACGAACTCAGGAGCTTCACCATGTCAAAGTGACCATTGTCGCAAGCCATCATCATAGGACTATCGCCGTACCGAGTGAGAGCGCATGGATTTGCGCCACTTTCCATCAGCAATTTTCCCACCTTCAGTGACCCCTGCTGTGCAGCAAAGTGTAGAGGTGTATAACCGTCGGTGTCCATAAAGTGGACATCAGCTGACGTCTTTAAAAGTAATTTAGCACATACGGCTGCATCCAACGATGCTGCGTTGTGCAGTGCTGTCATGTGGTCATCTGTAATGTCTGGTTGATTCACTAACTTGTTGAGAAAGGAAGAAGTATCGTCCCATCGTGTGGCGGTTTGATGCGATGGCCTGCCAAATGTTAGCTTATTGACTGGTTGCTGGCTTTGTCATTCCCGTAGCCTACCGTTCGGGGAACGAAACAAGTTCTTTCCTTATGGCTTGCAATAAAACCTTAAGCCCGACATAGTTGTTGTTTTTAACCGCACTAGTCAGGGGGCTTCGTGGAAGTGATAGAAGCTCGCCCTTTTCTTCGAAATACTTTGCAACAATTTCGGGAAGCAGATCATTATACATCGGTTCTGCTGCCGCTGCCTCTAGACCAGTCGAGAATTCAGGCATGCGCTTCCCATAGAAGACTGTTGAGACCCGTGCTCCTTGATTTATCAACCAGCCAACGATTTCAGGCGCTCTCGAAGTGCAGATAGCATACATCAAAGGAGTAACCGGCCATGGCTCGTCCAGTTGAACTTCCACCGGACAACCTTGACTTAACAAGTGTTTGCATGCCTCAATATCATCGCGGTCGAGTGCATCTCTCAAAACCTTTGCCATCGGGCCTAGTAAAATTGGAACTTGCCTAGTGGCGGTATTATCTTGAGCGGTCCGTAATAGCTGGATTAACGCCTTATTGCCGGTCTGGTAGGCGTAAGCTAGGGGAGTCAGTCCAGAGCTGCAAGCTTTCGACTCAGCGCCTAGTGACAAGAGTGTTTGAACGGTGCGAATCTCCTCTCTCTGGACTGCCAAGTGGAGTGGGCAAAGACCGCCTCGGGCTGTAGCGTTGACATCACCACCTCGATCTTTCAGGAATTCTACCGCGCTCGGTCCACCAAATCGTGCTGCGTAGTGCATAGGAGACTCCATGTCATCGTCAATGGTCTCTACATCCAGTAGATTCCTATCGAGATAAAATCGCAAACACTCGACGTGACCGTGATAAGCAGCTATATGAAGTGCACTTTCTCCCGAGCAGATCTCATCCTCTCTCGTGAGTTTGAACCTGCGATTCCAATTGGTCGACAGATTTCGTTCAGCGGAAATGGTTGCGATTCTGGAGAGAATGGAGGCATGGTCACAAGATACCGCTTCAAATGCGACATCGAAGCCGTCAATATCCGTTTGCCATGGATCGGCCCCGAAATCGAGGAGGATTTCGGCACATAAGTTGTTATCCTCATGAATACTCCAAATAAGAGGCGGGCTCACGAAACCGTCTGGTCGGTGATCACAGCTCAGGCCAGCCTCAAGAAGCCGCCTCAGCTTCCAGGTGACTTCATCACTGGGCAGATATAGAAGTCCTAGAGTGTCAATCTTCTTGCCATTTTCGATTAGCTTGAAGCTCTTGTACTCTGAGAGCAAGCAATTGAAGCTCTCTTCGCTTATCAAGGCTTCCGGAGAGCAAGCCAGCTCCAAAGCAGACATGGCTGAGCCAATCCGCAATTCGGGGTCGACACCTTGCTTGAGCAACCATTGTATCAGCCGGGTGTCATCCTCAAGTACGGCTTGGGAAAGCAGTTGCGTGATTGACGCATCTTGTAACGCGCTATCCCAACAGCTACTCGCCGCCCCGATTTCAAGAATAATTTCAGAAAGAGTAGGCCACAAATTGCCGTTGAAATTGTCCAGCATATTTTTTGGCTCTATAGAACCAGGAAGCCGGGGATAGGGGTCTTCTGCGCCCTTTTGGTCCTCTCTTTTCGTGGCAAAGACAATATATGCAGCGAGCGGTTTCAAGGCTGGCATATTGTTTGCAGCTTCATAGGCCAATAGGGCGCCTCTGTCGACAATATAATCCAACATCTGTTTCCATTTGTGTTCGGGTTCTTCTTTATCTAGAGAGGCAGTAATAATTGCCCGGCACATAGCCTGCCACAGATCTGGTCCGTATTCTGAACATGATATGTCAACGTCCGTAAGCAATATTTTGAATAATTCGAAAATGTCATGATTGATTGGCTGCAAATGACGACTGGCTTTGTCCAAGAATGCCTCGAGTGGGATTTCGCCGCGGTCCTTAGTCCTCAATTGGCAGTGGGGGAACAATTCCACCAGCAGCATTGCACACTCAACGCTTGTGTTCAGTCCGACGGAATGCAGAGGACTCTCCGAGTTGGCATCTACCGGGTCGAGTCCGCACCCCACATCTAGTAGCTTGTGAACGATCTCGGCAGATCCGATTGATGCTGCGTCTCGGAATAAATGGGATTCGCTCTTCCAAAAGTCGGGTGAGGGACAGTGCTGCATAAGGATGAATACGGACTCCTTGTGCCCCTCAGCCAGCGCAACACGAAGGGGTGTCTGGCCGCACTCTGACTGGAGACCCAGTGCGGTCTTCTTTTCATCTTCTATGGTGAGAAGGAGCCTCAGGATCTTTGTAGAGTTCGATTCAGCAGCAAGGTGCCAGACAGTCTCCAGGTCATGGTCCTGTACAATAGTGCTGATATGGTGTTCAATCAGGACCCTGAGGAAGTCTTCATCATCGTCATCCGAGCATTCATGGACGAGTGTGCTCCCATCTGTCAATACAATATCAACAGAGCAACCAACCTCTAACAGTAGTTTGAAACAATTGACTGCTCCAAAATAAATTGCTTCGTGCATTAGCGTCCAGTTCTCATCTTCTGTCTGCTTTCTGATGGATTTGACTTGGTCTAATCCACCACTGTCAATAAATTTGCGCAAAGCATCCACATCATTATTCTGGATGGTGTTCCATAGGAAATCACGCACGAGATCCCGACTGGCTCCTGGAGTGACATAGTGGCTGAATAATTGGTCTGGGACGTCCAGCCCGATTTTCTGTGCAACTCGCGACGTGATCAATTCGAATAGGCGAAATCTTGCGCTCGTCAAGTCCTCTGGTGTCTCGAAAGCTTTCTGTAAATATACGAGTCCTTGCTCTAAACTATCACTGAAGTAGGAGACTCGTTCACAGCTGACAAACTCTTGGAAGTGGTCCAAATCCTCATCACACACCTCGGCGCCGGCTTTGATGAGGTCCCCTATTATCTTGAAATTTGTGCCGTGCAATGTGGGTGATAACGAGAGCCTCAAAATTGAAATTTTCTGAAAAGGCGAAGAGAAATGAGACAGGACACTGGCATCTGCGTCGAGAAGGATTTGTACAGTACGGTGCCTAGCCTCTGGGGCATAGCCTCGGAGCTGCTCCTCTGCCTTGAAACCATCATGTAACACGTCTATATCAGCAAAAACAGCTAGGCCGCCTACTGCACAATGCAGAGGCGTTCCGTAGCGACTCTTAATGTCTACTTCTACACCACGTTCCAGTAGGTGCTGACAGATGCCGGGTAGTCCTAGTGCCGCAGCCAGGTGTAGAGTAGTAAAGTCAGGTCTGAGAAGAGCGGATATGGTAGTAAGAGTGACTTCCTCGGACTTTCCAAAAGCAATTTTTCCGCAATAATATAATAAGTCTCCCTCGTCATCAACCAGACAATGACGAACAAGTTCCAATGCCCACGCCTGAAAACTCGCCGATTTTCTTGCATCGAATAGGACCACGAGAAGACGGAAAATGCTGTCGTTTTCCATTTCGTCAGTGACAAAGTCTCGCCAATTAATTGCTGCAAATTCGTAAAAAGGCCGAGAACTGTTTCTCTCCGCGATGTATACGGTCTCTAAGTCGTTTGCCTCCGGGTATCTTTCATAATTTCTAAATGTAAGATACTTGAGACATAGCCGACCCAACACTAGGTTAGCCTTTTCGTGGTTTACATGATAGAAGTTCAGAGTAGGATGTGTAGAGCAGGTTTCGACAAGAAATTCTTGGACGGTGAAATGCGAAAACTCGAGCATTTCGCCGTCTGGAGACGTGCGTATGAGACTGCTGCACCATAACCTTATCTCGCTCTCGTCAATGACCTCATCTTCTTCGAAAGTATCCGCGTCATCTGGCACAGAGACTGCCTCACAGAACCCCTTCATGCTTATATAATAATGTTTATAGATCAGAAGCAGGCTCCTTTGTACTATCGTTTGCACCTGTTTGTTTTTTGAGGCCTGAACCTTGTTCAGAATACGCTCGTACGTAGAGTCAAGTGTTGGTGGAAGTTTTCTAAGGGCGATCCGGCGAGCTCTGTCCGTAGGAAGTTCGCAGAGGTGATCAATCTGGCAAGTTACCCAGCGAAACCTTCTTAGTTAGCTCTTGCTACGTCTATATCCTGAGAGTGACTCCAACTTACATCCCTTGGGCTCCTTGTGTTAGTTGCGATATTATCTCTTCTTTAAGGGTCACATCCCGCAGTCTAAGCTTTCTAGATGTGATGCGTTGCTCCAGCTCCGCGGCTACATATAGCTTGACATCTTCGTTGTCTGCTTCAACTTCCATATGTTCGAATTTCTCTTCAAGTACTTCGCGGATGTGGATCTCATTTCGACTTAGAAGAGCCATTGTGATGCGCTTAGTATCCTGGGGTAGACGTGAAAGAGCTTCGACTACAAGCCCAGAGTCATCGCTGCATTCGTCTAGCCCATCAACTATGATATAAAGCTGATCAAATAACGAAGACATCCGGCCTAGAATATCAGCCAACGATTTTGTGGAAGGTCTTCCCGGGACATGCGAATGACTCTTCAAGCCTTCATAGCATTCCTGAAGTATTTGGAACGCCCGTGTGTCTTGTCTGGCGATTTGCGATGCCAAAGAAGAGAGGATATTGAGAATATCCTGTGTTGTCTCATCTTGGTAGGAGCAGAAGAAATAAGCTACAGCTATCTGGCGAGTGCTTGAATCGTGATTGGACCCTGTAAGCTGCAGACACTCGGCTATGATGATACTGGAGATGACAGACTTCCCGGCCCCCGGGATCCCACTGATCCATAGCCCTAAACCCGGGGAATTCTGCCATTCTTGGAAGACTTGGCTTTGTGTGAACCATTGACATGTGTGGGGATGGCGACGACTTTTGTACATATCGAAAACGGACCGATTGTCGATCTTTTTAGCAAAAAAGTCTAGAACCTCTTGTGTAGTGCGATCCAGTGTGATCTTAGTCTCTATGTCCAAGATTTCACGGACAGTGGCTTGAACGCTGTCCAGCTGATTACCAATTTTCTCCTGAGTTGCCAAGCAGTCCCTGAGCTTTTCAAATGTGTCTGCATTGACAGCAAGGTCGATTGTTTGCTTATGACGTTGCATGCTTTGGACAAGTTCCTTCGTCTCTGACGCTGAGAAGGGCCAGCGTAGGCGTGCTTGGACCCTCTTAATCCTCGATGACGAATTGAAGTCCTGTTCTGCACTCCCCAAACTTTTTTGAATATGATCCAGGATTTGCTGGCAGTCCAAGACCAGCTTGACCGTGAGATTAGGTTTTTGTGACTGGATGTTGCTTGCGCTTGTAGTAGTCTCCAAGTCATAAGCAACTAATGATAAGCTATGCAAGAGAATGGTGAAGTTCTTCAACTCGCTCAGTAGAGTCTGAACTTCTTTACTCAATTCCTTGGCCAGCCTTGTATATCTAGTTGTCGCTCGGAACACGAGATCGGCAAGGGAAACCAAGCCGGCAATCAATGCTGAGATGGAAAGAGGATCCATTGTTGATCATTCAAAAAAGCTAGCGGAAGAATTAGGAGGAAAAGACCGTCGTCGATTTAGTTCAAGGGGCGGAAAAGTGCTTAGAGTGGGCAAGCCTTACTCAAGAACGACTTGAAGGGAGCCCGGCTCTATAAACAGCCCACCAGGAAGACGTACGTAGAGGCAGTGGCCTGTGGCGCAGAGAATTGCTAGGCAGAGCAGCCAGCCTACCGAGTCGCCATGCAAGCCAAATGATACCGTAGGTAGCTTCGACCAGTTGCAACTAGACATTAGAGAACTGCCAAGCCATGCGAAGCGCGCAATGCCACCCAAGGCTCTCCTGAAGTAAGCCCAAGAAATGCCATAACGAGGCTTCCGCTCGCCCCAGGATCGTTGAAGAGGAGACAAGGCAGACATTATCGTGTCATTGATATACCTAGGTAGTTTCAGTCCAGGACTCTGGCAGACTCGCCTCAGTTTCTTTCGCTTATCTCTATATTGAGGCAGCGTTCAACACAGCCCAAGTATTATTTTGATTGATTGGCAAATAACTAATAGACCCCTTCCGCATCAAACCCCTACTTACCCACCCCTGCCTACCTACCCCTACCTACCCATCCCTACTTATCCAACACCTCTACGGAGGGTTTGGCCAAAATTAAGTGGCGTGCTTAAAGTAGAATTACAGTACGAGCGGCTGAGGGACACTGGCAGAACTGCCTAATTAGGAAATGAGAACCAAAAGACGACAACAACTGCGAACAGCCCGAACCGATGAAAATCCTAATTATGTAAGTCAGCTACGGCCCGAGGCACTAGTGGCCCAGCTGTAAGTAGCTGTCGACTATTACCTATTTTGGTTAAACTGATATCTACACCGTATAAGAGCTCATTTATTGGCACGTTACATGGACGTTGAGCATGACACTTAGTTTTGGCCAGAACCTCCGTACAGTACACCTTATATTGCCTAACTTCGCTAGCTATTGTTGGATAATACGCATTTTAGGACTATGGCCAATAATGGACCGGTACCCCGCCAATTTTTCTTTGACGCAGTGGTGAATCCGACAGCTATCGAGTTGACCACGCTGACCATGTTGACCGAGTTAGCCGCGCGTTAATATATAGCTGTATAAAAGGTCCCTAAACTGCAATTCTAAAAATAGCAGTTGGTTAATAATTACGGAGGTTTTGGCCAAAATCAAGTGGCATGCTCGAAGTAGAGCCACAGTGCGAGCGGCTGACAGCTACTGATAGAGTAACCTGATTAGGAAAAATATTTTTAAGACCATGCCACCTGCAAGCAGCCCGACCCGATAAATTTAAAGATTACGTAAGTCGCTGACGGCCCGGGGCGCTATCTACCCAACTGTGAGCGTGCTGTCAACTATGACTATTCCGGTTAGACCTATAGCTATACAGTATAAGTGGTAAATTATTGACACGTTACGTGAACGTTGGCCATGCCACTTAATTTTGGCCAGAACCTCCGTAATTAGCAACCAATTGGCGCAAGCCAATCACGAAAACTAGCATGCCACATGGAACATATTAGTGCCTACCAATAACCAGTCTATCACTCGCTGCTGTTCACAAGCAGCAACATTCATATCAATCCCCTCGTTATCCAAGGAATTCCTATCTGCTGTTACCAAAATCTGCCATTCCACGCAGAACTCTAATAGACTAAGTAAAATGAGCATCAATGAATCGTAACCAAGCTGTAACATGTGCTCGTCTTGCAGAAGCCTTATACGCTGTTTGTTTACAGAAAATATCTCCATTATACAATTTCAGACCTTTGCAACGCGGTCTTAGCGTGGGAGCGTCATCCGCGGACTTGACATTTCAAAAGTCTCTGTGAGGCGTCCCACGGACCTTGTCACAGCGAGAGTCGTAATCGTTGAATATGATGTCCTCTTTCGGTCTCATATCGCTGCCATACCTCGACAAGTCACCGTCGTCTCGCTTCAGAGAATTCTCATTTGATTTGTGGTATTTGCATCAGTGTTCAGCTTGTCTCTTGGTCCTCCGTGCATACAGGAATACACGTAGATCTGGTGCACATATTTTTCTTTGGTTTCTGTTAGAGAACTATACAAGGTGTGTTTCCAGGTGGGATGAACATCTTTACTCTCCTTGATGTTTGCCCTGTCTGTATCCTGACACGGAAGGGGTCGTGTATCGTTTAGGAAGCAGGACAGACTGCCCGTAAGCCGCCGACGAGGAACCTGTTTCAGGTAGATTGATACTCTTGTATTTAAATGAAATGCTCGTTTATAACTACTAGCTAGATCTATGTCTAGTGTATATCCTTGAAGTGTCAGACTTGAGATTTGTTCTTCAAGACTCCTTCAGGTTTAAGCATGCATATACTGAGGGCATTCGAGCTCAAACGTAAGCACTAGTTGTGAATGTTAAAGCTGTCACTCCCGTTGGGTCGTGTTCATTTTACTCCTGTCTACCTAGTCGCATATGCTGTATGTATTGTGTTCTAACAGCTGCGGGAACAGTCGGTCGATTGTCACTGTATCTACCGTTGACTACCTTGTACATCATGTATGGCCGGGGGATGTTCTGGTGGGTCTCAAGCGACAGGAACTTTCGTAATCTTACAGTATTTCCTATCAAGGCTTCTTGCGAGCAGGGATAATAAGCGGTGATCTGAACATGTCATGGCGAAACTTGATTGCTACCCTCAATTCTATAACTTGATTGACGCAATCCCGCGCAAGGAAGACACAACCAATAAGTGAAATGGGAGGAGTGGCATCTATTCCGACCGACCCTTCACGGAAGGTCCAGGTCATTTCAGCGGGCTACTCGAGAACAGGGACCGTGTCGATGTCCCTAGCCCTGGAGAAGCTCCTCGATGGGCCGATTCTTCACGGAGGCACTCAAATCTTGGTTCGCGATGACGGTAAATACATTATCATCACGAGTCCCTATAGCCACTCAATACTAACAATCGCAGATTACTGTCTGACGTGGATCAAGGCGTATGAGGCCCGAGAGGCAGGTGATAAACAAGAGACCCTGAAGCTCGTTCGCAAAGCCACCGCGGGTTTCGTAGGGACTGCGGATCTACCACCAGCTGACTTCATTTCCGAGATGGTCGAGTTATACCCGGAGGCTAAGGTCGTGTTGGTCCGTCGGGATGCGAGTCGATGGTGGAATAGCATCGCAGCCCTGACGAGCCGCACAACACCGTCGTGGCTAGGTGTTATCCTTGCTCCGATCCCCGGATGGAGGCATCTCGCTACGTTCGCGCGACTCTACAGCCGCTCAACCTTGCGACTCGCAGGCTTAGACGACCCAAATGCAACCCCCAAGGATCTGATCGAGCACGGCGGTCCTCGTAAGTGCTGGTTTCGTGTCTTCTCCCGAGCTTTCTTCTTCTTCTTTCGCTTTCCGGGCTGTTATTCACATACACTATCACAGACATTCTTGAAGCCCACGAGGAAAAAGTCAGATCTCTCGTTCCGAAAGACCGGCTGCTGGAAATGGACCTCAACGATGGCTGGGAGCCGCTGTGCAAGTTCTTGGGGGTACCGGTGCCTCATGAACCGTTCCCTAGGGCCAATGATGCTAAAGCAGCAGACCAATACGCTACGAAAATTCTGTTAAAGGTCTTCATGTTGTGGCTATCTCTTCTTACCGGGGCTGGAGCTATTATCTACTTTGGCGTCTTACAGTGGCAGCGCAGATAGGAGGCCAAAGCTATTGACAATGAGTAAGATTAGTGTCCCTTCGTTATCAAAAAGAAGATCTCGGAACGATACAACATCAGGACATGCAGTTACCCGTCTCATGTAGGCTCCTTCCCTCGAACTACGTCACAGAACTGTACAATAGACTTGCACCATTTCTCCACGACTTCATGGGATCTTATCGATTACAGCCTACCTCCCCCTGCATTATCTAACGTGACGCACAGACCACATGCACCTAACAAAATCAGCTAACGCCTGTCCAGGTGGGTCGTAATGTCGCGAGACAAACTTTTTTTTTCTTTCTTTCGATGTATATATAAACCCACTGAAGCTCTCCCTCCAGTTCCTTCAATTCCTTTCACATCCAACTTTTTCATCCTCGTGCTTCTACTTCGTCGCAGTTATTCTCTCGAGCCACGTCTCGTTGTCCATCAGGTAAGCTCTATCCCAGTATTCTCTCCGCCTTTAAATATAGCTCTTCCCATCATGATTCAAATTTCCATTCATATTCGCAGTTTCCACGCTAGACGTCGCCTTGCAGCCCATACAGACGTACGATGAGCGTTATAATATGCCTTTCTTGGATGTATGACAGATGGTCTTTGCATTCGCTTTTTTTCTGACTGATCTCGTCTGGAGCTTTCGCTAATGCATACATGGTCATCAGAGAGTAGAAACACTCGGTCATAAACCAACAGAATCCTCCCACGCTTCCTCGACTACCACCCGCCGCCCTATCGTCACGATTCATAACAGCTCGATACCTGTCGATGCCTGATAGTGTGCTAGCAGAGTACGACTTTGGCCTGTGCTCTTCGTGAATGTCCAGCTAGATATCTCTGCGACGACACAGGATGAGGCCAACCAAAAACTACGTCGCCCAATGTTCCTGAGGGTAAGCGTTCGCGATAAGTAGCTCTACTTAGAGTCCTGGAGCTCGCTTGCCGATCAAGAACATGCCACTATGATTCGAGGCTGTTTGCCCTGATAGAACATAGAGCTCGTTGTGCGATTAGTCCAGTAAGTATCTGCTAGAGATGGTGACAGTAAGACTCCAAGTCGGCGGTAGAAGCTTAGACTTGACGTACCATTCAGGTTCGTAGAATTGCCTACAGCTCCACTAGGTCAAGGTTTGCTCGTAGCTCTGCTCAGATTCTGTCCGTGTCTACTCACGGGTCAAGCCGGCCCTGTTGCTAACCTGGTGTCATGACATGCCCGTTATATTCATATGGCACAAACACGTTATACACCGTCGGTCCAAAAGTCACGATTCAACAGTGACCTAGCTGTGACTAGTAACTGGACCAATGTCAATTACTGAGCAGCACTTTGTCGTCGCAGTACTCTTGGTAATAGTAGACACGAGGTTGGCCAACTGGACATTGACATATCGCGGCTGTTGTTCCTGAGGCCGTAGATATACTTCTTGGGCAACATCGCTCACCTTTGGCTCTCTCTCTCTTTGCCTGTTATAAACCTAAGTTCCTACTATGTGTTATTCGAGCATATCGAGAATGTTGACTGCTATCAATGCAGCGCTGTCTTGGATCTCTTAGCTCGCTTCCGAGTCAAGGTTACAACGAGGTTATTAGATGAGAGCACGTATGATTGCGTAGGATCGAGGGAGAACTGGGCACGTTTTTTGGTGATACTGTGTTACGCTGTAGAAGTGTTGACCTGGAGTTTGATGGAGCAAACACTTGCATTGTCGTTTGCTTTCCCATCGTGTACGAGGTCAGCTGGGCCGCCCCAACAACACAAGTGGTCTTGAGAGCAGGTCTTGTACAAAAGTAAAGAATCTGAAGCCGAGTATGCACGGAGTTCATACGTCCGTACCAGTACTCTCGCATGCGATATAGCCCATTCCGTGATCCCCCGGAATGGCGCCTTAAGTACTTCGTAAACCCTCGTCTGCCCCTGGGTAAAGATGCTGGACACGCTCTCAGTTTTATGCGGGTTAGACGTCGTACGCACTTTTTTTTCAAAAGGAGAAAACGTGTCACTAGTGAGTCCAGTGTCACGTTGATCTATGTATGCAACTGAAACTCCACGTTCTCTCACTTGCGAAACGTACATCACCAGGTTGACTTCTGCCCCGTGAAGGGACCGTAGCCCGACCCAAATCAGCTCGTTTGTGTATATGAAGAGGTCTTCTCAGTGATTCACGGTCGAAATAGATGCGCTCATATATCGGCTAGTCCATGTCTTCAAATAGAAGCTCACATTGATCTCTCAACTGACTACGTAAAAAATCTGCGATCAAAGTGGTCGAAACTTTCAGAATGATCGTTGCCTCGGTTCTAGCAGTGCTCCTAGCATTTGCTATCATATACCGCCGCTTTCTACGTAGGAGAACAAGCGATGAACTACCAGAACCGCCTGTTGTTCGAACCACGATTCCCCTTTTCGGCCATATCATTGGAATGGCTCGGCATGGAAAGAACTACTACCGGCATATTAGGTAAATGCTCATTGTGGCATTTATTGAGATGAGTAAAGCTGATATAAGCTGTGTAGGGACCAGTCTCGACTTCTGATCGTCACATTGCCAATTGTCGGATCGCGCGTCTATGTTGTGTTCTCCGTCCCAATAATCCAATCTATCCAGAAGCAAAGTAAATTGTTTTCTTTCGAGCCTATTCAGGCCAAGTTCTCCACGGGACTGTGTGGTGCTAGCAAGGATGCGTACAACATCTTAAAGAGAGACATGCATCGAGAAGATGGCATATACGGAGCAATCCATAACGCCATACATCAGGCACTGAGCCCTGGAAAGTTTCTCAACGAGATGAATATGGTATCCGCTGGCAGCGTGCTTCATTCTATCAATGATATCCGGCCTGGAATCAACATCAAATTGGATGAATGGCTGACGCATGAAGTTACTTTGGCTACAACAGATGCTGTCTATGGGCCCTACAATCCATTTCGAGTGAAGGAAATAGAGGATGCATTTTGGTAATTAGCACTATCCAGAAACCAATATTCTCACGTCATCAGCTCACCGTGATTCTGCACAGGGCGTTCGAGGAAGGGACCACTAACCTTTTTCTGCTGCCACAATGCTTTTCGCCCAAGGCAGTTCGCAGCCGCAAAGTAGTATCAGACGCTTTCCAGAACTATTACCAGCATGGTTACCACGAATACGCCTCTCAGCTAATCAAAGACTTCTACGCAACCCAACTTTCGCACGGTTACTCTCTGTCTGATCGCTCACGGTTCGAAGTCGGAAACGCATTGGGCATGCTAGAGAATATCTACCCATCTGTATTCTGGCTGATCTTCTACGTGTTTTCGAGTCCAAAGGCACTGAGAAGGATTCGGAAAGAGGTCTCTCTCATAATCACCACCACCACGGGCGAAGCAGATGGCAAGCAGATCCATCACCATGTCCTTGATCTGGCCAAAGTGAACTCTCACTGTCCCTTTCTCGTCTCAACTTTCAAGGAGACCATGCGCGTACACAGCTCCGGCGTCTCAATTCGCCAAGTCTGCCAGGATACAATCCTGCTCAACACCTACCGTCTCAAGAAAGGCGCCACAATCCTCATGCCGACTATCTCCATCCACACGGACCCAACCATCTGGGGCGCTGACGCTCTCTCATTCAACTACGAGCGATTCCTATCTGACAAGACCGCCACTTCCCAGAAGGAGAAAGCCTCGTCAGCTGCGTTCAGGACGTTTGGCGGTGGGACAACGCTGTGTCCGGGGAGACATTTCGCTACGACGCAGATCATGGCGTGGATTAGCATGCTGGTTATGCGTTTCGATGTCGAGCCTGCTTCGGGACGCTGGGAGAAGCCGGGGGATGGTAGGTCGAATCTGGCTAATGTTATTGTGAAACCTGATCGTGATGTAGAGGTTCGGTTTATTCCGAGGGGATATTATAATGATGGTATATGGGATGTGCGAATCGTTAACTCGGAGGTGACATTGAGTTTGACGGTTGATGATTTGGTGGATGATAGAAAGCTTCAAGGGGAGTGATACCCGGGCTGTGATAATGTCATTATGTTTTAGATATTATTCATTTTAAGCAGTAAAGCTTCAGCTCCGTCTCGCTCTGAGCTGAAGTCATTTCATATACGTCACTCACGATTTCAGATCACGCATTCCCTTTTTATAACAGGTTGAGAGTGGGAGTCCATATAAGCTTAAATCCCGATGAGTATCTATTTCAATGTCTCAGAATGTTACGATTTTCTTTTCCCTTGCAAAAATAAGCATATAGAGTTAAAAAAGAGAATTGCCAGTGATAGACGTATTCCATTGCGTTATTAAGCTTGTGGCTGCTTACGGTGGCTTTTGAGGCTTTGATAAGCATCTTATTCAGACGGGTTCTTAACAAGTGTACAAAGCTCCCTTTTGAATGTCAGGAGTCAATTCCCTTGAAGAATAGTATTCATCTATGCTGACAGCTAGCTACATGAGTAACCATATACTGTGTTCTCTAGCATGTATTTCGCGAAATACTTGTGAAAATATATACACCTATCCTGCTGAGACTCCCATCTCGCCCTCCTTTCCCCCCTGACTGCTCACCAAGTACCCGTGCAGACTCCACTTTCGTCCACTCAAAGCAGTAACAGGGTTGGACCCTTTGAGTGCAGGTCTTTGAATTGCAAATGACCAGTTGATTTACAAAAAAATCTATATACCTTTGGATAGGTGGTATTGCCACCAAAACAGAAGTACTTCTTTTAGCTACATAGGTTGGTTAACATGGTATATTATTGACCTAGCCCGTGTAACACCTAACCTATGTACTTTACCGCCCGCCACGCCTGCTAGCATATAAAAGGTAGCTATACAGACTGGCTAGGTAAACTACTTAGGTAACCTACTAGTAGGTAGGTCAAGGTGGTAATACGTAGGTAGGCTAGGCTAGGTGCCTAGGTGCCCAGGTGGTGTTGAGGCTGCAATTGAAAGTCTGAATATTAGCTATAATTGCACTAGGGGAGAGCCTTGGCATTGCTTTCCTAAGTGTAATGTATCAAAAGCAGTGTACTTCTATTTTGGTATAGTTTGTATGGGGCAACATGTACTAAAATTTTTGCAAATCAACTGGTCGTTTGCAATTCAAAGACCTGCACTCAAAGGGTCCAACCCTGTTACTGCTTTGAGTGGACGAAAGTAGAGTCTGCACGGGTACCCAGGTACATAATTGATAAATACCTACTGATAAGTACGCATCCAAAAGAAACGCACTAAGTAGGCTATGCTGGAAGCAGCACGGTAACATTGTGACCAGAAACGTCTGAGCGAGAGGGGTTGGACGAGAAGTCCGGGGAGGGGGGAAGGTCAAAGCGTCAATTACCTATCACGAGCAGGTAAATATGGTGACAATGCGGGTAAGAAAGATATTGTGCAGAATGCCAGGGCGCATGCCGGGGATGATCGGGGAGTGGGAGGGTTGGGGAATTCTCTAATAGGTTGGTTTGTTTGTTGGTTGGCTGGCTGGAACTTGAGGAATCGTGGCGCGGGACTTTCAAGACATTGCACGCTTTGTTAGATACGATTGTAACGCTAGATGAGAACAAAGTATACAGAGGAAAAGGAATATATATGTATCACTAATACGATTGATTACTATTAATAAATGAGCATCTTGTGGAAACTCGAGACCAAACAGCGATAAACAACCAAGAGCACAGACAAGCGCACAATGCACTTCATGTAGAAGACGAGAAAGGATATAACCATTTGCAGTCTCATTATTGATTTTCCAGCTCGGGCAGTATGCATCTGATGATGCGCTAACCCCTATTAAGATTAGATGCATGAGTCCTACCGCGTTTCATGTGTGCTGGGGAAACTGATACTGCAGGAGATATCTGTAGTTCTTGCCGCTTGGGTTACGTGCCCATGCTTCTTACTTGCTTGTGTCGGAGGATGATCTGAATCAATTCGTGGTACCTTAAGTAACTCTTATCTATTTGCTCCCGCTTCTACAGGTTCACGGGCTTGGTGCTTTCGGTTCCCCCTTCTGTCTTCTTTTTTTCAGAAGACCTTGAGGTTTGACAAAAGAGGCTGGCTCCATGTGTGCAGGTAGAGAAGGCAAGCTGTACCACTTCTAGCTCCAAGCTTACAGCCCGGATAGAACTTCATAAGTACCTAATCAATAATACTACCTCGCAGCTTAAAGCCCCTTATCCCGTACTACAATGTGCCTTGCCCCCCCTATACTGCCTGTACCCCTATCCATAGTGCGGCCTCATGCACCACCGAGGACTTGCCCAGGTGCAGGTTAGTGGGCTCTAGGTAAGATCACCCGTGGCCTAACTAGGAAATAGTGCCTATTGCCGTACCCGCCCCTGTGGGAATCCATCAATTATCCATCCCGCCTTTTTTTTGTTTCAGCGCCAATCCGACGCCGCCTCGACTTATCGACCAACTTACACTGCCCTGCCGTCTCATCGAAGGCGTACAACTAACAAACAGCTAACAGTAGATAGACCGGTCGATTGCTATCGATTGATGGATTTCCGCGTGTTGCTCTCGGGCGCCGAATGCTGAATTCGACCTCGAATCCCCCTCCCGCATCGCCAACCGCCGCAGCTCTCCGGATCCACGTCGTCGCCGGCCATTCCTTGCACGGGCGCGCGTTCTGGTCCGTACACGAGGACGATCTGCTCATCGTGTCGCCTCCAATGTCTCCCCTTCGCTGCCGAACCTTGAATCGCCTCTGCCCCCAGGCCACATACCCATCCGTCAACGCCCTCAACGACTTGTGATAGTGCTCTAAAAGCTACCAGGTAGCCGTCGGCATTTGCCCAGCTCAGCTCAGGTCGCTCCGCGAAATCCGCAATCCGGTCAAATCCTCCAATCCTACCATCCTCCCGGTCGGTACCAATCAAACCTGTGCTAGCTTAAAGCGATTTAAATCCCGTCCCCGGCGTGGACGGAGTCCGTCTTCGACTCCCACGATGTCGTTGAATGGGCTCGACGACGTCAAGGTTAAAGAAGCCCACGACGTCGCAAATGGCGAGCCCGGTGGATGGTAAGCGATCTTCCCGCATTTCCCGCTCCTTTTTTTTTTTTTTTTTTCATTGATTCCGGGTTCCTGTTTCTCGCTACCGTCAACTTTTGCCGGATATAAGGTAGAATATATAACGGCGGGAAGGCGTGTTTCTGTCATATCGCTTGCCTCCTTTTTAGCCGTAGCTATTTCCCCAAACCCCAGGACAAGCCGCGCTCTACCATCATCTCTTCAAGACGCTAACGCACTGTTCTCCTATAGGTTCCTTCTCAAGTATGCGAGTCGCGATGAGGTCGACATCCTCGACACAGGTACTGGCGGCATCTCCGACATACGCAACGCCATTGCAGAATACAAGGATCCTTCTCCACTATATGGTTTCTTACGATACAGGCGGAGGAGTGTGATTCTAAAATATATTCCAGATAACTGCTCGAGGCTGATTCAAGGTATGCGATATGACGATCGGCACTGATTCGGGAGCAGCGATTGGCTAACTGCGAGTGTCTACTTTCTATCTAGCCCGCGCGGCCGTTCACTTCAACGCGGTATGCGACCAGTTCACCCACAATACCACCTTCGAGATTACCGATCCCAAGGACTTGAAGGATAGCAAGCTTTCAGCGGCCTGCTCGCTTCACGCCGCCTCGGGCTCTTCGTCCTCTTCGAATAGCTCCCTGCGCAGGCGAAGGTTAAACGAGATCGCCGAGGAAGAAGAGGAAGAAGAGAGGGAAAGAAAGCGGCAGTCGGTTGTCAAGGAAGAGGATCGTCCAGCGTCATCCATCTACTCAGAGGCTCCTGTCCCTCCTTCGCCGCGCGAGCTACCTGTCGTCCTGGACCGCCTGCAAATCACGGATCCGTCTGAAACTACCTTTGCTTCTACCAAAAACCTTCCAGACTTCACCGGAGCACATATACCGCTTTCGCCTACCAAGTCCGAGTTCAATCGCCGTTTATCTTCGCAGTCAGCTCGTCATGAAGTATACAGCTCTGCCTCCTATAGCTACGGGAAAAAGGTCAAACTCGGTCCTCGGCCGTCTTTGGATGCTCACAAGAGACCCCCTGCTACCGAAAATTTCCGTCCTATCGCCGCGCTTCCCGCGGGATTCAAGTTCTTTAAAGGGTCGAAGAAGGGCAAGTCGCAGGAGCAGGACCAAAGTGATCAGGTGGATTTCGCCTCTCCGGCAACCATGCCTGCGCCTGGGATATTCTCAGCGTCTACTGACGATCATCTACCCCCACGACCCGCGACGAGTTCCGGAGCATCTATCAAGTCGACGGCAACTTCAATCACGCCAACACGAGAGGGCAAGATGACACCTGAAAAGGCTCGACTGATGAAGGCCATGAAGCTTCGGGAGAAGAAGATGAAGGATGCCAAAGCAGAGCTATTGGCTGCGAGTAGCGAAAAGCCTTCGGAAAATATCACTGCAAAAGCACCCAACGCGGAATCCGAGAAGTCGCTTCCCGTGCAAAAAGAAAATCTCAGTCCTGCTACCCCGGACGCTGATACTTTCCCTATTCCTCCGACAACCAAAACTGAAGTGCATTCGAGGGAGAATGTCTTGGACTCGCACCCTTCTTCCCCGGGTGCTGCGTCGTCTACAGGCATTGGCGATTCCACGAAAGCATCTTCCTTGTCCGATTTGACTGATGAAACGATTCAAGCCTCGAAGGAACTCGAGCGAGCCCACGAAGAAGAAGTTGAAGAGAGCCAGGCGGAGCTCTCAGACACGCAGAAAAAAGGCGCTACAGAGCCAGCCAATACGTCACGATCTGAAACAATAGAAAACGATGTCTCAAGCGATCAGCTTACAAAAGATGCTGGGGAATTTGCTCAAATGCCAGGGAGCGACACAAACACTTCACAAAGTACGGGCAACATGACTACAAAGTCGTTGAGCCCTGATGGAGATGCTCCCGACTCTACGGCAACCTTGAGTGACAGGAAAAGTTTTGGTGAGGCGCGAGCCCATGAAGCACCCGCTGGCGAGCAGAGTGTTTGTGAAGATCAACCGGGAGCTTCTCCATCTACATCCATTTCACACGACGTCAAGCCTCCAACTTCGCCACTAACATCAACCGCTCCGAGCCTCAAATCAAGATTTTCTAGAAAAGACGTTGCTGTTTCTACAGAACCTTCCATCAGCCTTCATGAGAGAACGACTACTGCTCCCTCAGCTACTAATTACGAATCCTCAAAACCGGACGTGCCATCGAAACACGGCCCCGAGATTCTGTTGGCTTCTCCACCAAACCCAATCAAACACAAAGTCACAGTTGATCCAATTCGCACCGATTTTCCGGCGAAAGGTGCATCCCAAGTAGAGCCTTCCGATCCTTTAGATGATGATGCTTTGATGGACGAGTTGCAAACCGCTACTGTACAAGAAGCAAAACCGATGCTCGTTTCGAAATCGCCCATAACTCCTGTCTTCCCCAGCCCAGGTAGCCCACCAAGAAAGGACCCGCGTTTACCGCGCGCCGCATCTAACCCTATGCGCGGTTCACTTCTCATGCCTGTGGATATCTCCCAGGCCAACAATGCTAGGAGTGTATCATCAGGTGGTGCCACATTTTTGAACCCCCTTCACCGTAATCCGTCTAACGCAAGCATACAATCGAAGAAGAGCAACGTAGGGTCGAGCATTTCGCAGCGCATCAAGGCTTTGGAGGCACTGTCTGGTAATCCAAACGAAGATCGGCCAAGGTCAGCAACGCCGTCTTCTACGTTCTTCACTGTCCGCAAGCAGAGCACAAGGGAGCCGTCCAAATCGCCCTCGCTTGTGGACCGTGCCAGTTCTCTCACACGCCAGCCACCCACGCCCGAGCGTTCGCGAGAGCCTACGCCCGAGGCGCCTAATACAAACCGGGAGAGGTCCGGCTCGGTAGCCAGCAAGCTGACCATGTTCGAGGGACAGAACGCTCCACGTGGAAGGCCCGAGTCCATTCAGGTCACGGCTCGTATCATTCGTGGTGCGACCTCGCCATTCGCAAACTTAGCAGGCTCGTCTAGGAAGCCTGGTGATGTTGCACCCGCAGAGCTGAGGCAATCTACTTTGCTGGTGGACGTGCAAAGGGCCCAATCTGTTAAACCCCAACCTCTATCAGAACGGCCTCCAGTCGTCGAACGCCCAAAGACGAGCGTTTCGGAGCTACAGGAACCAAAGCCGAGCTCCGAAATTACCGATAAACAGGCAAAACGACGGTCTTCCATGAGTCTCATGAAGAGCTTTATCAAGGAACACACTCCCCTCAGCAATAAATCGACTGAGCAGGTGACGGCTACATCGCCCGGACCCACGCTACTTAAATCCCCTAGCCACTCACCTTCAGTTCACCAAAATTCTAGCTTCGCACGTCGTCTGTCAACATCCAGTCGTCGGTCATCCTTTACTCAGGAGGTTGACAATGCTTCCATGTCAGCCGCTACGAGGTCTTCGTCTCGTGTTAGTGACAGCGGCTCTGCTGATGACGATAAGTCTCTCAGTGACAAAAAGCCTAAGAACCGCACATCGCGTTTCATGCGCCGACTATCCAGCTCGTTCGGCGGTGCGCGCAAGAGCGGTAGCGCCACCATCTCGCCCACGTTGAAAGAAGAGGATGCGGACCAGCTGGAGAAGAGTTCCATGCTCGCCAAGCAGCAAGTGGCATCACCGACGATTGTGTCATTCATGGGGGACGTCAACGTCCAGTTCCCCGATAACCTCCTGTGGAAGCGCCGCAGTATGTGCCTCGATGCGTCGGGCTTCATCTTCCTCAGTACCATCCAGGGCGGTGCTACCAAGGGGAAAGACGCGGCGGGAACGAAGCGATTTCACCTCGGCGACTTCCGGAAACCATATATCCCGGACGTAGAGGTCCAAGAATTACCCAACAGTGTCGTGCTGGACTTTGTGGAGGGTTCAAGCTTACAGATTGCCTGCGGTGACCGTGCCGGCCAGCAGAATGTCTTGCGCAGTACGTATCTCTACTATTCTCGTCTTGTATTTGTCTGGTTGTATAAGCTAACATGATGAAAGCTCTTCAAGAGGCACACCAAAGCCACGCAGCCGGAAACTGAGCGGATGTCTGCAATTTCTCTACGACCTAGACCACAATTCATTATCCTCCTCCTCCTCACTCATGACAGATACCCCAACACGGCCTTTCTTCCCCTCGACGTGTCGTCACGTCGGCGATCCCGCTGCATTCTCATTTGTATTAACCCCCGAAAGGAACATGCACTCCGCTGCAACGTTTTCTTGTCGGAGGCAAAGTCACACATGCCCCGATCCGCTAGATGACGGGCATGTCTGCCATCTGCTTGACAGCATGTAATATTTTCTTTCCCTTTTTTCTTCTTGATACCCGCTTGGCGGGTATCTCTTCTTTACTTTGAGTTCATAATGTGATACCACCCAATATCTCGTGTTAGGGTTTTTTTCAGCAAGGTTCGGTCAGTACTACGCAAGTCTCGCGACTACCTGTGATTCTAGCCTACTATAATCATTACACACATTCGCGCGGATGGAGAAAAGGGGGGAGGAGGGTGAAAGGGCGCTCGTCGCCAGAGAGGCCAAGTGCATGTACAAGCGATCTGAAAGATGGCGGGGAATATTCTGTATATAATTGAATAATGCATGTGGAAATTGCCGCAATTGGCGCGTCTAAAGACAATCAGCAGCCTGATGGAACGCTTCGCGATGGTACCTTTGGTGCTTTGGTTCTTGTGAATTTGTAGATAATCTGATATGAGGTGTTATTCCGAATCTGCTGAAAGTTGTTGCGTATTGTTTGATTACACAGCATGGCATGGTATCGTATGGCATGGCATTGCTTTGTTTTTGTCTGCTTTTTACCGAGCTGACTAGCCTTGTGAACCTAACGACGTCCCTTCTCCGCGCTTTAGAACAACAGTAGGGACCTACTGGGGGGAACGCTGAATAATGGAACAATGCACACTGGAACCCCTTTAAGGCCGGGACTTCAGTGTGGAAACAAAGGGAACCCCGCCGGCCCGCGTCCTTGAATACAGTGTCCTTGTGCGACACCCGTCAAACTTAGGCACTGTAGTACCTAGAGTTCGAACCTGAATGGGCTAAGGCACAGCCAATAATGAACGACGCCGGCGACCTTTAATTCTGCCTCAATGCGTCGAGGCCCAAAGGAAAAACCTTAAGACCATCCGGCCTTCTTTACTTGCCTTATATATATTTGCATGTTTGCTTACAAGTCTTTTTGCGAATTCGGGTTCAACGTCTTCATTTAACGTCAGCGTCAACATCGGCATCGCCATCATTTACCAAACTCGAATTGTCCACATAATTCGTGAAAGAGTCACTTACGGTTGCATATCATCACCTACCTGTTCAGGCAAAACACAGTACCTCCTGCAGTACCTTTCTCCACGGTGGGGGGGCTCTTCTCTTCTTTCCAATTTTGAAATTCCGCATTTCTCCCTCCCGACAGACCCGACCATACGTGCCTAAAGATTCCATTCCATCCCTGCAGCTTTTGGTGAGATATTATCACACACAGATATACCCCGCCGAAAGTGACTGTTTCCATCGAATTACGTCAGACAAGCAAAGCGACAAAAAGAGAAGAGAAAACTGCCGGCTAGTTGCTCATCTTTTATATTCAAAGAACCGTCGAAATCCACTGATAGTGTTCGAGCTACGATAATCTTGGAGCGAGGCTTTTGATTTTTCGATATCATCTATCTCAGCATCAATCAATCAATCTATCTATCTATCTTAGTGCATCCGTCAAATCGCAAAAGCGCGCATCTAGTTCGGCACTCAATTGGACCCTGATCTACGGGCAGTGAGAGAAATATCAATATACGCACAAACACAGCGATGCACATGCTACCCACCACCATGGCCGGCGATGTGTGCGCCGAGCCCATACTGTCGGGCGCGTCGCATCTGTATCCCCTTTATCGTGGCGAATTTCACAGCCATCGCAAAGAGCCCACAGCGTCATCACCACCACATTCACATCATGACTCATCCGCGTCGGCCGAGCCGGCCCCGCTATTATACCGGTGCTCGTCCGCCTCATCCACCTCATCGCTATATTCGATGCTAAGCACAGATTCGTCGTCAACGACCGACTCCTCATCGCCCGACGAGGCATTTCCCGTAATCGGGATACTGAAGAAGCCCAGGCAGCAATTTCGTCGCGGGAGCGCGACGCTGCCTGACAGCATTCAAAATAGTAGTAGTAATAACAACAGCAATTGGAGCAGCGAGGAACACAGTCATGACAATAATGACGACAATAAGCAAGTTGAGAAAGATGAAAACGAGGAAGCGGATGAAATTGACGATGAGGGTGCCTGGGAAGACGAGGAAAGCGAATGCGAGATCGTCTTCGAGAGACACGTCACGTTTAACGACCCCATCGCGACGGATCTTGTCAGCGGGGCACCCGTGTCGCCCTCTCCGTATTCCAGGATCGAATGGACGGCGCTGCGGGCCAGAGCATGTCTCGAGCGGATGAGGAAGGCGGATGAAGGGGAGTGGGTGGATTGTGACGATGATGAAGAGGACGAGAAAGATGAGAAAGATGAGAAAGACGAAAAGACGGGGGATATGCCTAAAGAATTGCAATGCATACGCGAGCATGAAGAGAAGGAGTGGGAGAGAGGGAGGAAAGGTGATGATGATGATGTGGAGGACTTGGTCCGTGAAATTACAGAGAAAGTTGTCTCTCTCACGGAGCAGAAATAGAATAACGATTATGATGACAATGACAACAATGATAATAATGATCGCAGTAACAGCAGCGGCATTGGAACGAAGCTGAGAGGTAAATTACGCTTGTGAGGCTAGGCAGTAAACAACTGTAATGAAGGCGAGCAGAGAAGTAGCCTGGCTATCTTTCGAAAAAGAGGTAGAGCCAGATTGATTCCTCAGTAACACTACTGTGCCGTGGTCCAGATCTAGACCACAAGACCAGTCTTGCCTCACGGCATAGGCTGATTGAATCGACAGCCTGCATCTTGCGATGAAGGCGGTGATTGACGAACACTAGGTATACATAAATATAAAATATACTTGGTATCAACATGCCAGCAACGGCTAGGCACTGCTCATTATATTTTTGCTACATGCGATCGCGCGTAGTCTATTTCTGCACACAACCGTGGACGTATATTATCAGAAGCGCTCATATGCGATCGACTCTGGCAATACAGTCAATTACGCCGGTTTTTGCGTCGTTCTAGATCTCACATTCCAGCCTTGCTAGGTAAAGGAAACATGTTGGGTCCAGTGAATTCTTCTGTAGGTAGTAATGGGGGTTTCCAGTTAGCCAAAGTTTGAGCATGGCCCTAAAGGACTAGATTAATTAGAATATCCGGAAGTAAACTGACTCTTGATGGCAACAGAAAGCGAACAAAATATCCCTTTGAGGAGAATGAAACCCCCCTACATCGATGCAATCAACCAATCAAATGCTCTCGTGACAGTGCGCATTACCCTGTTCGGCAGCGGTAAAAAGCACAGTCTTCTTTGTATCCACATCAAGCAGAACAGGACCGTATCGCTAAGTTACCAACTTGGAGTTCATGCGACTCAGTAAGTACATATAGTGCATGTATGAGCGCATCAAGGTCCTACGCAAGTGATGACATCACCATCGACCCTACGACACCAACACCCAACCAACACTCTCTCGTCATCGCGGGCGCAAACGTGCTCTTTTGTTCGACATGGGGCTGGTAACACGGTATTGTGTGCTGCCTTGCTTGCGTCCAGGACTGACGTATGCTATTTTCAATCTAGTACCTTGGTAGGTATTTCAAGGACAGTGGCGTAGTGTGGCGTTGCGTTGTGTGTGTGGGAGGAGGTGTTGTTACTGTAGGCTAGGTGGTAGGTAGATAAGGTTGACGACATTTCTCTTGCATCTGTCTGTTTAATTCTAAAGTATATTGCTTTATTACTTACTTAAGTACTTACCCACATACCTACTTACCTCCTTCGCGTGTCCTGTGAGCTCTACAACATAATTAATATCTCACCGAATCGCATTTCTTAACCAAACGTCTCGAAATACCACAGATATTACGAGCACCCCAACCACTATCTAAACCACCTACCCAAATCCACGAAAGAAAGGAAAATATATCCGAAAATGGGTGTAACATCCGGAGTCGCACACCTCTTCGAGTCCATAGCCGAAGTGATACGAGGCATCTTCGCGACCATCCTGTCGGCGTTCAGCTTCGCGATCGACAGCGTTGTTGGCCTGTTCAAGGGCTTCGTGAACTTTGTCGAGGGCACGCTTGGTTTCGCGTTTCGTAAGTCATCTCCACCACTAACACCACCTTCACTTCCTTCTTCGCTTTTCTTAGCTCCTTTGGTTCTATGATAAGAGCTTCATTGCGCACTTCTCAATATGAGCGCCATGACTAACGTTATCTTTCCCAATCTAGACAACTTCTTCATCCTCGGGACACTGGCCGCTGTTGTCTTCGGCTACATGCTATACTCTCAACAGGCGCAACAACGCGGAGGCAAGGCGAAGATCAAGAATTAGATCGGAGATACCCACCTAGCATTGGTCCCTTGTCCCCTTCTTCCCTCTTGGTTACCATTACTTGGGGTCAGGACAGGATGGATACGATACGTAGGGCAATAAAGCATACGAGCATTTCTTTTATACCACTTAATGGATAAGATGGGCGAGACGGACAGGACCTATGGGCTGTCTTCATAAACGAACAAGAAACACATGTAATAGTAGCAGTATACCGACCCGAGTCACGAGAAACGATAGGAATGAATAAATACCCAATTTGATCTTCATCGCTTTCTCCAATGCGAATTGTTTAGAATTTTCAAAGTGATTCAATACAAGTGATTCATTCTGCCTAGCCATGCCTTTCGTAAAACTACTCGTAGAACTACTCACAGAACTACTCTTCCTCAAACTCCTGTTGCTGCTGCCAATTCCACATAGTCCAACACAATCCAAATACCTAGGTAAAGAAACCAACAATCCAATCTTGCTTGATCAATGACCCGGTCGACACCCACACATAGGACAAACCCCAATATCCATCTCACGGCGTCTCCCAGGGACCGCAAGACTAGGATGCGCAAATCCCACCCTTACCTCCTTCGCCTCCTCTTTCCCCTTACCTTGAGTATCACCCTTCTCATCATCTTTCACGCCACCACCTCGATCCAAACCACCCCTTCCAACACGATACAAATCCAAAAACTCCTTAGACTGCGCAGGCGGCGTCCCATCGCGGACGACGCGGCGCCAGATCGTAGCGACGTGTTCCGCAAGAGGCGAGGGAGAGCATTTCAGAGGATACTCAGGAAATGCGATAAGCTCGGAGTGTTCCGGGGCATATCCAGGACGTTTTTCGCATTCGAGGTACTCAGGACATTCAGGACATTCAGGACTTTCTTCCCGGTGTTCTTCGCACTCTTCCCCCCTGCACGCTTTTTCTCCGCATTCTATTCTTCCGGTTGTAAGGGGTGTAAGGGGTGCAGGGGTTCGCTCGCAGCTCTCATCGCTAAGACTTTCTCCTCCCGCGACGGTGCTGTCCCACGCGACGGTCTTGGGCTTTGCTTTGCCGGTGTTTCGTAATATTGGGTGCGATCGCACTGGTCTGGGTGTATTCATATTCAAGGTGGCGCTGGTATCTGCATTTACATTCGTATTCCTCTTGCTCACGGCGTTGGATGCTGTGCAAGTAGACGCAGCCCGACATTTCTCCCGAACCTCATCACCATTTCTATACCCGTCGTTTCTGACTTTTCCTTTTAGACACGTATCTGGATGCTCATACGAGCACAACCGCCCGAATCCATCCGAAGGCCGACGGAGCGGTTCGTCAGCCACGATCGAGGGCCGTTTATAGTGCAACTTCAACGGAGGTATGTGAGGTAGGGGAGGTAAGCCTTTCATTCTTTCTGTATGCTCCAAGTCTAGCGGGAGCGGGGAGTATGACCTCTCACTACTACCACCGCAACTACTGCCCTCATTACTGCTGCCCTCTATATCACTCTTGAGCAGGTCGTCTGTGAAATGCGAGTTGTTGGATTCATTCGATATCCGCTGCTCGCTCATCCGATGCTGCGGCTGTAATAGGGGTAGCGAGGATAGTGATGTCCTCCGAGAATCGGGTGCAGATAAGGAAGCGAAAGGAACAGACGGATGTGTCGGAGGAGATATTTCCATATCCGGTTCGACTTTACTCCCGTTCCGCTCATTCATCGGTTCCTCCGCCTGCGGAATCGTATCACTCAATTCCACAGTATCTACCCTCGACGTATCCCGGCGCTCAGCAAACGCCGCAGCAGGCGGAAAATGGACATCAAGGACAGAGCGCGGGGACGAACAAGTCCCCCTTTCCTCCTCCTCCTCCTTATGGTAGGTATTATCCCTTTGGCAATTCCGGTGACCAGGTAACAGACTCATCCATCTCGGCAAAGGTTTCGCAGGATGCGGTCTAAAAGCCGGGGTACCAATAGGATCAAAGATAGACACGTAAAGCGCCGCGTCGAAAGGCACGAGACATTCGAGCTGTGCGAATCCGGGGGTTCTGGACCGGCGGTAGTGGAGCTTGGCTAGTGTCTCGCCTTCTCTTGCGTCCTCTGCGATGGTAGAAAAAGATGACGCCGTGGGAGAAGCAGGGTGAATAGGGGGGATGATATCGGGCGGAGGGGTTATAGAGCTGTCGCCGCCTAGCGGACTTTGTTGTGTCGTGATGCTCGTCACGGCACTGGGGCTTGAGTTTCGATTCTTGTGTCGACTCTTCCATCTTTGCCGGCTCAGACCTCCGTCAGCAATATCAATTCGCCTAAGGGCTTTCTGTAGCAGAGCATCTCGATCATCCTGTTCGCAGGCAACGGCACAATTGGCGCAAAGGGGTATCTCCGTGATCTCCTTCCCCGTTTCCTTCCCCCTGTCTCTCACCCTCTGTGTCCCACCCATTCCCGTACCCACTGCCATCCCTCCTTCCCCTTTCTCAACCTCAATCTCGTCAACCTCATCATCCTCACCATCCTCACCATCACCACACTCTCCCCGATCATCACCCCCAACCTCCCAAACCCTCCCCCTCTCCTGAAACAACTCCCTAATCCCGGGCGCCGTAACAACCCCCCTATTCCCACAAAACAAACACCCATAGCAAGCGCGATGCCAGAAGCACCAGCCCAGACTAACGCATTCGTCTCCGCGACATACGACCTCGCCGCACACCTAGCAGATGGCCAGGTCCATGATCGCCGTAAAGCATCTGTCGCAGGTGAGACGCGCTGCTGCGCGTCCTAGGACGTGTGGGGGTCCGCGGGAGATATGCCAGCAGAAGGTGCATGTGAAGAGGCTGCGGTTGTGATGATTATGGGGATGATGGGGATCGGGGGGTGGCATCCTCCTTTGGTAGAGATGATTCGGTTGATACGTAGGTTGGTGGATGGGTGGGTGGATGGATAGATGGATCGGCAGATCGGCTACGTCTGATACTCGATAAAGATATTGATTTGGCTGAAGAACGTAACACGAGCGAGCAACTCGATAGGTTAAGTAGGTAGGTAGGAGGTAGGTGTGAGTGATAGGTGACAAAAAGGGACAACCTGTCAGAGTATTAAGATGCCGGCTCACTTCAGTACCTGCCTACCGAGGAGAGATATCCCTGTACGGAGACTGACGGGAAATATCCTGAGAGATTCTTCAAGTATTCTAGATCAGCACGGTAGGTACGCTAAGTGATACATGAAACCATGAAGATAGATTTGATGAAGCACTCGCGACCTGCCGATTGAGATCTCACATACTGAAGGAACAACTCGTCCCTGAGTGTCCTAACACTACAGTGATTTTTAATTTGGGCCATCTAAAAGATAGAAGAGAAGCGACGTTGCAGGTGTTATCTACGTTTGCAATATTAGGTGCCGTTACGAGACCTTAAGAATAGATCTTATACGATCGTTACCGCCTAATAGCACCACCATACACACAGACAAGGGCATTTCAACTGGAAGTGAGGTAATCGAGATCAGTGTCGAATTGAGAATATCAAACTTATACACAGGACCCTCAATCCCCATCCACAAGTTCAACACGGTATGTCTCAAGGGCATATTTGCATTTGCATTCATTCCGAGCATTAGTCCCACCTCAAACGCCATTTGCCATGTACCATATAAAACGCCGTCATTACCATCCTATCCACCCGCCAGACCATCCATCCTTCTCCGAACCCTGCGAAAAAACAAATCCATTTTTTCTCTGTTCACACAGAGTCATTCTTATCACAAAACCTAACTCCGTTTTACATGAACTTGGACAATAAAGCAAATGCCAGGTCACCATGTGGCCAAGTTCATATCGTCCTGATGAGAAGTGTATACACCCGAAGTATCAGAATGTACACCTCCAAGCCATGACATCTTCCTTGAAAATGAAGCACTTCTAAACTCTTGCATAATTGTGCCATTTTCTGGAGTAAAAGATAAAATCAAGCTCAGCATCATGACAGCATTAAAACGTGAAGGCCATATTGCGTAACCGCATGTTGTCAGGCCGTGGACAATACACAACATGCCTTTCCGAGCGGCTGAACACGACTATCTCCGAATCTTGGGTTGAGCAAGCATATTCAATCGGCTGAGACTCAATCCAGTTCTCTTCTTCTTCTGCGGGCTAGGAGTTGGAGGAGTGGAGCTAACCGCCTTCCTTGTGGGAGATGCCTGGGCGATCAGCTTGGGAGCCACGAGAGCGTATCCTTCGGCTACCGGCGTGTTCTTACGCAGCTTCTTCGTAGCTCGCTTGGCTCCCTCGTCTTCGCCGTCTTCATCGTCGTCTGAACTGGCTCTATGACGCTTTTTGTTGATAATGCCGTGGGGAATACTCTTACGTCGGAGCGGATCCTTGTTCTCCTTGTTCGGCGAAGCCTCGGACGCCGAGGGAAAGCTGCCAGGCATACGGATCGAAGAAGCAGTCGATTCACGAACCTGTCGAAGACTAGCCTGACCGGCGGCTGAACCAAAGCCCTTCGAAGGGCTGTTGTCGAAAGAAATAGTGTGATCGCTGCGGAACGTGAAGGTGCTAGGGCCGGACTCGGGTACAGGCTCGGATTGCTCCTCCTCCTCAGCTTGGTAGGCTGAGAGATCAGGATAAGCAACTTCACCGGTGGTAGTTTTCTCGCTGACAACTCCTTTGCCGCCAGCAACGAACTTGGGAGCCGAAAGTTTAGCCAGCGTCGTGGATCTCGGGATACTGGGTTTCACGGGCGAAGGGGATTCTTGAGCCATCGCGGTCTGCTTTGTGTCTGGTGAGAAGATGACATGACGACCATGCTTACGTCCTGGAGTGGTGAGAGGCACGGCAGGGAACATGTTGTCCGTCAAGCCGATTCGCACAGGTGTCTTTGCGGTGGGCGTAGAAGGCTTAGGAATGGCAGACTTGGTTTTCGATCCACTTGGTTGTCGTTTCAAAATTGACTTGATCCGACCAAATCTGCCGGGCGTTTCGACTTGTGTAGGAACGCTGGTGCTTCCGGAACTCAGACCGTTCATAGCACCCCACATCTTCAAGCTACCGAAACCCTTCTTACCAGGCGACCGAGCCAGTGCTCCGAGATCTGTCTTGCTAGGAGACCGAAGCAGAGAACTCCCGACCTTAGCGGAAAAGCTATTGATCTTCTGGAGGTCCGGCTGGCTGGGCGACATGACTAGACTGACGGTAGGTGTCTTTATGGAATTGGTGCGGGCTAACGAAGACTTAGTCGGCGTCATCAGGCTGCCCAGGGTCTGCGAACGAGGAATACCAGAGCGCAGCGAATCATGGCCGCTGCTCTTAGGTCGCGGGATCGACGATCCATCTCGAGAAACGGGGCGGAGGGTCGAGGCGTCATCTTCTATACGCTGACGAATACGCTTCGAGGAGTGCTCAGGCGCCTCCCGATTCTTTTCCATGAATCTAGCCAGTGGGCGAGGAGGAACGGTCTTAGAGCGTGCCGAGTCGGGCTCGTCAAGGTTGGCCTTGGACTGGCTGCGCTTGATGCCTTGTTTGAGGGGAGTGACTGGTTTGGCAGCAGAAGGAGTGCCCTTGACGGGGGTGAAGCGACCGGGAGCAGCGCGGAACGACGAGGCATGGCCTTCGATAGAGTCCATCTTCCTGAACTCGGCCATATGAGCAGCACTGAAGCGATTGGATTTTCCTTTAGCGGCAGCGATCTTGCGTCCGTCGGCAGCTTCTTCGGCGCGCTCGCGGTCTCGTTCGGCAGCAAGTTGTGGCTTGAGCTTGGCAGCGGCTTCACGGACAGCAGCCATCATCTGCTGGGCCGCGGGACCAAGCTCCTCGTCGGCGGCAGCGCCAGGCCGCGTATATCGAAAGGTGAAGTCGCCGGTGGGGGCGGGAGTCTTGGAGGGTGTGTTCTGAATCATGGCCTCTATGGGGGTCTTCCCGTAGTCGATGTCGGTAAAGCCGTGCCTCAGGCCGGACGACGGAGCAGCCGTGGTCAGGTGGAATTTGCTGGGATGCATCTCGGACTTGGCGAGCTTAGGCGGCGCCGCCGTCGAGGGCGTGGCCGGCTCGGGCGCGGGCGAAGACATGGTTCTGCTGCTGCGTTTCTGTTTTTTCTTGCGGCTGACGACGCGAGAAGGCATCTCGTCTTCTGTGTCATTTGCGATCGGGTCGGGCGAGTCATGGTTTTTGATGACGGACGTAAGCTGTTCTGGCGCCGGAGAGTCCTTGCTCCTCTGTTTGTTTTCATTGTCAGTCAATGAGCCTTGAGTTGGCAAACAATTGCAAATAGGCAATCCAGATGACTATTCTCATTATGCGCACAATGTAATCTAGCAAGATCGGGAAGACGAAAATGTCGTGGTGAAGAAGCGGTGAGGATGGATGCAGATGTGTGCGCGTGTGCCTGGGTTTGTTTATCTACAGTGTTCACTTACCAGAGAAGCCGAAGCAATGCGCGCCGACCGGCGACATCGAGGCGACATGATGAGCAGCGTTGTCGAGTATTCAGAATTGTCGAGGTTTGTAGGGCTGCCAATGCTTAAATTGTTGTTGTAAGGGAGGAAAGCGAGAAGACTGAGACAGCTGGTGGATGGATGGGTCAGTCTATGATGGTTAGAGGTTAGGTAGATAGATGGGGGGCAGCGGCTGGAATGAATGGGGGATAAAGAGGGCAGATAAGGGGACCTATAGCGGATAGATACCTCGTCGATTAATTTCTGGGGGCAGAGTGGAACGTGATGTCACAAGAGACACGCGACGTCAGATGGTTCCGGCTCGATGAAGGGCAGATTGATAAAGTAAACAGTACAGGACCCGGACCATGTTAGGGCTTGTCCGGTGCGAGTTTTAGTCGACAAAAAGTGGGTGAGCTTCGGGTCGTTCCTTGGGAGACGGGAGCTCCAAAAGGAAACAAAAACATTACCTAAATGGTGAGGTGGTGAGACCTGGTCTGTGCGCCACACCAAAGCAACACCCATTCGAGTCCATTTTGTCCGCTTGCCCCATAAAAGAACCCTGAGCTCCAGCCCTGAGCAATGCCCCCACCTCTGCCGTCACAGCGTCGTATCCACCGATCTACTCGGTACCCGGGCTAATTACCTACTGAAGTGTATGCCGGGTATGGAGTGTAAACGTCTGACATCATATGTAAACATGAATTTGAAAAGAACGATAGCAGTTTGAGGTAGTCTTTCTATCAAAATTTATAAAAAAGTACATTAAATACGTAGGTTATACTCCAGAGTAGTTAAGCTGAAAGATCTAGAATGTCTTGGCGCTCTTACAATACAGGTAGGTTACTTATCGTAACATCGAGCTCAGCACCGCATCTTGATTGACTCACATAAATCGTTACGAATGCAATGAATATATCACAAGCTAGAAGTATATTATAAATATACTGAACTGAGATTCTTGGCGGGGAGAGATATGAATTAATCAGCAATTCTTAGGAAAGTCGTTGCGGTCTGTTAGGTGTGCGCTCAAATGACTTCGTAAGGGCGCGCAATTACAGATGCACGCTATGATACAAAATATCGTGCTGCAAGCTCATTGGCCCTACTCGTCGCGCAGCTATCTAATCGGGTAATGTCCAATCTGGGATGTTGAGGAATCCAAGGCGTATCAAGCGCGTCATTGCAATAGCATGGGGTGCCTTGAACGTTGTTGCATTGCCATTTGACGGAAGAATGATAGAAGTCGAATTACTATATAAGAAACCAAACCCGCCCGCAACTCTCAAAATGTATTTCCCGCTGATATCGACAACACGCCGCGAGGAGTCATCATCACCAATTAACTTCTCGGAGCCGACACGGTCACTAGCCAGCAAGTCTCTACCCGCGCCGCTTACGTTTCACAACATATATAGTAAGGAGCAAATCCAAGCAAGCTGAGCGAAAGAAACTACTCATTGAGTTTTTCGGCCTGGCTCACCATATCTCGATACCCGGACACTTACTAACAAATAAGTATCACGACTGGACCATTCGTCGCAATGGCAAATATAAAGCCATATAAGATCAACATCAGCGAGTCACAAATCAAAGACCTGAAAACCAGACTCTCACTCGCCAAACTCCCCGATGAGCTCGACGGCGCAGGATGGGACATGGGGGCGCCTCTGGCCGACGTAAAGCGGCTAGCGAAGCACTGGGAGACATCGCACGACTGGAAGGCAGCCGAGGCCAAGCTGAACGAGCTGCCGCACTTCGTCACCGAGATCCAGTGCGACGGCTTCAGACCGCTCGCCATCCACTTCGTGCACATCCGCAGCAAGGTCAAGGGCGCGATCCCGCTGCTCTGGATCCACGGGTGGCCGGGGCATTTCCACGAGGGCGTGAAGATCATGAAGCCACTGACCGAGGGTGACGGTGTTAACACTCCGGCGTTCGATCTCGTGGCGCCGTCGCTGCCTAACTTCGGCTTCTCTGAGGGCCCGCGGGAGCGCGGTTTCGCGCTGGCGCAGTATGCTGAGACGCTGAATAAGTTGATGTTGAAGCTGGGGTATAACGAATACGTCACGCAGGGCGGTATGTCGACCACCTCCGCCTCTACTTCCTAATAGCTTCAAAATCCAGTATCTCGTTCCTAACATGGTATCACAGGAGACTGGGGCACACACATAAGCCGCGCACTAGCACACTGCTTCCCAGCGCACTGCAAAGCAACACACCTAAACATGGACTCAGCCAACCCTCCCTCCTTCCTCAAACAACCACTCCTAGCCCTGCAACACGCCATAACCCCCTACTCTCAGCGCGAGCGCGAGGGGCAGAAGCGCGGCGAATGGTTCAGCCAGGAAGGCAGGGGTTACAACCTGGAGCAATCCACAAAGCCGCAGACGCTGGGCTACGCGCTCGCCGACAGCCCCGTGGCCTGCCTCGCGTGGATCTACGAGAAGCTGCACGACTGGGCCGACGACTACCCCTGGACCGACGACGAGGTGTGCACGTGGGTGAGTATCTACTGGTTCTCGACCGCGGGGCCCGCGGCCAGCGCGCGGATCTACTACGAGCATAACCATAGCTCGAACCCGGAGCGGCCGAATAAGATGCGTCGCGCTGATTTACTGAGTTACTCGCCTGATGTGAAGATTGGGTATAGCCATTTCCCGATGGATTTGTCCGTGCTGCCGAGTACGTGGTTTCGCACGCTGGGTGAAGTCGTCTTTGAGCGCGCGCATAAGGATGGTGGTCACTTTGCTTCGTGGGAGCGCCCGGATGAGATTGTGAAGGATCTAAGAGATATGTTTGGGAAAGGGGGCGGCGCTTTTGGTTGTGTTAAGGGTATGACAGGCTATTCTCAATGAGTGTCTGCCTGTGGGTGCTGAATTGGGTTTGAATATACATCTTCTGCTAATATCGGCTTACTGGAACGAGATACTGATGATTCGTCATTTTCTACATGCATCACAGGAGCTACTGATCTCTATAGGGTTAGTCAGCTGTCTAGCCTTTGCAGAGATCAACTGGTTATATCTAGGAATTGGATGAGATATGCTTATTACACGCAAGGTGCAAACTGCTGCTATAGTTGCCTTTACATCTATGATATATATGTTGATAGCTGGACATGGTAAGATATTCCACGCACTTTTAGGAATCTGGGGAGGAAGTTGGAGAGAGCTCCGCAGCTAACTATTAAGATCTCACCCAATTATAGTGTTCCGACGTTGCATTTGATTTGAGACTGTCAGCACACTATGCAGGCTCCCAACACTGGAATAGCAGGTGCGCAGGCTCAGCTTACCTTGATACCGTCCGCTTCACTTCACTTTTAATCGCAGGCTAGAGACTATCTAGATAGTCTCTTCTCTTCTGCCCTTACACAGTTATACGACTCCCGAGATCCCGTTACCACGGCACATAATGGTTAACCTAGACTTTGATCTCGAGCGAGACGTACCTGAGCTTACGGACAAAGTCATCCTGATCACTGGTGGTACGCATACCGTTCCATTTAGCGCAATTAAATAGCATCTATGATAGCAAGGTCCTTACACCTTTTATTTCTAGGCACTAACGGACTCGGTGCCGCCGCCGCCGTGATGCTAGCCCACCGGAACCCTGCCAAAATCTACATCACAGGGCGTAACGAGTCCGCTGCGCAGGGCGTTATCGCGGACATCAAGTCTACCGGTTCCCGCACCGAAGCGGTCTGGCTACGCTGTGACCATGTCAGTCTCGCATCCGTGAAGGAAACCGCAGAGGTTATTTTAGCCAAAGAGTCTCGCCTCGATGTTCTCATGGCGAACGCGGGCGTCATGGCGCGTCCGCCTGGTCTCACAAGTGATGGATACGAGATACAATTCGGAACTAACCACATGGCGCATGCCCTTCTGATACGCAAATTGCTGGGTCTGTTGCAGAAAACAGCCAAGGAGCACGGCGAGGCTCGCGTAATCCCCATCTCGAGTCTAGCCTTCGCTCTAGCACCGCCAGGATACGGGATTATGTTCGATGACCTGAAGACAACCCAAGCGTACTGGATCCTCGGCAAGTGGCAACGCTACGCCCAGAGCAAGCTGGCTAACTTGCTCTACGGCCGGGAGCTAGCTCGGCGATATCCCGAGATTCTCACATTAATAGTAGATCCCGGACCGAGCAATACGGGTCTGGTTTCAAGTCTCGGGATTTTGGATAAGATGATCGTTTATTTAGGGAATATCGGCAGATTCCTCGATGTCGATCAAGGCCACTGGAATCAGGTATGGGCTAGTGGCGTGCCTAAAGACCAGGTAAAGGGCGGAGAACTATATGAACCTGTTGGTAAACCAACGCAAGCATATACGAATTGGTGTCTAGATTCGAAACTAGCGGCGAAGATATGGGACTGGACGGAAGAAGAATTGCAACCTTGGCTGACGTAGTGCAGCACAAAGTAGAATATGTACGCAGAGTATTGCACCCAGTATACTGGATGGTTGTGTCGGGTTGTATTGCTCTACGTTAGCTCATCTGATCGATTGGTGCGGAGACGAACAACCGATCAATGCAACCCAGATGCATACCTAGCTAATGTTCAAGGCCATTTTAGTAGGTCGACGGACTCATGTAGGACAATACCTAAAATTAGCAGTATAGGAACGATCGGGGAACGTTGTGGATAGACAGGCGAGGCTCGGAGTTGTAAAGGGCACATTAATGAACATATACTAAGTGAGAGAACACAGTCTCCCTCGGAGCGGCTTACCCAATATGCATACCGTTAATTAGAGCCAGGCGGACGGACACACCTTTTTGCATGATTTCGCAGCTTCACATAATGTCAATCTGAGGCTGAAGTTTGAATACACTAGTGTATGTCCCGTATTGCATACAAGTATTGAGGCGTTAGCATGGAAGCTTGCAGGACTGGAGGTCTTGGCACTGAAGATTGGAGTTGCCCATACTAGGTACGCCTTAGGGTTGGGCTATCGAGGCATGGCAATATAGTCACAATGTAGCTTTTGTTTACGCGGATAATTAATGTAATGTATTATCTAAATGATAGACAATGACGCTGAATTACATGCTTTTAGAGCCGAACCACCATGATAAGCAAAACCGTGAATCGCTCGGCACCTAGCCAGGCACCGAGAACAATGAGTAATGGTCAGCAACCAATTCTGCTTCAATGCATGTGTATGCCTTGTAGCAAAATTGGTTGCTGACGGTATATTATAGACGTATCCACCTAGAACAGGGCAGCGACTAGGGCAACGATGGAAACGAGACCGAACGAGGCCGGGACAACACCGGCAGCAGCGCCGGGCGTCTCAGTCGGGCTGCTGCCATCGCTGGAACCGGAGGTCGAGGAGGGGTTGGAAGAACCGTCAGTGCCGGTAGATCCACCGCTAGTGTTAGAGGCGTCGTCGCTTGAAGTGGTGGAGGTGGAGGTGAGGACCACGGTGGTGGATGAGCCGACGCTGACGACGAAGGAGGAATTTCCTTGCGTGATGGTCGTGGTGCCGGTGGGCAGGCCAGCTGGGATGGTGGCAACGGCTGGGATGGAGGTGACCACAGCGGGCTGAGAAGTCACTACAGCAGGCTGCGATGTCTCGGCGTCGGGGCCGCTGCTGGGGAGGCCAGTGATGATGCCCTCTGAGTTGGTCTGGGTCAACAGCGTGGTGACGGGGTTGGAGTATTGGTAAGTGTAGGTGGTGACGGCAGTGACGGCTGAGCCGACACTGTTTGTGAAGCCGATAGTGAGGACCTGTTGCAATGTCGCGTTAGTTGATATACCAAAGTTGTGATTGTGATTGTGATATGTCACGTAGGACGTACCGTGGTGTGTTCACTGTCGTCGGACGACTGTGCCAGTGCAACACTAGCCAGCAATGGGGCAGCGAGGAAAGCGAAAGAACGCATCTTGATGATACTGAGTATATTATGTATTACAGAGTATAACTGCACAGAAGACAGTGATGCAAAGAGTAGTTGAAATAACAGGCACTGATGACTGAAAAGCGAATGTGGTTTGTGAAGAAAAAGAAAGGTGTTTGGTGAGCACAACTGGCAAGGGGGAAGACATAAACTAGACTAATAAGTACCTTTATACCAGATGTTACGCGTTGCCGCGGAGACTTCTGAATACGAGGTGGCTCCCCTCACCCTTGCGACACTAAAATTAGGATCAACATAGGGGCATCGTTCAGCTTTCGGCTTAACTGTTAATCCGGCCGAGTCAAGGTCAGTGCTCAAGTAAATGATAGGATATGTTCAACTAAGACATAACTACATACTAGTAGATACGTGTTATTGAAATCGTGATGCTGGACTGAGTTGTTGCTTAAGTAACGCTCAACAATCAACTGAATTACTAGTCTCGGGAAGTTTAGAACAGAGACAACGCTGCTAACAGCAGATCGACTGCGCTCACGAGCCTGATTGGACAGCGCCACGATGAGTCAGCAGACTACTTCCATAGGGAGTGTTCTCCAAGTAGCAGAGTGTTAGCATCATAGTCAACAGGGAAGATATGGTGAGCTAATACATTGCCGTTCTAAGTCCTTCGAAACCGCTTCGGTCTGTGTAACCTTTCACTGCCTACATTTTCTTACATACAGAATAGTTATAATACTTTGATGAACATGAACTGTCGTGTCATGGCCGGCTTCTTCAAGCACTATACTATATATAGATATCATTCGTGCACGTATTCCACCCAATCTTCGACACTACTGTCTGGGCCATTCGCTGCGCTCGTGGGCAATGAACCCGGCATGGTAATTGGAAACTACGCTTCAACCGGAAAGTAATTGCCAGATCTTCCTTATCACCACTACGTGCTGCAGAAGATCTACGGTAGGACTTGGGCGCCTGCCGGCTGACTGGTCTAATTCCCTTTTGCTATACCAGTATCGCTATTGGTTTAAAAGGGCAGTAGGCTACGTACAGTAGTTGCTACATGCCACATGGGGGCCAAATCGCCTCCAAATCGTCTAAGTGACGATGTTACGCACCATTATATAGTTGAATAGCCCCCGCATTGCCCTGCGATGTCGAATACAGCGGCCTTATTGCGGCGGGCAAAAGGGCAGAAGGGCACAACTCTCGCAGTAGTGTTTGGAGTTTGACATTTCGCTGCCCTTGGGTGTGTGTATATATGAGGGGCCGGAATTCTTGACCAGCGCTTCATATTCCCTCGATGGTTCTGCTCATCGGTACTACAACAACCTCTCTGAGCAACTCGACTTGATTACCTGCGAAACTCCTTTTCAGGACCTCAGAGTAAGGATCCTGAAAGATGTCCTCTCCCTCATCAACAACGATAGATTATTCGGATGACAGGCCCTGGATCTATCTCGTCAGTGTCTCGTTTGCATTCATCGCGACTCTATCCGTCGCTTTACGATTCTGGGCTCGAAAGCTCATACACCAGTCTTGGAAAACCGACGACTATTTAGCCCTTTTAGCGCTTTCGCTCGCCCATGGCACTGCAGCAGCCGCGTTTACAAGTGTAGAGCTAGGAGGGCTTGGTCGAGACACAGCATTGTTTACAATGAGACACCCCGGCGCAACAGTTTACTTCTACAAGGTATGAACACTCCTCAATAATATTGACCTCAACAGATTGCTAAATGTAAAACAATTAGTCAGTTTTTGCAATCGACGTTCTTTACGCCCTCAGCTCTCCGATAATCAAGCTATCCGTTCTTGCCTTCTACTGGCGAGTCTTTCCAACTCGAACGATGAAAGTGGCTTGCATTATTCTAGCAAGCTTGTGTGTCGTGTGGGCCATCGTCGTGGGGGTCATTAATTTCTTGATATGTCAACCGCTTGAAGCCTTTTGGAATATTGAGCTTCAGATGTCTCCCGGAACCAAGTGCCTGAATATTATTTCGTACTGGCTAGGTAATTCGATATCTAATTGCATTATTGATTTCGCAACCTTAGTGCTGCCGATACACGAGGTTGCAAAGTTACAAACCTCAGTTTCAAAGAAGATCGGAATTTGCGCTGTGTTTCTTCTTGGAGGAGTGTAAGTTAACGACCTGCGTAATATCTACAATGCACTTGAGCTAACAATACACGAAGGGCATTTGCAGCAAGCTTGACGCGCACAATAACTGCCGGTCAATTACCCTATGTCGGAGTTTCAAACCCCAACAGTATGTTTATAAGACTGGCATGATAGGTGATCAGTTGCTGATTTGAAATGAAGAACAACTCATCATTCCGGGGTGCGCCACGGTTGTGGAAGTCTATGTGGCTGTTATTGGGGCATGTCTACCTACATTAATACCAGTATATCGTAAATTACGGCATGGTAATGCCCTACGAAGCGCCAAGGCTTCGCATTCGGACGACAAACCTATAATAAGCATCAAGACGATTGGACGGATACCTTACAGAGGTCAGCAGTTTACTAGGGGCAGAAGTTCGTTTGAAACACTTCAAAGTGTAGAATCTTCTCGCTCCTTCGACCCTCAAAACGCTCGTCAAACCAATATGAGAGGCACCGTGGAATACGAACTCTCGAAAAACACGCCTTTGGAGACTGTTTCTTCGCAAGGGACCGGAGTAACACACGATATGGCTTGGTCAGATGACGATCGTTCTACCGTCTAATTAGTATATGAGTTTCGAATATAAAGCTCTCATTTTACCATAGGGCATTACTAGGCAATACTTCTTTTCGACAACAAAAGGATCGGGATCTCTGAGAGGGATTTGGCACATATATAGAGGGCGCCCTGATTTATATACCGAGTAAACAACAGTCTATAGGAAGCGAGACTTTGGCAATAATCCTGGCCTTAAGTTGCCGCTGATTTAAATAAATGAACCTACGTTACTATCGTAGGATATGAACATTGATAAATATCATGCAAGCAGGCCAATGTGAGCCTCGATGTGAACCTCATCCCTAACTAAACGTAGGGAAACACGACTGCATCGATAACCTAAGAACCACGTTGGTACAGCCAAGCGATGCACCTCTACCTCAATATTAATACTTAGAGTCAGCATCACAGCGTTTGCGTCTTCGCTCTGCATCATTAGACACTGAGAGTTCGATTCCCTCGGTGATTAGGTGATATTGCGCTACTTCTTACTCTCCCTTGACCAGCCCCTCTGCCACGTCGGGACTATACTCAAAGAGATTGTTGACAACGCGCATAATGAGTGAGGTACGATATAACCCTATGGTGTTGCATCGATTCGTCCAGGGCGATACCCTTCACGGGTATGCGAAGACGATTCTTAGTGCAAGCGCTGTCATATGGCCAGGGCTTCCAAGGGCGCTGCAAAACGCGAGGGATACCTCCTCGGTTCAAGGATTATAACGAGTCTCCTATTCTTGGATGAGCTGTGCTGTAGTGAGAAGTTCTAGAAATCACATAGTACCAGCACTTGTCGGAAAGCTTCGCTAAGCTACGTGACTAGGGAGGTGCAAGTCACCCAACCACTTGTATGAGCAAATTGACACTGCTTGAAGAGATCCAAACGACGTTGAGCTAACAGCAATGATATCTGTTCATTAACTTCTAGCATGGACAGGTGTTTACCATGGGAGCTGCTGCTTTCGTGGCTTCAACGATCACACAAACGTATTCGTAAGGCAAGTGAGACCCGGGGCTCTCGGTTTCCAAAGCAGAAAATTTTACTTATTTATTTTTGTCCTTCGCTCATACGACTCGCTCGGGTTCAACATCGTACTCTACATCAGTTCGTATGATATACTTCGCTCCCTCCCTGACACCCGTCCCTTCATGCAACAATGCGCCTTTAGCGTCGCCGTGAGGGAAGAGTGCTACTGATCCCATCGTGGGCCGAACGGGATGGGCATTCATGACACCTTCTCTGATGCTCGGGGTGAAGAACGTAGTCTCACCTCCCTCGAACTCGTCATTCAGGTAAACCAGGAAGGTGAATAGACTCGTCTGCTTAGCGTCTGCGGGCGAAGCGTCGTAGACGTAGGCACCAGTTTTCGGGTCAATACCAGATGGTGGCCAGCCCCCATCGAAGTGACAGCGGTACTCGGCACCAGGAACATAGCGATAAACTCTAAAGCGCCGGTTTATGCCCCGGGCTTTCCGTCCATTGACAGTTGACGGGATGTGCGGAGACACTCGCTTCCACAGAGCGTCGTGAAATGCCTTGTCTACCGCCCAGTATACGTTATGGGCGAGAATGCTAGAAGCCGACCCGTCATCACGGAGAGGACAATCGGGAAGGAAGCCTATGGATTCCATGGCTGCGACAATGGACATGCATTCTTGGCGTGACAGCACATCCTTCATAAGAGAGAGGTTTGGAACTGTCGGGTGCTTGTGAAGCGTTGTTGTCGGCCCATCCGAGGCTAATGGAACAGCATTGTCACTACTGAGGTACAGAACCGCAGGGTGTACATTCGGTGGTTTGCGTTCGGGACCAGGGGTTGTCTCGAGGACCCGAAACCTGTCTTTTATATCTTTGGGACAACTCTCGAAGATCGTCTTGTCTAATACACCTTGCCGAACAGATGGCCGCGGTGAACCATCTCCGTTGTCCCAGGTCGGTTGCAGAGACAGGGGCCCTGTGAGGAGCGGCGGTACTCTCGACACCTCGTCAACCGGTCCAGTAACCCTTAATATCATGTCCATAACCCTGAGCAATTCAAGTTGTGTATCGGTCCGAACACCAGGTGTTTCGCTGGAGAGCCCGCTGACGACATCGAGATCCCGTACCCATCGGCAAAGGGCGCCTAGTTTTGGTGCCTGGTTCCGTATCCGCATTTCGGCTAGTAAAACGATGGCATCGAGATATTTGCCATCCACAATGGCTGCTGACACGCGAGAGGTGAGATTCGTCTCGGCTGAGTTTTGTTAGCTCCCGCTTCGTATACTACACCAGTTTAATATGTGAGCCGTCCTTACCAGCAGTGTTCATGCCAGTCGTACATGCTTGCTTGAATCCATATACGGCAGTACGCAAGTTCCGACAGGCCTTCGATTTGATGAGAGCGGGATGTTGAGCGAGCGAGTCTAAGGTCTCGACAGCAATCTCGATCTCTTCTTCGGAAACCACACTGGCTAAACTCTTGGGGTCCAATTGGTCTGTCGTTCTGGGGGATGAGGACGACGCATCTGGAGAGGGGGACAGGGGTAAGATCGCGTGGGCTGTGCTCTTCTTGTTGGGTAGATTGGATTGCGCGTTGCGCTGGCGCTTCCTCTTCGTTGGCATCTTTACACTGTTTCCTTCGTCGTGAATCAATCCTCTGAAGCCGGTATTGTCTACTGTAAAGAGCCCTCCCTTCCTACAATGGTGGGATGATAATGTTCATTCTAGATATCAGCCCCAATGCGGTATCGGGTCAAAATCATGCACAGCCAAGCGTAAATGAGTCTTACTCAGCATGATCGTGCCAGCTGTGGCACTAAACACTATAGTCCACCTAGATTGGCCATGAAAAGAGCCTATTGTGGCCAGCATTCACTCTCTTCCCTGTACATGCATTAATAGTAAGCCACCTATATAATATATAGGGGCACTTTACTTAGAGGTTATACTAGCAGATATATTTTTTTAAGGTTTTAGTTTTTTAGCCGCTTATATTTAATATTAATATATTTTTTTAAGCAATATTATTTTTTTAAATAATATTATATTTGCTTAAAAAAATTATTTTATATATTAAAAAAATTAAATATTTTATATATTAATAAATTAAATATTTTTAATTATAAAATTATATTTTATATTATTAAATTATTAGTTTATTATTATATAAATATTTATAAAATATAAAATTATTTTTAAAAATAATAGCTTTAAATTATAATTTTTTATTTATAATTATTTATATTTTATAAGCTAAAATAATATTAGCTATAATTTTTTTATTAAATTATTTATATAATAAATTTTAATATT